>OZ008371.1:24667768-25252768 GCA_963931995.1 Phaonia tiefii
AAAGGAAAGGAAAGGAAAGGAAAGGAAAGGAAAGGAAAGGAAAGGAAAGGAAAGGAAAGGAAAGGAAAGGAAAGGAAAGGAAAGGAATATTATGGAACGGAATATAATAGAAAGGAATGGGATGGCATGAAAGGAAATTAAATGAAATAAAAAGAAATTAAATGGAATGAAATGAAATGAAGAGAAGTGAAATGAAATGAAATGAACTGAAATTAAATGAAATGAAATGAAATGAATTGAAATGAAATGAAATGAAATGAAATGAAATGAAATGAAATGAAATGAAATGAAATGAAATGAAGTGAAATGAACTGAAATGAAACGAAACGAAATGAACTGAATTGCATTGAATTGCACTGAATTGTATTGAATTGAATTGAATTGAATTGAATTGAATCGAATTGAATTGAATTGAATTGAATTGAATTGAATTGAATTGAATTGAATTGAATTGAATTGAATTGAATTGAATTGAATTGAATTGAACTGAATTGAATTGAATTGAATTGAATTGAACTGAATTGAATTGAATTGAATTGAATTGAATTGAATTGAATTGAATTGAATTGAATTGAACTGAATTGAATTGAATTGAATTGAATTGAATTGAATTGAATTCAATTCAATTGAATTGAATTGAATTGAATTGAATTGAATTGAATTGAATTGAATTGAATTGAATTGAATTGAATTGAATTGAATTGAATTGAATTGAATTGAATTGAATTGAATTGAATTGAATTGATTGAATTGAATTGAATTGATTTGAATTGAATTGTATTGAACTGAATTGAATTGAATTGAATTGAACTGAACTGAATTGAATTGAATTGAATTGAATTGAATTGAGTTGAATTGAATTGAATTGAATTGAATTGAATTGAACTGAATTGAATTGAATTGAATTGAATTGAATTGAATTGAATTGAATTGAATTGAATTGAATTGAATTGAATTGAATTGAATTGAATTGAATTGAATTGAATTGATTTGAATTGAACTGAATTGAATTGAATTGAATTGAATTGAATTGAATTGAATTGAATTGAATTGAATTAAATTGATTTGATTTGAATTGAATTGAATTGAATTGAATTGAATTGAATTGAATTGAATTGAATTGAATTGAATTGAATTGAATTGAATTGAATTGAATTGAATTGAATTGAATTGAATTGAATTGAATTGAATTGAATTGAATTGAACTGAATTGAATTGAATTGAATTGAATTGAATTGAATTGAATTGAATTGAATTGAATTGAATTGAATTGAATTGAATTGAATTGAATTGAATTGAATTGAATTGAATTGAATTGAATTGAATTGAATTGAATTGAATTGATTGAATTGAATTGAATTGAATTGAATTGAATTGAATTGAATTGAATTGAATTGAATTGAATTGAATTGAATTGAATTGAATTGAATTGAATTGAATTGAATTGAATTGAATTGAATTGAATTGAATTGAATTGAATTGAATCGAATTGAAATGAATTGAATTGAATTGAATTGAATTGAATTGAATTGAATTGAATTGAATTGAATTGAATTGAATTGAATTGAATTGAATTGAATTGAATTGAATTGAATTGAATTGAATTGAATTGAATTGAATTGAATTGAATTGAATTGAATTGAATTGAATTGAATTGAATTTTATTGAAATGAATTGAATTGAAATGAATTGAAATGAATTGAAATGAATTGAAATGAATTGAAATGAATTGAAAGCAATTGAAATGAATTGAAATGAATTGAAATGAATTGAAATGAATTGAAATGAATTGAAATGAATTGAAATGAATTGAATGAATTGAAATGAATTGAAATGAATTGAAATGAATTGAAATGAATTGAAATGAATTGAAATGAATTGAAATGAATTGAAGTGGATTGAAATGAATTTAAATAAACTGAAATGAATTGAAATGAATTGAAATGAATTGAAATGAATTGAAATGAATTGAAATGAATTGAAATGAATTGAAATGAATTGAAATGAATTGAAATGAATTGAAATGAATTGAAATGAATTGAAATGAATTGAAATGAATTGAAATGAATTGAAATGAATTGAAATGAATTGAAATGAATTGAAATGAAATGATATGAAATGGAATGAAATGTAATGAAATGAAATGAAATGAATTGAAATGAAATGAGATGAATTTAAATGAAATGAAAGAAAATGAAATGAAATGGAACGAAATGAAGTGAAATGTAATGATATTATACGTAATGACGTGACAAGAAATGATATGAAATTAATTGAAATGGAATAATATCAAATTCATCATATCATTGTCTACAGATTGAGCGTCTTAGTTAATGATTAAATTTCCAATTTAACGTCTGCTAGGCTGCAGTGGATAGAATTTTTTTGAGCTACAAACAGATTAGAGTTTGACTAAGGCTTTAACCCTGAGAAGCATAAATTTTCCGCCGAAGCAGTTTTATTCTTCTTTTTATGTTCGTAAACTATGCTCCAGAATTTCTGTACAGGTTAAAATCGGCATTTAACGCTTCTGGCAGGTAAGGAATGACCATGAAACTACCTGGGATTACACCCATGTGTGACCTTTTTTCGACCCGTTACATTCTTTTACATTGGCAGCACTTTTCGACTCTTTCTGTGGGCTTGTAGGGGCAAGTCACGATAGACATCGAATTACCGTCTACCGGATTTTGGGCAATACCGTTGATTATATTACAAACCACAAGGAGCCTTTGATTCTTACTAAAATGAATGTTTCTATTAAAACTGACAATTATACGGATAATTTCCTCCAATTCAAACAAATTTACAAAATCTCAAGTATTTTGATTTTCTATTGTACACTTAAATTCTTATTACTTTTGTGAACAAAAATTAATAAATCCATTTAAAAATCCTTTCGTTTCTCAGACAAATAAGGTTACAGCTACACAAACATAAAAAATTTTATATTATCCTTAAACATCGAAATCCTTTTACACTATCTCTTTATTATTTTATGAGAGTCACAAAACTAACACTTAAGTGCTGCACGAAAATCCCGGTCATTGTTAACTACTCGTGTAAGTTAAGTGCGTCCTTTACAACGATCACATTTCTACCAAAAAAGGAAGGGAAACTTATTATATGTTCTATTAAATTTCGTTTTATTTTATCCTCTTTTCCATCATAAGATAGTTAATAAAATTTCCGCGGTTTATTTGGATATAACTTGACTTTCTTGCTTGAGCGCTTAAATCTCTATGAAAGTGTTAAAACTACTTATCAAACCGTTTTTTTTTTTCGTTTTTGCTTTTTACAAATTTTAAATTTTTCCCTTTATTACTGAGTTTTCAATGGTAAAACTTTCACTACTTGTTGGAGCATTTAATCAAAGTTTTTAATTTGTTTTTATCAAAGTTGCTATGAAATGGCATTATCTCTCTCCTGCAGCAGATGTGGCTACAACAGGATTTATAGAGGGCGAGAGATTGCAAGAAGTGAAATAAAAAACGAAAAGGATTTGATAAATGTTACCGTTTAAATAGAAAATAAAAGAAATTGTAATCAAATTAATAATTCCATTTGTGTTGAGAATTACCAAACTTTAGAGTAAGATGGCTGGAAAGAAAGTTCAACATCAATTTTTTTGGGGGATTGTTTTATGAAACGGTTTGCACTACAATCAAAGAATACGGCTTCATTGCAGGGCTGTCACATACTAGTTAATATTCTTACTCGCTAATATTGTAATGAAATCTTTCGTACCTTTCACAATCATGTCTGTTGCAATGAAAAATTGCATACATCACATTTTAACAATCCCTAGTTTTGTGACTGAATCAACTCGACTTACGTTGCTACAATGACTCAATGTTCATTGCACATTCAGTTTTGCCTCAGTTTTTTGGAACAGAAGATCCGCCTTTTTTCGTTCGCTTCCAAAATATGTTCGACTCGCTCGCGATCGATCGCAATGAAGTAAAAGAATCTTTGGTAAAAGTCTTTTTAACGAGTTCGAATTTTTTTAAATCGGATTCCGTGTTTTAAAACGAGCGATTTATTGAAGATTCGGCTTGCGGGTCGAGGTTTTGCGCCCCTTTCTTTTTTTGTGTAGCTGGACATTTCTCCCCAGGAAAACATTTAAATTTTCCTTCCAGCTCTTGACCGGAAGAAAGTTCAGAAATCATGAATTTATATTTTCTTAAGCAATTTTTTGTGGTCACATGTCTGTAATGAAATGTATGCGATATGTGTGTTTCATCCCAAACTCTTACATAGAGTCATTCATGTGCTTCCTCCCAAACGAATGATTGACGACTGAATGCATGAAACTAAAATAGAACAGGTGTGTACCAACATAAGAAATTTTCAATTTATTTTCACAAGAATTCAGAAATATTTTCGAGTCTCTGACAAAAACAATAACGCAAAACTACTGTGATACACTCGTAATATCATTAACTTAAGCTGAGAACAATATATCTTCCCTCTTTTATTATTTTGCTCTCGCGAGAGCTTAGCGACAAAGTAATGAAATGTGCAGCAAAAACTACTGTGTTTGATTTACAAACACTACTGTGTTTGCTTTATGCAAACAAAGCCGTGATTGGATCATAATCACACACTTTATAAAGTATTAATCATTACATGTAACATGTAATATATAATCTGTATTTGGATCACAGACACGTATAAATATAACATATTAATGATTGTGTCTTAAACATGTAATGTTGCATAGCAAACACAATGTGTTTGGGCACAAGCATACGCTATTTGCACCAAACATTAAATTTGCATCCATACAAGAAAAAAATACAGATTTGTCAGCGTGTACATCCTCGAAATATTCTGACTTAATAGCTGTCCATTTTGGGACGAAGAGGGGCCTTTAAAATGTATAGTAAATCATATAACTGTTGTACGAATATAATCCATCTTCAATATCTATAAAAATATATGATCATATTAATCATTGCATCTCAAACATGTAATATTGAATAGCCAACACAATGTGTTTGGACACAAGTATACTATATTTGCGACAAGCTCCAAATAAATGTTATATGTATGTGAATCCAAACAAGGAAAATACCAACCCGTAAAAAACATAGTTTTTGACTATAAATTGTTTATATATGACCACGCCCCTTTTTCCAGTCCCGCCCATATTTTCAGCAGATCTTAGAATATATACACCTAACCAACATACCCAATTTTGTTCAAATACAGGAGCAGAAATAATGGATTTTTAATTTGTATGGGAGGTATCTCCCCCAGTTGTCCAATCCCGCCCATATTTTGATAGTTCATTTTTGTCGTCACCATTAGTTTGCCTGCGAAGTTTTAGCTCAATTGGATTACGGAAAAAGGGTTAAAAATTCGCATGCCTCCATACATACATGAATACAGAGAGGTGAAATTAATATAAAGAATTTAAAAAGGACAGATTTTTCAGCATGCAGATCCTCGAAACATTCTGACTTAATAGCTGTCCATCTTCCTACACTTGTTTGAGAAATTTTCAAATAGAGGAAGAGAGGGGCCTTTAAAATGTAAAATTTATCATACAAATGTTGTACGCATATAATCCATATTACATTTCTTGAAGGCATGTGACCACAAGAAGAAGGCTAATGAAATAAAGATAACGTAATACACTTGCCCTAACATTAACAAAAGCTGAAATCAATCTTTTTGTCCGTCTTTCATTATTTTGCTCTCGACAGACCACAGCGAAACATGTACTAAGCAAACGGTGCACCAACCACTACTGTATTTGAGTCACAAAAACAACCAGTATTTGGATCACAAACACATATATATGTTACACATTAATTGTTGCGTCTCCAACATAAAATAGTGAATAGCAGACATAATGTGTTTGGACACAAGTATATTATATTTGCGACAAGCTCCAAACACACGATATTTTGCAACCAAACAAGGAAAAAACTGATTTTCTCTGCCTTAATAGATGTCCATTTTTGTGTACTTTTTTTGGTAACTTCTAAGTACAGGACGAAGAGAGGCCTTGAAAACTTATAATAAATCATTCATTGTAGCAAGAGTATATTTGTTAGATTCCTTTGACGACATTTGATCACCAGAAGGAGCCTAGTGAAATAAGGATTCTGTAATAGACTTCCCATAAAAGCTAAAATAGCAAAGACAATGTGTTTGGACACAAGTATACAATATTTGCGACAAGCTCCACATAAACATTGTACTTGAATCCAAACAAGAAGAAAGGATAAATTTTTCAGCAAGTAGATCCTCGAAAAAATCTGACCTAATAGCTGCCGATTTTAGTATATTTTTGTTTGGGAATTTCTAAACACAGGACAAAGAAGGGCCTTTAAAACTAGTAATAGATCATTTAAATGTAATACCAATATTATCTTTGTTAGATTTCTTTGAAGACATTTGATCACCAGAAGAAGCCTAATGAAATAGAGATACCGTAATACAATTGCCATAATATTAACAAAGGCTAAAAACAATTCTTTTGTCTGTCTTTTATTATTCTGCTCTCGATAAACCATAGCGATACAAAAGTTAACAGTGCACCAAACACTGCTATATTTGACTCACAAACAAAGCTGTATTTGGATCACAAAAACACTTATACATATTATAATATATTAATCATTGCGTCTCAATCATATAACATGTAGCACATAATTTGTATTTGGATTAGAAACACATATATAACACATTAATCATTGTGTCTCGAACATGTAATATTGCATAGCAATGACAATGTGTTTGGACACAAGCGTACTATACTTGCTACAAGCTTCAGTACGACGTTTTATTTGCATACAAACAAGGAAAAATACAGATTTTTCAACGTGTAGATCCTCGAAACATTCTGACTTAGTAGCTATATACTTTGGCACACTGTCTTTTTGCAAATTTATAAACACAGGATCATGCATATATTGTACGAATAAAATCCTTATTTAATTGCTTTGAAGACATGTGAGCACAAGAAGAATCCTAATAAAGAGAAGATAACGAAGTACACTTGCCATGAAATTAACAAAAGTTGAAATCAATCATTTTTTGTCTGCCTTTCATTATTTTGCTCTCGACAAACCGTAGTGATAGAAAAATTAAGCAAAAAGTACTCCAACCACTTCTATATTCGACTCACAAACAAAGCTGTATTTGAATCACAAAAAAATATATACATATTATAACATATTAATCATTGCGTTTCAAACATGCAAAATGTGGCATATACTTTGTATTTGGATTAGAAACACATATATATTTAACACATTAATCACTGTGTCTCGAACATGTAATATTGAATAGAAAACACAATGTGTTTGGACACAAGTATACTATATTTGCGACAAGCTCCAAACACACGATATATTTGAATCCCAACAAGGAAAACAGGACAGATTTTTCAGCGTGTAGATCCTCGAAACATTCAGACTTAATAGATGTCTATTTTTGCACACTCTGCTTTTGCAACTTTATAAACACAGGACGAAGACGGGCCTTTAGAATTTATAATAGATCATAAAAATTTTATACAAATATAATCCTTGCTAAATTTGGTTGAAGACATGTAATCACAAGAAGAATCCTAATAAAATATATATACGTGAATTTTTCATTTATTCAGTTAAAATCTGGCAGAACTTTAAGATATGAAAACTGAAAACTTATGAAACGATTAATATAAAAATTCCCATACAAACATCATCTAATATACCTGTCGTTCGTATTACGAATATGTCCCTAAAGCTGTGGCAAATCACAGAAAAAGAGGGGAAGCTGCAGATCTGAATTTTAGAGATTTAACTATAACCACCTCGTGGAATCATTGGTTGAAGGAATTGTCCACTCCCAGAAGTAGAAAACTTAATTTTCTAACACAGTGAAATTATTTTAATATCCTTGATTGATTTTGTGTTGTTTCAGTCGAAGACCTCATTAAGTATGCTCTAGCTATGCTCTGGCATTAGTGCATATTCACAGATGTCCTTTGTATTCCATCCAACTATATACAATGTATCCTTACAAATGAATTTCAAATGGAATTGTAAATATTAATAATAAATACAAATTGTGACAATAATCTATATAGATTTATGGTAATTTGCCGGTGTTTGACCACATTCTGTTTGCTATTCCATTATCTTCTCTGATTTCCTTTCTTTCTCACCTAGACCAACCTCCCTTCGTAGCATGTCCCTCATTTGGCCATGTCCAAGACAATCGTTATTTATGGTCAAGTCCATTTTAATAGACACTCGATTAAGTTAATTAAAAGAACAGACATACGGACACGAACTTAAGAAATCGCTCTATACAATTGGGTCCTTAAAATGAGAAAGGATGTTGAAAGAAAAGCCAAGTAATCGATGGCAAGCACAAGTTGTTACACTCGAATATTCAAAGACAAATCAACAATTAAGTCATTTGTATTAACTATCACGTTACTTGTCATTGTCTGTGTTGTTTTATTAAACACTTTCCCCATTGTCCGCAATGGTGTCCATATAATTGTGGCCGAAACTACGACTGGCTACCACTGGAAAGGCAATTACACTTGGGCAGTGTGATGGTTTGCAAGAGTTTAAGAGGATCACACTGCTAGAATTGCCAAGTTTATTAATAGACAGCACTAAACTAATTTGATTTCGTCTTAAATGAAATAGAAAATGAAATGAGAAGGACGTGGACGGGAACGTGGAATGGAAGCAAGTCTTAATTGAGAAGGAAGTTCAATTGTTGTATATGAAATTCGATTGGACAAAGGACATCTAAATGAAGGACATCAACTGTAGAATAAAATAGTCAAATTGATTAAAAAAAATAAATGATAATTATTGTTAATACTAAAGTAGTTGCCAGGATTTTTTGTAATGGCTTGAATAAATTTTACATTAAATTTTGTTGATTCTAACTGGAAAGGATACATAAGTCCCTTCGTAAATCTCATTTTATACAGTCACTTGATTGACAAATCGCTGTTGATAAAGGCTTTGTTCCTGGATGGGATCAGTGGCTTTTCAAAGGCGGCAAACTTTGTAAATGAAGAATACTTGTTTCTAACACAGCGAAATACTTTCACAACACATCCTAATGCACTTCGTGTAACAACATATTGCTGGAAACATGTACATGTTTTCAAGTATTGTTCTCATAAATTTCAGATTTCCAGTTTTGTATATTTTGTATCAGATCAGCATTTTTGTATCTTTGTTTTCTGCCTCGTTTTTGGTTTTAGCGGTTTTCAACAAGCAAAGCCACATTTTGGTCTCAAAAACATTTATTATAACCTATTAATCATAGTGTCTCAAACATGTTATATTGAATAGCAAACACAATGTGTTTGGGCACAAGTTTACTATATTTGCGACAAGCTACAAATACATTAAAGTTGTAATTTCCTTTTAATACTGTAAGAGATCATGTTTTCTCCGGTTAGTGAAAAAATGTAATGCCGCGGTTGAGATTCGAACTCACATTCGCTGGACGATCGTTTCGATGTTTGTGAAGCATCATCTTCAGCAGCGTCTAGCCCGTTGAGCTACTTCGGTGTGTATTTACACAAGTCATTAACCGAAGACATTTATTGATTGTGTGCAGAGCGATTGTTGTCGCTACTTAAACATTGCTTTCCTACATCCGACCATTAAAAAAAGACAGAGTTTTCAGCGTGCTATCACTGCTCAAAATACATCTCGCAAGATTCGAGTTGTACGCGCCCGACCGCAAATTTCGGCTAGTAAGAATGGGCTGGGAAGTATTTTCAGAAATGTAATTAAGGGCCCGCCAAATTACTTTTTTTTTTGAAAATGCTATAAAAAAAAAACTACTGAATATTTTTTCAAATTTCTTTTTTTATTTGAAAGTACAATCCTTCCGGTTAATAATGGAAAATAATTTCATTCAACGATCAGTCCAATTTTTAAGCACATTATCGATTGTGTGCAGCTGTATTTCACTAGTGGCTTCACGAATATTGTCCTTTAAAGCGTCAACTGTCTTTGGCTTGCCGGCGTAACTCTTATCTTTGAGGGCACCCCAACGGTGTCAAATCGCAGCTCCGAGGTGGCCAAACGACATCAGCTCTGCGGCTGATAATGCGATCTTCAAAAACAGGGCGCAAAACATCGAGTGTAGCTTCGGCTGTGTGGCACGTAGCGCCGTCCTGTTGAAACCAAATGTTGCCAATATCCTCCTCTTCAAGTTTTGTGAACAAAAATTCGTTCAACATGGCCCGATAACGATCGCCATTGACTGTAACGGCCACTCCTTGCTCATTTTCGAAGAAAAATGGCCCAATTATGCCTCTGAACCAAAATCCGCACCAAACAGTGACTCGTTTTGGGTTCATCGACTTTTCAATGTATGCGTGCGGGTTTTCTGTGCCCCAAATGCGACAATTTTGCTTGTTTACATACCCGTCAAGATCAAAATGAGCTTCATCTGAAAAGATGATTTTTTTGGCATAATCAGCATCTTCTGTAAGTCGATCGCAGGCCCATTTTTCCCATATTTCCCAGCGCTGTTCAAGCGTATAAACAACCATATTCGTTCAGCGGAAGGATAAAACTAATTATCTGTCCAATCAGACATGAGCTAAGTGTTACCACTCACGAAATAAGCACTAGTTGGAAAAAAAAAACGTTAGATGGCGGACCCGTTAGATTTAAATCGTCCCTTTTGTTAGCACACATATATACGAAAGGCTTACACAAAATCAAAAACAACATCGCAAACCATTTAACCATCCGAGCCTTTATATCGTCTTTTCCCACTGATCACAAATATTTTCTACTAATAAAGGGTGTCTCAGTAAAAATGCACTTTTTCATTGTAAAATAAAAATACGTATTTTTTGAGACAGTTGTGTGTTTTCATCGGATTGTAAAGAAGCTATGTTCCGATTAAGTATGAAATAAAACATACAACAAACGGCACCCACGGCTCTAATGACGGGCCATTAATCCTTTATGAAATTTTCCAGGACTTTCTCACAGAGAGGTGGCTGTATCTCACCGATAACGCATTGGTTCTCGGATTTAAGTTCAGGAATTGTTTCTGTTTATTTGAATAAATCCGAGAATCGCACAGCGTTAAATCGCATGATCTTGGTGGCCAGTCAACATCAGAATTTCTTGAGATAATTAGTTCTGAAGATCGTCACTGCAATAAATCGATTGTCGCATACGCGGTGTGGCAGGTGGCGTCGTCTTGCTAATACCACATGTCGTCCATGACGTTCAATTGGGACCACAAGAACTCGGTTATTATGTTCCTGTAACGAATGCCGTTCACAGTCACTGTAATTTCGGACTCATCTTCAAAAATGTAAGACCCAATCACCCAATTATTCGTCGCGGGTGCATTTGATTCTCATGGCTTGCATGAGGATTTTTTGAGCAGAAAATTCCACAATTTTGTGTATTCAAGAAGCCATTCAGATGGAAATGCGTTTCATCGGAAGAATATGACTTTTTTTTAATAAATTGGCATTGACTTCACTTTGCTTCCTTACCCACTGAATGAAATGCCGGAGCTTTCCATGGTCAATTGATTTGAGCTCCAGAGTAAACTGAATTTTGTACGTATAACGGTGTGGGTCTTCTGTCGAAATTCACTGCGTATTGGTTCGTGAAATTTGAAGTTGTCGAATTGATGTTGTCGGGTTTTCAGGAATTCGGCGACACTCTCCTTCACAGCAGCAATGTTTTGAAGAGACCGACCGGTAGATTGACGCACAGGAGTCTTACTGTCCATAGCCGAAACAGTGTCTTCACATTTTTTGACCACTCTTCGAATTGTTGACACATTTGGTGCACTTTTTCGACTGAGAATTCTTCGTAGTTTGCGAGCGGTCTCAGCATATCTTTCCAAATTTTTGTAATAAGTTTTCACAATTATAATGCGTTGTTCTTTCGAAAGACACTACATGTTTAATAATCTGAATAAACGTATTTGTTAGCTGCCAAATTTCAGAGTTTCCAATTGCCAAAAAAAAAGTATACTAAATTTAAAAAGTGCAATCCTACTGGGACACTCTATGTATGCAGCCTCATTCATACGAATTTATGAGAGATATTTTGCAATTCAAAAAACGTCTCTCAAGTCTGTCACGAATTTAATGGCTAAGGTGCATAGCATTTAGTGAGGTCCTCAATTTGTATTTTGTAGTTTCTGGGACTCGCTTGTGTTGCCTATATCCCATAAGTATAATTATCGTAATCCTAATAAAGGGTCCGCCAAATAACTTTTTTTTTTTGAAAATGCTATAAAAAAAAAACTACTGAATATTTTCTCAAATTTTTTTTTTATTTGAAAGTACAATCCTTCCGGTTAAAAATGGAAAATAATTTCATTCAAATGGCTGCCTCGGCTGGCCATGCAGTAGCCTACACGATCGGTCCAATTTTTAAGCACATTATCGATTGTGTGCAGCTGTGTTTCACCAATGGCTTCACGAATATTGTCCTTTAAAGCGTCAATTGTCGGCGTAACACTTATGTTTGAGGGCACCCCACAAATAATAGTCCAACGGTGTCAAATCGCAGCTCCGAGGTGGCCAAACGACATCAGCTCTGCGGCTGATAATGCGATCTTCAAAAACAGGGCGCAAAACATCGAGTGTAGCTTCGGCTGTGTGGCACGTAGCGCCGTCCTGTTGAAACCAAATGTTGCCAATATCATCCTCTTCAAGTTTTGTGAACAAAAATTCTTTCAACATGGCCCGATAACGATCGCCATTGACTGTAATGGCCATACCACAACCATATTCGTTCAGCGGAAGGATAAAACTAATCATCTGTCAAATCAGACATGAGCTAAGTGTTACCATTCACGAAATAAGCACTAGTTGAAAAGAAAAGTTAGATGGCGGACCCGTGAGTTTGTTTCCGGGAATCAGTGTATGCAGTCAAATATTTTTATTTATAACTCATCTGTGGTCACAAGGCATAACAGCATATGTCTATTTTTGCAACTTTTTAGGAGAGCATTTTAAGGGTTCAAATTTCATTTAAAATGTAGTGATTAAACGAAATTTGCTAATAAATCTTTTCCAATATCTTGGGAACTATAAATTGTATTATTCATATTTCGATTATATAGTGTGCAGTACGATATATACAGCTCGATTCTCGAAAAATTAAATTTGAGCATAACTCGAGTTATGCTGTTATGTCTTGTCACCATATGATGGTACCGATAATATTCTACTGTTGCAAATTACACTATGCAATACGAGCTTTCAAACCTTTTTGTTCGACATGGTCTGACCTACATATGGGATCAATAACTAAATTAACCCTTAATTTGCAATTCTGGATTTGACTGGTTTTTGTTTTTCCTGTTAAATTTTGAATTGCGGTGGGTTCAGATTAGTGCTTTAGGTTTGAACCGGGATCCCGAGAACGGGGTTTCCAGTGCCCCGGGAAATCATATCGAGAATCCAGGGAAATAAAAAAATTATTTTTCCTTCGGTTTGTTCAGCATAGCTGCACAGAATGGCTTGAAATTCTGCAGAGATCATAAACAGAGACTTCGCTATATTCTCCCAAAAAAATTATCCCATTTGATGGAACGCTGTTGAAACGGCGATCCGGGAACGAAGAAATTTATATTATTTTCATACATTTGTATGGAATTTTTCAGTTTTCCTGTCTATCCCGAACCGGCGTTTCTAAAATACTTACGAAAATGGCTTGCGATTTGGCACTATATTTCCACGAAGTAGTAGAATACGCCGGTTCGGGTTATGCCAGTATATCAATCCCGGTTTCCCGGGAAAGGATCGGGAATCCTGGGAAAACCGGGAGTACCGTTTCCCGGGAAATGGGGAGCACTCGTTCAGATTTGGTAAACATTGACCAATATTTTTGTAGAACATTTCATCTCCGCTCCGCGTTATTTTAGAGGGTTTTTTTTTTACAATTTGTTACAATAGAGCCAAAAATTGCCAGTAGTTAAAGGGTTAATATGGTCCACAAAAATATTATCCTTAATATTTCCTACAAAGTCGCTGAACATACCCTACAACTCAAATGTAAGGAACACATAGTTTCATATACCGATATGCTGCACGAATAGGCCAACGAGGGGCACTTAACCACCGCTTTGTTTTTTGTTTTTTGGTCCCTCTACCGGAATCTATTGCCAGAACCCCGTAAAGTTCCCAATTGTTGTACAGTTTTATTTCTTTAGCGTTGTTCAGATAATAGAAATAATTGAAATTTTAGTTACGTAACATAAAACTTAGGTTAGGTTAGACTTAATATACACATCAACTACGGTAATCAATGATCAGCCAGTTTATTCTGCACTCTTCGTTGATGGTGCTATCCCAATTCAACATTTGAATCGACACTCTGTGTCCTGGTGACCAATTGTGATTGTCCTGAGAAGTTTAACATGTCGAGGTAAAGAAAGAAACATTTCGCAGCTATACGCAAAGAAAATATTGACATTCCCATAGAAAGTGCCACCCTATGTCGCATCACGACACCATCGTAAATTGTTTATATTTTAGGACCATGCAGTTGGATTGTGTTCCATTCTTTTGTTAAATACAGAATATAAGAAGTTCTATATTTAATAACAGATGAGAAAACAATCTAACTAACTGGTCTTAATATATAAGCAATTAATGAGGGTGCCGCGATGGGACAAAAGGTGGACTTTTCTGTGGAAATGCCCATATGCATTTACAGCTCGTTTGGCGTTAAAACATTTAAATCGAATAACAAAATTCAGTTTGCTATTTCATCAAATGGTTGGCCGCAAAAGTTGATCCTTTTCCCCCCAAATAAAAAGCTATTGTCTTAAAAATAGTTTACTTTACTTAGGAGAAATTCAAAATGATTTTATTTCACGATTTAATTTTGACAGAAATAGTGCTCTCACATCCAACATCTAGTATGAGGTAGAAATATATATAAATAGTTATGTGAATGTATTTCAGTGTTCACATCTACTTTCGCCGCAAAATCTGCTTCCGAAAATCCCTTTTAAACCACATTCTAATTTGATGTAAAGAAGACAATTAATTTAAAATATCTCAAGCACGTGCTGCAAAGCCCAAATTAATTTTTTGCTTTCCTACATCAACAATACAACTTTAAATCCTTTAAATGTAAACTTCTAGTTAAAAATCCTTTTTGCTTTCCATTTACCCAGAGGCATTAAATTATAAGTGTTGGCAGCAACTACACTCCCATGTAAAATAAAAACAGATGTAGTGTAAAAATTATTTATGTTTTCAACGCCACAACAAATCCACCACACTCCTGTAAGTATTGCAATGGCAAAACAAAGGAAACAGAAACAGAAACATTAACAGCTGTAATAAATATAATAACTCCTTAAGTTTATGATTATAAGCTGTTAATGTTACTTAACGGATTTTCTCTATCGCCTCTGTTTGGTTTTCCACACGGGATACAAGTATTTCCGTCCTAGCCCACCCTTTTTCTGGCTGACTACTCATTATGTAGACTGAAGGACTTAACGAACAACCGGCCAACAACCACAAGTGGAGATTAAAAATCAATTTTTGGTTAATATAAACTTTTTGTGTGGTTTGAACACACAACTTATGATGGGGTGGTATAAGGATTTTCCCAACCAACCACAAGTTTGTTTTGTGTGTGTGCGAGTGTGAATATACAACCCGATCAAGAAATTATTAAGCAAACTTTTGCCAATAATTGTTAACCTTAAAAAGAAGTTGTAATTAAAGTTATTAAACTTTTACAAAGTTCAATCAAGTTCATTTGTGTGGTATTTCTCGAATACTTGCAAGAGTACAACCAATTTATATAAAATATTGGGTACAGGATCAATTACACCTAAGTCCTAGAGATAACATTACTTTTAGTACTTTTGTCTTTTCATCGAAAGCCATTCATCGAGGCCATATAATATTTCTATTAAAATGTACTTTTTCACAGCAAAAGTACTTTTTAATACTTATTGATCTTGAACCGAACAATAATTGAAAACCATAACAACTGAAAGATCAAATAATATAAACTTAAACGGAAACATCTCGGAAACGGAGCAAATTGTTAGCGGTTTCTAAGGATTTTCATATAGTGGTACAATTTGTATGGAAGATTTTTTTTTCAAAAAATCACCAAAATTAAAAAATCGTCTAAATAAAAAAATCCAATGAGTGTTCGAACTCACGGGCGATGTGTTAACACCTTTTTGCTACACCGTACCTGTTCGATTTCTATGAACACATTTGTAAATGTTACATTTGAAAATAAAAACAGCGTTCAATCATATGATGACGTTACAGTTAAATAATATTAAAACTTAAAATTATTTAAAAACCAGTGCAAGCACATGTGCCATTATTTTCTTGCTTGAAACCTTTTATTTTATACCCACAAAAAACAAAGAGAATGCAAAGCAACAGACACATGCTCATACATACATTGTTATGTTCGTACAAACCCTACACAAGTTCACAATTTTCGTTGCTCTCTTTCTATCTCATTTTTATATACGTATATTTTTTCCCTCCCAGTCCCTTCATGGGATGTAATGGGAAACCATATATATAGGGGTGGGCCACCCTTATCATTTAGGGGTATGACAAATAGATGTTGGCCGATTCTGAGACCTACCCGATATGCACAGAAAATTTCATACAAATCGGCCCAGCCGTTTCGGAGGAGTTTAACGGCAAACAATGTTTTAGCGCAGTCGGACAAATTGTGTTTGGATGTATTCACTTTGTGAATTTATGCCGCACCCGCGCCTATAGATGTTAAAAAAATAAAATAAATGGTTTCCCATTACATCCCATGAAGGGACTAGGGAGAACTTCTCACAATCACTGAGCTGTGCGCTTTCCAGTTTTCACTCACTGATTGGGACCTACAGTTTTACACCGATTCCGAACGGTAATTTGAGAAGCTTTTTCATGGCTTGATACTCGATAGTGTCGCCGTCACTATGCGAGGTGACCGCCGCCGAAAGAAATTTTTTTGATGGTGGTCAGAGCCGGGTTCGAACCCAGGATCTCATGTACAAGAGCCGCGCACACTAACCATTGCACCACCGACGGCCTATAGATGTTAACACATCAAAAATTACTATAACTCGGAAATCCGGAGAAAATGTATCTACACAGACAGCCAGGCTGCCATTAAATCCCTGGAAGTCCCTTACGGTGAAAGAATGCCACTCATCACTTAGGGTTATGACAGAATATTTCGACATCAGGCTCATCTTGTTACCTGGACACAGCGACATTCCAGGCAATTGCGTAGCGGATGAGTTAGCTAGACAGGGTACTACAGCACAGGTTCTTCCGGCAAAAGAAGGTGTTAGTATGCTAATCAGTGAGTGGGCTGATAATATGTTCAAGGACAAGTGGAGACTTACTTCAACTTACAAACAAGCCAGGGTCCTCTGGCCACAGGTGGACAGCACGAGGACTAGGCAACTACTTAACTTGCCGAGAGGCAGGTTATCCACAATGATAGGAACACATTTTCGGACATTGTCTTGTAGGACAACACGCCCTAAGATTGGGACATAGAAACTCCACTCTCTGTAGATGTTGCATGGAAGAGGACGAGGAAACGACGAAACAGTTTCTCTTGGATTGCGTTGCTCTGGCAGAACGGAGAAGTAGGATATTCAGAACACATCTAGTTAGCACCGTAAACCTACAGGATATTCCTGTAGGTCTTATAGACAAATTTATTGAAAGGTCAAATTGTCTAGACGAATAGTTGCTATAGAAGATACTGCAGGTATCACAATGGGCTTCTTTAGCCTAAGTGTGCTAGACAGCGTGCAGTCTTGCAGCTTTTTCAACCAACCAACCATAACTCGGAAAGGGTTCATCCAGCTCCAAAAATAGTAATTTTTTACCTTCGTAGGAAGCTTTAACCTGTGGATGTCTTGTAGACGGCATCACCTTTTTTTTTAAATCGCTAAAACTAAAACTTCTCGAATGAAAAATCGGTGAAACACCCTTATGCCAATATCTCGGAAACGGTGCATCCAAATGAAAAAATAGCTAACTTTCAAAGGTTTCTCAGGGTTTTCCATACAGTGGTCCAATCGTTTGCAAGAAATTTTTTGCAAAAAAATTTCAAAATATGAAAAGCGTTCAAATAAGAAATGGCTATAACTCAGAAACGGTGCGTCCAATCGCAAAAATTCAAAGGAACTTTAATACGACATAACATAAAAATCGCTAACACATACACACAAACATATGTGAATTTTTATCGATTTTTTATTTGAAAACTTTTAGATTAACGGATTGTTTAAAAAAAACTTATGCTATAAAGTGAAGACGTCCATTAGTTCCAGTCTCTTAATGAGGTAAACAAAATTTTACTTTTTGCGTTTGGACGCACCCTTTCCGAGTTACAACTATTTATTTATTTTAGCGATTTTCTTATTTTGGCGATTTTTTTTAAAAAAAAAGTAGTCCATACGAATTGGAATACTTTATGAAACACCTTTAGAAATCCAGCCCGGTAAAATTGGTTATATTTCGATTGAAAGCTCCGTTCCTCAAAATATAGACATAATGGAGATTTAGCGATTTTTTATTTGAAAAATTTAAATTTTAACGATTTGCTTAAAAAACAATTGATGCCGTATTAAAGACATCCATTGCTTGCAGCCTCCTATGGAACCTACGGAGGTAATAAATGTATTGGTTTCGCGATGGAACGCACCGTTTCCGACTTATAGCTCCTTATTTATTTTAGCGATTTTCTTAATTTGGCGATTTTTTTTTTAAAAAAAAGTCCATACGAATTGCACCACTTTATGAAATAACTACCCTTAGAAATCCGGACCAGTAAAATTGGTTATTTTCCATTGAACGCTCTGTTTCCCAATATAGACATAATGGCGATTTAGCGATTTTTTATTTAACAAATTTTAATTTACCGATTTGTTTAAAAAACAATTGATGCCGTATTAAGGACATCCATCAGTTAGAGCTATTTATTTATTTTAGCGATTTTCTTATTTTGGCGATTTTTTAAAAACATATTCCGTACAAATTTGCCACTTTATGGAAAACCCTTAGAAATCCTTAAAAGTTAGTTATTTATTATTTTTGCGATTCGACGCACCGTTTCCGAGTTAGAAAATTTTTTTGTTTATTTTAGCGATTTTTTAAAAAAAATAGTCCATACGAATTGGATCACTTTATGGAAACCCTAACCCCTCATAAGTTAATTATTTTTTCGATTCGAAACTCCGTTTCCGATATATAGAAATTTATTCTGATTTATTCATATTTTCGATATAAAAAAAAAATGGGGATGGGTCCAGAGTAACGCATTACCCACGGAATACGAACCCTGCTTACAAATAATAATTATTTTAGTTTGTATTTTAATATAAAATACACAATTTTAAAAATAATATTTTTTTTAAGTTCTTTCTATAAAATTCATAATGGGATATGGCATCAGCAAATGGTTGTGACAGCCATCAAATTCAAGAAATTTGT
The DNA here is from genome assembly GCA_963931995.1 of Phaonia tiefii. Lineage (NCBI taxonomy): Eukaryota > Metazoa > Arthropoda > Insecta > Diptera > Muscidae > Phaonia > Phaonia tiefii. The sequence goes on from OZ008371.1 coordinate 24,687,258, forward strand.
TTAGTATACCAATATATAATTTGGTATAACCGAATTGTTTTTACAGTTTTCGTTGATCCAACAAATATTATAATCACCACTACAGGATAACTTAATTGCTAGAACTAAAACTCGATTGCTAGAACTAAAACTCGATTTATTTCTTATTGCGGTGGCATCAACTAAATATTTCAGTTCTTGCAACCAAAGTTGAATTATAAATCAATTGATACGTAAAACACATTTACGGAACACAATTATTGGAAATTACTACTGAAGAATGTGATAGTTCAAGGAACCGCCAAATTTTAGATGGCTGTAAATATAGTTGTCACAATGAATCTCTTCTCTGTGTGTGGATTATGAATGTATATTTTGAAGGGTTTCTTCCCAGCGCATGTACTCTAGCGTTTAGGTGCTTTGTCTACCCGATTTGACCCGCACAACGTCCTCTGGGGATATTTGAAGTCGTTGGTGTTCTTGAACAAGCCCCGCACCTTGGAGGAAATGGACAACAATATTCGACGCGACATTGACAACGTGGCTCCACAAATGCTGCACACGTTTATGGGCAAGAATATTTTTGTTTTGCACCTCTTGATACCTGAGTTTAGTTGGCAATCATTTCTTTTGTCTACACATTTACATGAATCTATGAATGCAGAAAGATTAATAATATAAAAAACTCTTCCCAATTTTTTTGTTTTGTCCAAAAGTTTTTTTCTATAAAATTTGTAGCCATTTAAAGTGTAAAAATTGAGAAATAACGGCTTGAAACTGACCCAAGTTTTTTCAATTTTTTTTATTTTGCGTCCATGTCTTTTTTGTTTTAGAAGTCAACAACCACACGGTAGAGTCACTATATGTTAGTGATAAATCTCACTTTAACAGAGCTGCCATATTATCATTTGATCAAAAAATATATGGGGGTCCAAAATTGAAACCAAATTTGAGTTTTTTTTAAATTTTTAAAGTTTTTTGACCATGGCAAGTGTGCGCCTTAATATAATTGAATTCTGATCAAAGTAGTCGATAGCTGATGTAATAATCTACAACTAATGGAAGAACATCTGAATGTGCCTCAACTAGGGGCGTGGCACCGTCACTTCAAAATTTGAGTGAATCAGCGTACATTTTCTGAAAACAACAGTTTTTCGCCGGGCGCAATCACAATTTTATTTCAAATTGGCCAGTGCTTTTTGGGGTTAAAGTTTTTCATAAATAATAATATTTCAAAATTTACAAAATTACCAAATTTTGTATTGCCATTTCGCAATAGCAAACAAAGCTAAAATTTAATGTTAAGTTACTAGGAAGTAATGCAGCGATGTAAATAATTGACTCCATTCATAACATTGTGATAAAAGTCATTGTAAGCGGAAATATCTGCTCTTTTATCTGCAGACATTCTGCGATGGCACATCCAAGCCGCTGCATCAAATCAATTGAAATAAAAAAAAACCGAAAGCTTTTTCAATGCCTTATTCAAAATCTGAGGCGCGTGAAAAAAGTTTGAAAATTCTTGAAATTACAAGTGAAACAACATTCTCCTAAGCTTCATTTTCTTTTTTTTAATTTTTATTTTTTAAATTCTTTATATTAACTTCGGCTTCTTGATTGATTGCTTGATTGAATGACACAAATCTGTTATTGTTGATTATTTGTCATATAATTTTCCCACGCGATTTTCTCCGAAAGTCTGTGGCCGATTTTATTGATTTTTGAAACAAAACGCTTCGGCCGAGAATTTAAGCCAAAAATCAAGGTGATTCGGTATCGGGGAGATGGGATTTAAGTGTTTTAATTTGGGATATTTTTACCCATTTCTGCTGTGTCATCGTATTTAACGTTGGTCGTTTGTTTGTTGTTGTGTGTGGGATATTTTTACCCATTTTCCCAAATAATGAAGATAAAACAAACATTTTGGACTGTATTTATAGCTCTAAGTATGTTCTGTAAATATTTTGCATTTTTTTTTAAATCAAACATTTTTTGGATTTTTGAGAATTTTTTTAAAATTTCCAACTTCAAACCGCCATAACTTTCGCGCGCCTTGATGTAAGTGATGAACTATAACAGATTTCGTTTGCTTAAGTATTACATTATATTCGTGCAAAACGATATTAATGTGGCATAAAAAAAAATGAAAAAAAAAGTCTAAGTGTAACAAAAAAATACTTTTGCCCTTATGCAACTTGTAATCATAAGAACCCACATTTGTAGCAACACTGACTGACGGCGGCCTTTTCGCCGGACATAATTTCCTACAATTAATTGAAACAAAATTTTAATGAGCGAATTAATATAACCAATTAAAAACCAAATATGTTTTAACTTTAAATACAAGTTATTGGGAAAGGACATCAGATGACATGCTGTAGTAGCGTCGTATATTCCCCATATGGCAACTGACTTAAGGGTCAATTTTGTTATAACAAAGTTATCAACTTTTCTCGCTGGATTGGTGTAGAATTATTACTCGTTTTGCCCTTTTGTCAATATTGATAACAAGTATTTTTACTGACTTTGATGTTTCGCACATACAGACAAATCCCAGAATTATCATAATCATTGAAAAACTTGTCTGAACCCACAGCTGTGTTGAAATATACAATTCCTTAAAAACCAATACTTCGTCCTTTTCTTGTGTCTAATATAAAAGAAATAAAAATGTTGTAGTAAGATTTACCTACCACAAAATATCCACCACTATGTCCATGAATATAATAAGGCTGCCAATGATGTTAGTATGTAAGGCATTGATGTTAGTGACAGGCTCTGTGGCGATTTATGCAAGGATATCATTAACTTTGACAATATCTAATATATAATTTTCATTATTTAGTATTTTGGACTACTGCTATTAATTCCATTATTAGGTCTAATATAAAAAGCCTCAGATATAAATACCCGTCATATCAAATAGTCATTTAGTGTTTCCTTTACACTGATTTTGATATGATAAATGATTATTTATGAACCACAACAAACAACATCAACAACAACATCAAATATAGTAATCTGATTCAAATAATCATTTGTAGAATCCCGTGCAAATGGGAATAATAATTGATTACTTTAAGCACTTACAGCCATGTTAATGACTTACAGGAGATTTGTGATAAATACACATACACGTGGCAAATATATATATGTATGGATGTGTTTGTATACATAATTATAAATACAGTGACATGTAGTTTTAATGACAATTCAATTTAGGTTGAAGGCGAAGAAGGGGAGGATACTTTAAAAGAAAAGACATAAGTAAAGGAAAGCCCATAGAATCCTTATTGTTTAATTGTATGAAGGTTTCATAGAAGTGGCTGCACTATTGATATAATTAGCTCTATGGTCACCATTGTGATCATCCGGGATGTCATGTTCCGACCCCATTGTTGAACATTTAAATCCGAGGTAATCTCCCACGTGTAGCCCAAACATAACGCTGTGGGAAATGGGTACCGATCGATTACCACTTACCCATAGGGGATAGTGAAAATAATGTGTAGTTGAAGAATTATCCATCACGGTTACCCATTACACATTACACACAGGGAATGGGTAAAATAATGGGCAACTACCCACAACGATGACCGCAGGTTGTGAAATGATAGTGTGCAAGGCACCCATAATGGTATTGGTAGGAAAGATAAAATTAACCCATTAATGATTTAGAGACTACAGTAGGAACAACAATAGTCTAACAGGCTCCAATCCCCTAACTGATCCCATTTAACCAGACTAAACCATAAAAATGGGTAAAAAAGTGGTGTTACTGCAGAGGGATGCAAAGGGTTTTTTTTAAAAAGTTCAAAAGTTTGAAAAATGTATGATCGAATTTCAACGCACTTACATGGATCGAACATATGGTTCGCAAATATTTCTGCCTTTTAGCTAAAATATAATAAAATGTATCAAAAAAAACTGGTAATCATCCGGCATGTCATGTTCCGTCCCCATTGTTGAACCTGTAAATCAGAGTTCGCATCTAAGGGTAACGATCGACTACCAAGTACCCTTAGAAACTTGGAACTTGGACTTGGAAAATAATTTGTAATTACCCACAAACATGGAGAATTACCCATCACGTTTATCCATTACACACAGGGTAATGGCTTATACTTATGACACCCACTTTGCATTTTGGGGAGGAACTTCTTCACTTATATCCTGGATAGATAGGACTGGATCGGATGCATACCAGGTTACAGAAAGTATTTACGCAGCAACAGTGATGGCTCCAAACTAGATGCCAGGGTAGGGTTTCGAGTCTATTCTGAGGAGCTAGTACTAGGGCTTGCACAAATTTTACCAGACGAGTGTAGTATCTTTCAGGGAGAGAGGTTGACTTTTGGCTGCGACAAAACATCATCACCGCCTAGGGTATCAATATATCGTCACCTTAAATGCAAGACAGCGTAACAAGCATATTAGTAATTTTACAGGAGAAGCAAATAAGTGAATACCGTTAACAGTAGTTAATGGTTTTAAACCATTTTTGCACCATTTGTTTATAATAGGACAGGGTGTAATTTGCAAAAAAATGTTTTTGGTTTGTTCTTGTTATTTTCCGCTCTAGTGTGTTACGTTGTCTTGATAGCTTGTTTTGTAAACCAAAAAGACGTAACATCAAATCAGATTGGAATTAAGTAACAAAAACATTGATCTACTGACTATTTTGGATAGAATAAAGACAATCTACGAATATTTTCCAAAAAATATATTTAAGTTTTTATTCAGTTCATATTTGAAATTAAAATTTAAGGATTCTTTAAAATTTACGGTTTTTGTATTTCATTAAAAACATTAAAAAGTGAATAACTATAATAATAAACTACATATTACAGACAAATTATATTTCAAATGGGATACTATTATAAAAGTTATGACAGTCTGGTGGAATTAAAACTTTAAGTTCTTGAAGATGGTCCCATTTCTTTTTAGAAGCCTTCAGCCTTCCTGAATGTAACTGTTCAGGTTCAGTCAAGCTCATTTTTTTGGTACATCTTTGTGGAAGTATTTCATAATCGTGGGTTATATTCGTTTTAAAATATATGATTCCAGTTGGATCGTAGCACAAAACACGTATCATATTGACCGTTGGATCTCCAGCCTTTTTGCCTAAAGTTATTCAAAATATAATTATGTTATTTATTAAATAAATTTTCGTTTACCTGGTCTAATTGATGGGAAGCATTTTGGAAGATTTTCATAGTTAAGGAAATATTTGTGATCCAAATGGTGAACATTAAGAGGAAAGGGATTTTTCCGTGCTTCTTCCGTTATGTCAACAAGTTGTGAAGGTAAAGATATGGCTCTATTGTTTATCCTTCTTTGTATTAAGGAGTGAGTGGAGTCGCACTCCATCTGCGTGTGTCCAACGACTAAATATTTGTGCTCTATGGTGATATCTTTTTCAATACACAGAGAAAGCAAAGCGTTTGAGAGGACTGCATTCCGGTTTTGATAATAGCAACCGTCGGAATATATAATAATATGATGAGTTTCTGGTGACATATTAATGGCGTTTCTCAAATATTTAATTATGCATGTTGCAAAAGTAGATGCCACAAGATTATCTTCTGTCTCATCCCAAACATAATTATCCGATTCATGTGTAATTATATTATAAATTGTAAAATTGTGTATTTGCAACTTCATTTTGTAGTATGAAGCATTAGCCTTTAATTGAGGAATAAGTTTTACGGCTTGCATATCTATACATATCAACAAGCACAACCCAGATTTTGCGTTTTCTGTGTCACATATCTTTTCATCTCTCATGTCTTTTATCTCTTTTCTATGAGCATCATAAATATTTTGTGAAATATTTTTTGTTTCATATGAAACACAAATATCGCACATATCATTTCTGGGTTTGTATATAGCATAATTGTGTTTCTTGAGAATTCCTAAAAAGGTTGGAAATGATTCTGAATGATAGCCATTTTGTGATTCGCAATGTTTAATGTAGATTTGGAATATATGGTTATAGGACTTAAAATCCGACTGGAAATATAATTTGCTCGTATACTGGCGTCTATAATGCGATTCTAACTTTGGTACATCATCCAACCATTTCTCCAAAAATTCCATGGTGGTTCTATATTTTTGTTGTTGACTTGTATTTCTTCGGGACTGGTTTCGCAATTTTACTTGTTTCTCTGGACCAACTTGAGTACCATGTTCATCCGTTTCTTGTAGCCAGCCTCTAACCATCGATTCTGTTAAGCCCAAATTTGCTAAAAACATTGTTCTGCATACTTGAAGTCTGGTAGAATTTTTCATTAAATAATATGACTTCAATATCGAATTTACAACATATATCCTTTTTCTGTTCTTAAATTCAATAAGACTGGTCACATAAATTTTCTTTTGGTCCCAAGACATCTGCCAGAAACTATTAAATATTTCCTTCCGTACGCTTTCACAAAATTGGGAGCACTTTCTACACTTTTCACAGTACTTGGATATACACCCAGCCTTCATTTTTCTTGGCTCTTTTTGGGAAATTTTTCGTTCGGAAATTCCTTCATATTCTTTGCCATGCATACGTTTATTTTTATTCAAACTTCTTTTATTTTTAACTATATTTGATTGACTTTCATCGGTATTGTTCTCATCACTTGAACTCATTTTTAATTAGTTTTATTAAATAACTTAAATTCCGATTGTTAATAACGCTTGTTAATAAGTCCGAACCGAAATTATCACTGAATCACATTGTCCAAAATCTAATGATTTTGCGATATAACAGTTCTGATAAAACGGGACTGTGGAATATTGAAGGCGAGAGGTTATGAGTGGTATATCTACCCCTCAAGCAAGTCATACCCTCCCGGCCAAAGTGTAAAACACCAATTTCGAAGAAAGTGAAAGAAAAATAAAGTAAAGAAATAGGAGAGAAATTCTACAACAACTGTGAAGATTATTTACCGAAACGTAGCTGAGTGCTATATAATGCTGAATAGGGAGAAGACGTGTTCATAACACTGGCATGCTCTCATTCTATGTCGCTGGCCCTGCGTTCTGATCTAATAAATTAAATTTAACAGTATTGTTTGTCTTGTTATAACATACGTGAAGTTAAGTTGTTTTGCATTGGGAAATATTTGCTCTTGTTGTTACGCTGTTTCGTATTTGGTTCATAAAACAGTTATTTTTTGATATTGGTGCCTAAAACTTTGCAGGTACACGTATTTAAGTCATTTGCATCATATCCCATCAAAACCTCGATTTTCAAAATTTTGATGTTACGCTGTCCTGCATTTAAGGTGACGATATACTCTTATAGTCAAATCTCTGCAATCTGTATTCCCTACTTCAATAACTGTCCACAATTGCCGTGCATCTCGAAATGAGATGATCAAGCGACAGTATTCACCAAATATGGGTGGAGGATAACAGGAACATTCCAGGAAACCATAGAGCAGATACTCAGAGGATAAGTAACTACCTTACTACCAACGTCAGCAATTCGCCTAAGGCATTCCTTGCAATGGATCACCAGGTCATGGGTCGATGTAAAAGGATCTTCGGCAATCCAATATAAAAACGCAATCAAAACCCAATTAAAATTTTTGGAGAATCTTCTTCACTCATATCCTGGACAGGCAGGGCTGGATGGGACGCACACCAGGTTACAGAAAGTATTTAGGCGTCTACATTGATGGCTCCAACCTAGATGGCAGGGTAGGATTTCGAGTCTATTCTGGAGACTTGGTACTGGTTGGTTGGTTGGGTGAAAAGGCTGCAAGGCAGCACGCTGTCTAGCACACTTAGGCTAAAGAAGCCCATTGTGATACCAGCAGTTTCCTCCGTAGCAACTATTGGCTAGTCGTCCAGCCAATTTGCCCTTTCAATAAATTTGTCTATGAGACCTACAGGAATATCCTGTAGGGCTACGATGCTAACTTAATGTGTACCGAATATCCTACTTCTCAGTCCTGCCAGAGCAGGGCAATCCAAGAGAAGGTGTTTCGTCGTTTCCCCGTCCTCTTCCATGCAGCATCTACAGAGAGTAGAGTTTCTATGTCCCAATCTTAGGGCGTGTTAGGGTTAGACTTGGTACTAGTTCTTGCACAAATTTTACCAGTGTAGTGTAGTATCTTTCAGGCGAAGTCACGGCAATGGGATATTTTGCCTTTTGGCTGCGACAAAACGTTGTCGCCTCCTAGGGTATCAATATATATTTTGATAGTCAGGCTGCTATAAAATCTCTGCAATCTGTATTTCTGACTTCAATAACTCTCTACAATTGCCGTGCATCTCGAAATGAGCTGACCAAGCAGTTCAGTAGTCACCTTATATGGGTGCCGGAGCACAGGAAAATTCCAGGCAACCATAGAGCAGATGAGCTGGCCAGATTAGGAACTTCATTACCTGTACCTGTGGATATGGAGCAAGTGGGCATTCCCCTTTCTGCATACAAGCTAATGCTTAAAACCGAAGCTCTCTGGCATGCAACTGATAGATTGCCTCGTGGCACAAATTGGAGGATCAACAAGCAAGAATAGCCAAGTTATAATTTAAATCCTTCGCTGAACCTGATATCTGTTCCTATGCAAGAAATATCTTCGCTGGTAGATGTGATCACTGAACACCGTTTGACAGCCGGACACGCGTCTAGACTTGGAGTCTCAGCTCATGGTTACTGCAGAAGATGTGAGGATGAAAAGAAGAAAGAGAGCGTCGAACATCTCGAATCCTACTACCGGACTTTTGTATAAGTAAGAGGAAATATCTAGAATCTGACTTCATTTTGGATCAGGAATACAGGAAGTTGAACTAAACGTCCCTAGGATATTTACCAATTGGTTCGCTGGGGACCAATGTACGTCCACTCTTCTGTCACGTACAGGAATATCTGGATGAGGTATCATATAGCTTTAAATCCCAATAACCATACCTTGTTAATCTACAGGTTCAACGATGGGAACGAAATATGACGTCCCGTGGTTCCACAATGGCTCTCATTGGATTAAGTTTGTCAATAGTGGCAGCCAGCTCTCCGAACTCCCGTTCAAAATTATAGATTACGTAGGGGACATTCTGTAGCCTTCTGAGAATAGGGCCTTCTAGGTCCTAAAGGGTTTCACCCACGCTATTTGCTCTCGCATATCTGGCCGCAGTTTTTACTTACTTACTTACTTTTCCTGTCTCGGACAACCCCGGGGGGTCAGGGACCTCACAAAACGAAGATAACATACATATATCGGCATTTTTCTTTTGCTTTATTTCTCCAGTTGGCAATACCAAGTGTACGTAGGGATTCGTCAACCTAATCCCTCCAGCGGAGACTTGGTCTTCTTATTTTTCGTCTTCCTTCGAGTTCGGTTTCGAAAACCCTTCGTGCTGGTTCGTCTTCATTCATTCTACTGACATGGCCTAGCCAGCGTAATCGCGTTATCTTGATCTGCTTAACTATGTCAATGTCAGGATAAAGCTCGTACAGCTCATGATTCATGCGTGGCCGATACTCGCCGTTGTGCACTATAGGGCCATAAATTTTTCGGAGTATTTTTCTCTCGAAGACTCCTACAGATGTTTCGTCTGCTTGCGATAGGACCCTCGATTCTGCACCATAAAGCAAGACAGTTTGAATGAGAGTCTGGTACAGCTGAACTTTTGTTATTCGAGACAGGGCTTTATCTCTAAAGTGCTTGCTTAGCCCAAAATAACATCTATTCGCAAGCACAATTCTCCGCTTGATCTCAAGGCTGACGTTCTTGTTTTTGTTCACGGCAGATCCGAGGTATATAAATTCGTCCACTACATCGATTTTATAATGGTTATCAACGTTCACGCTTTGGTCTAATCGCGTGGCGGCCCTGTTCGTTGAAACCATTAATTTTGTGTTGTCCTCATTTACCGTCAGACCCACTTTTGCTGACTCCTTCTCAATTCTCGAAAAAAAACCGCAGTAACTTCTCTAATTGTGCGCCCAATGATATCTAACGGGTTTTTCAATAAGAGCGCTACAAAAGTTTTTTTAAATAAAATAAAACCGGTTTTAGATACCAATGAAATTCTTTATTCCTGTGAAAATACGTTCGATGCCATTATGTATGGAACTCGATTTCTTTTGCATGGCCACCATGGGCACACTTGCAGAAGTCCAGACGATGAACCCAATTTTCGACGGTTTTCAAGCATAAATCGGCCGATACTGCTGCAATTTCACGTTCGATATTCGTACGAAGTTCATCAATCGTCGCTGGCTTGTTGGCATTGGCGATAGACTTGACGTAGCCCCACAGGAAATAATCTAACGGCGTCAAATCGCACGACCGAGGCGGCCAATCGACTGGGCCATTTCGTGAGATAACACGTTCACCAAACTTGGTTTCCAATAAATTGATTGTGGCATTCGTTGTGTGGCTTGTGGCGCCGTCCTGTTGGAACCACATGTCCCCCAAGTCCATATTATCCAACTGGGGCCAAAAATATTCGGTTATCATTGAACGGTAGCGATTCGCATTCACAGTAATGTGCCGGTCTTGATCATCACGGAAGAAGTGCGGCCCAATAAACCACACCAAACCGTAATTTTTTCGGGATGCAATGATGACTCATGGATTACGTATGGATTGCTGTATGACCAATAACGCATATTTTGCTTATTGACGAAGCCATTCAGCCAGAAATGAGCCTCATCGCTGAAGATGATTTTCCGATGAAAATCCGAATCATTTTCAAGTTGTTGCTCAGCCCAATTCACGAACATACGACGCTTATGGTGGTCAAGCGGCTTCAGTTCTTGTGTCAATTTGATCTTGTAAGGATGTAGGCCGAGATCTTTTCGCAAAATTCGCCAGAACGACGTCACAGAGATGCCCAACGCTTGAGAACGACGTGTGAGAGACACATTTGGGTTTTCCTGAACTGAAGCCTCAGCGGCAGCAATATTCTCGACACAACGGGCACCTCTTTGTCTCACTGGCAACCCATTCAGCCAGAAATGAGCCTCATCGCTGATTGTTGAGGCCTCTTAAGGTTGGCCTCTTAAAGTTGAGGCCACTGACTCCAAATTTAAGTAGTAAATATTAATGATTTCGACTCGTTGTTGGCTCGTATATCTTTCCATGATGAAAAGGCAAACCTTACTGAAGAGAAATGTCAAAAGAGCGGGAAAAAATATGGCGTCGTTTGCTGTCCCTATCGATTTACTTTTGTAGTGTCTCTAATGAAAAACCCTTTATAGCATCAGTACACGCGAGCAGCATGTGACTTTTGCTGCTAATGGTTTTATTCATGTTGACTGCAGCTTTTCTCATAAAGATCTCCATTAAGATGTTAAAGAGATCGCACGATAAGGTGTTGCCTTGCCTGAGGCGTCGCTTAGTTTCGAAAGGTTCGGTAAGCTCCTTACCAACTTTCACTGCGGATTTGGTGTTCGTCAAGTTCAACCTGCAAAGGAGTATGAGTTTTGCAGGAATGCCAAGCTCAGACATTGCTTCATAGAGTTTCTCCCGTATCAGACTATCGAAGGCCGCTTTATAATCGACAAATATATGATAGGTGTCGATTTGTTTTTCGTGTGTCTTCTCCAGGATTTGGCGTAGCGTGAAAATCTGGTCAGTTGTCGATTTTCCAGGCCTAAAGCCACTCTGGTATGGTCCAATCAGGTCAGCGATAATTGGTTTTGGTCTTTCGCACATTATACTTGATAGAACCTTATATGCTATGAATAAAAGGCTTTTTCCACGGTAGTTGGCACAGATACTCGGGTCACCTTTTTTAAATATGGGACATAGTACACTGAGACTCCAATCGCCGTGCATGCATTCATCTAACCAATTTTTGTTAATGAGCTGATGCATGCACGGCCGCAGTTCTTAGCCTACCCCAAAATACTGTTCCTGCACTGAAAAAATAATCGTTAAACGACTATAAATCGCATAAAATGTAGGGTAGTGCACAAAATTCAGCGCTGTAATGTAAATAGTCATGGCAATGATAAAGATTTTCGTTCCCGTTGCATTTATTGTTGTAATCTTTTCACTTGAATTTTTCAATCCGAAGGATATTTCACAGTATATCACGTCAATTCAGAGGATCTCGGTTGGTAGGCATCACCACTTCTCTCAAAAAATTTCGAAGGCGATAGTCATATTTATTCCCGGAAGGACGTAGCTTTAAACCTAATACTCCCAAATTTCTCAGATATATTGGGGAGATACCTCTGTATTCAAGTTTATTATCCCTGACTTATTCCTTGATTGTATAGAAGAAAGTGCTTGCAACGCATGTCAAGAGATGGCTTCAACTGGACTTAGACTTCACATGTGGACACTTGAAAATGTAACCGAAACTTAACATTTTCGTATTGAATGATTAACTGTTTCTCCCAAAACCAGAACTCAAACAGCTGCTAATCTCTTAAAATATGAATTAATGGAAATCCCATATTTTCCTTGTGGATTCACCACTATTACCGGTTATTACACCTTGATCAGATAGAAAAAATTTAACCAGCAAGCCATTTTACTTTATGGTTGTATCTTCTTTTTCTCTTAGTTTTCCACATTGGTAATTTTATGTTTATTTAACTTCCATCCTGAATCTTCCTTTTGTTTGGGAGTTTACATTTTCTCTGGATCCCACTTCACTGAGGCATCATAAATATCTTCATTAAGAAGCCACCACTATCGGTGGCTGCATCTAAAGTTTTGTCTGGCGACGTTATTGTTTCATCCTTTTGGTGTAACAAACTCGTTGGTCTTTTATTTAAAGTGGCTTTCAGGAAAGGACATTAGCTTCATTACAAACTTTAGATAATAACCGGCATGGGAACAACCACGTATAGAGTGTGAAACCCTGATAATCCTCGCCAGCAATAGAGAGGGAGTGTGAGACAAAAAGGAGTGGACAACAGCATGCGTATTTTCTTGGAAGAATATATATTTTAAATAATGATAAAAGTTGGGCTAAGAGTAGTTGAGTTGAGTTGACTTAAGTTAAAAAAGAAATAACTTAAAGTTAATTTTTAAATGCAAAGTGTTGGAGAGACAAAATAATTAAAGGAAAATGGAATAGGTTTTCGCTGTAAACAGGTACATCTTTTTTAATACTAGCACCTTTTTTTATTGTCTTAAGTTCCATAACCAGCATGTCGTTTTACCTAAAACGATACTTTAATAACGGATTTTTTGAGTTTCGTTTTACCAACTCAACATAAGTACAAAAAGTGTACACAAAAGAACAAAAACTATGCACAAAACTGCAAAAAAATTTTCAAAAATTGTACACAATCGTACAAAAAAATCCTACACAAATATACTACCAGTGTAACAAAGGATATAAAGTGTACAAAAAGCGCAAAAAGTGTACACGAAAGTACAAAAATCATCGTAAAGAGTGTACATAACAGTGCAAAAAGATTACACAAAAGCACAAAAATGTACACAAAAGTACCGAAGTTAAAAGCCAAAGTAAAGAGCGTGCACCAACTTTAAAAAGTCTGCACAAATGTACAAAATGTGTACACAAAATTATAAAAAAAATTTGCACGAAAGAACTACAAGTATACACAAAACGAGTGTGCAAAAAAGCACAACAAGTGTATATGAAAGTACAAAAATCGTACTAAAAAATGCACGTAAAAGTAAAAATAGTACAAATCACTATAAAAGCTGTAAACAAAAGTAAATAACTCTACACAACATTGAAAAAGTGTATCCAAAAGTACCAAAAGTGTGCACAAAATTACAAAAAACTTATACAATAGTACAAAAACTGTGAAAAAAAGTACAGAAGTGAACAGAAAAGCATAAAAGCGTATACGTAAATACAGCACGTACACACAAATGTATAAAAAGTGTACATAAAAGTACAAAATGTGTAAAAAAATAATAAAATGTCAATCAGAAAATTCAAAAAGTATACATTAATGTACAAAAAGTGTACAAAATAGTACAAAATCTATATACAGAATTTCAAAAAATTATGTATACAAAAGTACAACAAAAATAAATATACAAATTTGACACAAACGTATAAAAGGTGTAAAAATTGCAACACATTTACACAGAAGTACAAAAAAGTGTACACAGAAGTACAAAATGTGTCAACTAATAATAAAAAAAGAAACAAAAAATTCAAAAAGAGTATATAAATGTACAAAAACTGTGCACAAAAATACAAAATATGTATATGTAAAATGTAAAAAAAAAATGAAAATGTAAATACAAATTTGACTCAAAAGTACAAAATGTATAAAACCTTATAGAAAAAATACAAAAAAATACAAAAAATTAACATACAAGTACAAAAAAGGGTTACACATTCGTAAACAAAAGCACAAAAATTGTACAAAAAATACACAAAAGTACAAAATGTGTAAGAAAATCATAAGAAGTGCTAAAAAATCACAAATAGTGTAATCCAAAATACCAAATAGTACAAAAAGTGTAAAAAATGTATACACAGAATGCACACAAGTAACAAAGTGTACATTTATACAAGTTATACATAAGTACACAACAGTACCAAAACTGTACACAAAAAAATCCACAGCAGTCCAACAAGTTTAAAAAAGCACAAAAATCTTAAAATCTATGCGAAATGTGTACATATAAATACAAACTATTTACAAAATTGCACCCAAAAAGATAAAATGTTTACACAAAGTACACAAAAGTACAAAATGTGTAAAAACCAACAAAATGTATACCAGAACATTTGAAAAGTGTACAAGAACTGTACACAAAAGCACAAATGTGTAAAAAATACCAAAATGTGAACCAGAAAATTCAAAAACTTTACGCAAAAGTACAAAAGGAACAAAATATGTATATAAAATTACAAAAATTTGCCACAAAAGTACAAAAGGTGTAAAATTTATGCAAAGAATACAAACAAATACAAAAAATTAACATACACATAGAAAAGTTACAGAAACGTAAACAAAAGTACAAAAACATACAAGAAATACACAAAAGTACAAAAAGTGTAAGAAAATTATAAAAAGTGTTAAAAAACACAAGTGTAAAAACTGTACATATCGTAAACACTGTACAAATAAAAGCATTTACCAAATACTACAAAAAGTGTAAAAAATTTAGAGAAAGAATGCACACAATTGTACATAAAATTACAAAAAATTTACACATAACTACACAAAAATACAAAAACTGTACAAAAAAGTACACAACAGTACAAAAAGTTTGAAAAAGCACAAAGGCGTAAAAACTGTACAAAAGGTAAAAAAATAAAATATTTAAAAAATACCAACCTAAAGTTCAAAAAGTTTACACAAAATTACAGAAAAGTACAAAATGTGTAAAAACTAGCAAAAAGTGTACCAGAAAATTCAAATAAAATTCAAAAAATGCAACACAAAAGTACAGAAAGTGTACACAAAAGTTCACAATATGTACACAAAAGTACAAAATATGTAATCAAAATTATAAAAAATATACATATGGCACTGTCTTTTTATAATTCCTCATTTTCGTACAATTTACAATAGCGTACGAAGATGATGGATGGTGATGATGGTGATCATCCGCGCAAACATACCCTAAAATACGGAACTCATACCAACTAACAAAAAATCAAACACAATGATATACAATTACATGTACACCGGCTTCAGAATATATCTTAACGTATTAGAATTGTTCAATACCAAAAATGTTACGTCAGTCACGTTACGTCAGTCACGGAACTTATTTCGCTCAAACCTCAACATCTTTTGAGCATAATTTTTTGACGCATTTATACTGATTGTATTCTAAACTATAGACATAGAAGAAGATATCCGGACAAAAAAAATAAACTTCACATTGAAACTTTTAGAGAAATGCCATTTGGAAAAGTGACCTGAATTATTGGTGAAAAAATACGTTACGTCAGTCACGGCAAATTACACCATTTTTACAGCCAAAATTCAGTAATTTTTTTTCAATTAAATCACTGATTTTAATTAAGCTTAAGCCAGATAATTTTTGCAAAAAAAAATTATAGCTCTATGTTCAACAGTTCACGAGATAGAATAATTTGAATGTTGTAAAAACTCTGCGAATGTTACGTATGTCACGAAAGACATTGCCATATACCTACAAAAATATTACAGAAAAGTACAGAAAGTAACAAAAATTAATAAAAAGAACAGACAAGTACTCACAGTATACACACAAGTACAAAAACTTTACACGTAAGTATTTAAAATTACAAAAAGTGTAAAAAGGTAAAAAAAAATTAAAAACTTTGAAAGTGTACACACAAATATTTACCCAATTGTACACAAAAGTACAACAAGTCTATACAACAGCAATGTACTCATAAGAACGCAAAAGTACAACAAATGTAAAAACTGTACAGAAAGTGTACATGCATATACAAAATATGTACGCAATTGTCCCTAAAAGTACAAAAAGTGTATACAAAAGTTGTTTTACACGTGAGTACGCAAAAGAACAAAAAGGGTAAATACTGTACAGAAAGTGTACACACACATACAAAATATTTACGCAATTGTACCCAAAAGTACAAAAAGTGCCTACAAAAGTACAAAAGTGTACATAAAAGCACTAAACGTGTAAAAGAAACTACAAAACGTGTGCCCAAAAGTACCAAAAATTCTACACCCAAGTACAAAATGTGTACACAAATGTTCAAAATATGAATACAAAATTATAACACGTATACAAATAACTACAAACATTTTACACAAAAGTACAAAAAGTTTAAAAAATATATAGAAAGAGTACACACAAGTACATCTACACCTATACTAACTGATTGAGATGAGCAAATGAACACATTTTCATAAAGTTAGACATACGCCATCTAATACACTCTAACGTCATAACTGCCTGCACACGAAGATGCTATCACTCACTGTACAAGACGGACAGTAGCTTAAATGTTGAGATATTAACGAAGAAAATGAGAAACAGAGATTGAGAGACAGTCAGAAAAAGCAAAACCTAATGTACGAATGTGTCAAAACGAAGGCACACAGTGGTTTAAACACCATTTATAAAAACGAATTCTCAGAGTCATCGGATAAAAAGACCAAATACCACGAACGCGTGGTATCTTGACACTATGATTTTTTTTTTAAACAAAATTTAAATTCTAAAGAAATTTAAAAATACTTGTTATTTCTTGCGAAATTGTTAGAAAGACGTTTGATATGTTACGCTTTTTGCGGTGAATTAATGTATCCTTGGTTACCTTTGAGCATAAAAAGAAGAAGCTGGAACGAAAATTGTACATTTGCCACACAGAGTCATTAACATTCTTAAGAATGCAAAAACCCCAAAATGCAATAATTCTCAAAAGATGGCATTAGGTTTTAATTTTCTTAAGCAAGCGGCCAAGGATAAGACATTATAAAGGGTGCTGGGAAATGGAATGATATGAAATGGAATTGAATGAGTTGGTTGTGAATGTTTATAAGTAGTAGTGAAGTGACTTATAAGAAAATGCAATATCTTTAAGATATAAAAATGGGGAATAGAAGTAATTAAACGAGTTTTAACGAGTGATCTAAAGCAACATCTCACATTTAAATATTGATTATTTTCTTATTGTGCTACGGTATTGTAGACAACATTTCACATAGTTGTTTTCCATTCCTCGGATAATTCGAGCTTTAAACTTCACTCAAGTGAACCTGTATAATTAAAGCAGATTTCTGCATAATATTACAGAATATAAAGAGATTTCCTTCCTTTTGGTTCTAGTACCATGTATTTATAACTTTTAAGTTCATTATTTTCGCAAGAACTTTATTTAGAACCAGGCATTGCTAACGTGTTCTAAAACGAAGAGTACAAAACCGCACTTACACCTCAGTCGTGAGATGTAAACAAAATCAAAACATACGACGTCAAAGAAAACGCATGCGTTCGTGAGCGAACTGCGTGAGCTAGTTTAAATACATTTCCCAAAGGTTTTTCTCGTCACAAAGGGGTACAACGGACAGTACGCAAGACGTAAAAATCTAATACTTACTTACTTTTATTGACTATTTTACAACCTCATGACGTCAATTGTCTTACACATATTATTTAAACAAACAAATGAACACATTAAACAAATTTTAACATATTTTCCCATCTGGTTCTATACTTCGCCTTTCCCCGCCAGTTGGCAACACCAAGAATACGGCGGGATTCTTCGGCCCGGTCTTTCTTTCGTAGTCTTGGTCGTCGTTCTTTTCCTGCTTACATCGAAAACCTTTCGCGCTGGCTCATCTTCATCCATTCTGATACCATGGCCTAGCCAATGCAATTGGCCCACTTTAATTCGCCTAACTATGTCCACATCAGAATACAATTGTTATAGCTCTTGGTTCCAATGACGTAGGTACTCGACGTCTTCCCTAATAGGACCATATATTTTATGGAGAATTTTTCTCTTGAATACTCCCAGGTGTTTTTCAGCCACGTGGGATATGACCCAAGTTTCGAAGCCATATGTCAAGACAGGTAAATTGAGTGTCTGATATATATACATGGTTTCCCAGTACATCCCATGAAGGAATTTGGGGGATCTTTTCACAACCAGTGAGCTGTGCGCTTTCTAGTTTTATACTCACTGATATAGCTCGAATTTTGTCCGTCGAGAGAGGGCTTTGTTCCTAAACCGCCTGCTGAGCCCAAAATAGCATCTATTTGCAAGCACAATTCTCCTATGTATTTCCAGGCTGACGTTATTGTCCTTGTTCACTGAGGATCCGAGGTAGGTAAATTCATCAACCCCATCAAAGTTAAATCGGTTCTCGACTTTCAAGTGCGGACCAAGTCGAGAGGTGTGTGTCTAATCGTCGACGCCATTAAGGTAAAGCTGGCCATTTGTCCATCGGGAGAGAGAGCTTTGGTCCTAAATTGCCTGCTGAGCCCGAAATAGCATCTATTTGCAAGCACAATTCTCCTATTTATCTCCAGGCTGACGTTATTGTCCTTGTTCACTGAGGATCCGAGGTAGAAAAAATCCACCACCTCAAATTTAAATCGGTTCTCGACTTTCAAGTGCGGACCAAGTCGAGAGGTGTGTGTCTAGTCGTCGACGCCATTAAGGTAAAGCTGGACATTTGTCTGTCGAGAGAGAGAGCTTTGGTCCTAAACTGCCTGCTGAGCCCAAAATAGCATATATTTGCAAGCACAATTCTCCTATTTATTTCCAGGCTGACGTTACTGTCCTTGTTCACTGAGGATCCGAAGTAGACAAATTCATCAACCACATCAAAGTTAAATCGGTTCTCGACTTTCAAGTACGGACCAAGTCGAGAGATGTGTGTCTAGACGTCGACGCCATTAAGGTAAAGCTGGACATTTGTTTGTCGAGAGAGAGAGAGAGAGCTTTGGTCCTAAACTGCTTGCTGAGCTCAAAATAGCATCTATTTGCAAGCACAATTCTCCTATTTATCTCCTGGCTGACGTTATTGTCCTTGTTCACTGAGGATCCGAAGTAGATAAATTCATCAACCACTTCAAAATTAAATCGGTTCTCGACTTTCAAGTGCGGACCAAGTCGAGAGATGTGTGTCTAGTCCTCGACGCCATTAAGGTAAAGCTGGAAATTTGTCCGTCGAGAGAGGGCTTTGTTCCTAAACTGCCTGCTGAGCCCAAAATAGCATCTATTTGCAAGCACAATTCGCCTATTTATCTCCAAGCTGACGTTATTATCCTTGTTCGCTGAGGATCCGAGGTAGATAAATTCATCAACCACATCAAATTTAAATCGGTTCTCGACTTTCAAGTACGGACCAAGTCGAGAGGTGTGTGTCTAGTCGTCGACGCTATAAAGCTAAAGCTGGACATTTCTCTGTCGAGAGAGAGAGGGCTTTGTTCCTAAACTGCTTGCTGAGCTCAAAATATCATCTATTTGCAAATCAAAATTCTCCTATTTACCTCCAGGCTGACGTTGTCGTCCTTCTCTACGACGGATCAAATGTAGATAAATTCATCTACAACTTCAAATTATATCGGTTGTCGACGTTCGAGTGCAGACCAAGTGGAGAGGTTTATCTAGTCTTCGACACCATCAATTTTGACTTGCCCTCGTTATCAGCAAGACCCGTCTTCGACGATTGTTTTCCATTCTTGAAAATACTGCAGTAAAGTCACGAAAATTTCGCCCAATGACGTCTATGTCGGTGGCCGTCGGTGATGCAATGGTTAGTATGCGCGTGTCTTGTACATGAGATCCTGGGTTCGATCCCTGCTCTGGCCAACTTAAAGTTCATTCGGCCTCGGACACCGCGCATAGTAACAGCAACACTATCTAGTATTTAGCCATGAAAAAGCTTCTCAATATACCATTCGGAACCGATGTAAAACTGTAGGTCCCAATCATTAAGTGTAGAACTAGAAAGCGCACAACTCACTGGTTGTGAGAAGCTCTCCCCAATTCCTTCATGGGGTGTAATGGGAAACCATTTATTTTTTTATGTGTATATCGTCAGGATAACTCAGCAACATATGGCTTTTCGTGTCGATGATTCTGTCCGTAGTTACTGCAGCTTTTCTCATTATTTTCTCTATTAAGATTTTGAAGAGATTGCACGCAAGTGTGTCGCTTTGCCTCAGTCCTCGGTTGATACAAAATGGTTCGCTGAGGTCTTTTCCCACATTAACTGCTGATTTGGTGTTGGTCCGCTTTATTCTCCAGAGGCAGAGCAGTTTTGCCGGAATCCCAAAGTTTAGATATAGCTTAGTACAATCTTCCCCGTTTTGGGGCTATCGAAGCAGCTTTGCAATCGACAAAAAGTTGGTATATCTCGATTTGATTTTCGTTGATCTTTTCCACGATTTGGCGTAGCGTGGACTTGCCTGGTGTAAAATCACAGTGATAAGGCCAAACAGGTTTTCAAAAATTGGCTTTAGTCTTTCACATAATACGCTCGATAAAACCTTATATGCGATGGATAAAAGACTGGCACCGCGGTAGTTGGAACAATCACACGGATCACTCTTTTCGAATACAGCACATAATACACTGAGACTCCAATCGACAGACATAGATTCCCTCAACAATATACCGCATAGAAGTTGATACCGCTTATAAGCTGTCCCTCGCCACATGCACCAACAATTTCAGCGGATAGACCATCCAGACCAGCGGCTTTATCATCCTCGAGACGTGAGATTGACGTTCCAATAACGCATGGGCTGGGTGGGGGCTACAATCTACGTTGTCTTCCACAGTCATTACTTCTTGATCTCCAGTGGAAGAATCTGAGTGGAGCAAAGTGGTTTCCCCACATTTTAAGCACACACTGCTTACCAGTCACCAGATTCCCATTCTCGTGTTTGCAGGAGGACAGCCCATTATCCGACCCGTTACATGAACCTCCTACCCTCTGGAAAAATGTTCGGTATTCGTTGTCGATTCTGCATATGTCGGTCTCTGCTCCCACTGCCATTTCCTCCCCACAAATATCTGGTCTTCCACTCCCGGAAAGCTGGTACACGCAGAAAAAACCGGTCCCAGTAACATATTGCGGCAACAATGTACATGTTTGTAAGCACTATTTTCATGAATGGCAGATCTGCTGCATTTTTGTTTCTTGGCTGTCTGTCACGTGTTTGTTTTCAGCTGTTTTCAACAAACAAATCCAAATTTGGATCACAAAACCATATACATATTATAACCTATTAACCACTGTGTCCCCAACATGTAGTATTGAATAGCAAACACAATGTGTTTGGGCACGAGTATAGTATATTTGCGACAAGCTGCAATACAGATTTTTCAGCGTGCAAGGACTATGTATACATTTGCAAGCATTGGCTTCATGAACATACGATCTGTTGATCTTTTTTTGTCTATGTTGTCTGCCGCGTTTTTCTATTCAGCAGTTTTCAATAAAACAGTCACATTTGGGTCACAAAATTATAACCAGTTAATCATTGTGTCTCTAACATATAATATTGAATATCAAACCCAAATGTGTTTGGACACAAGTATACTATATTTGTGCCAAGCTACAAACAGATTATATTTCCATCCAAACAATGAAAAAGATTTTCAGCGTGTGTACAATGCTTGTTTAAAACTAGATTATTAGGCACAAAATGTATATTCATTACAGAAATTTGTTTCGAATCATATTTTGATTTAAAAAAAAAACCCATTAAAATTTAAATCTTAAAATTTCAAAGAAAATTTATTATATTTTTTAATTAACATTTACAATCTCTCCTTATTTGCTGCACCCTTTTTTTAAAACGCAAAAACAATAAATTCTCTCTACGCTATCGTAAGCCATGAAGAGCAAAACAAAAGTAGTAGAATATAATTTATGTATTTCTGTTGGGTTTTTCCCTCGGTTCAGTTTATCTGCTGCTGTTGTTTATTTGTGTCTTTAATATTAACGCTTTTTATCTTTTTTGCCACTCTCTCTCTCTCTCTCTCTCATTAAGGACTATAAATTGCAAAACTAATGAATGTGCAAAGAACTTGCAAAAGTTTTAATATTTCATAAAAATATAATTAAAGGGAAATTGTTTGTTTTGAGCTTTTGAACCACTCGGCTCACTCATGCTCAAAGGATATTTTGTTTGGCAAAGTTTCGACAGAAAATTGATAGATAATTTTATGAGACAATTAATGTAGAGAGAAACTGGAGATAATTAAGCAATACGATATGGATAAAAGGTAATTACGCTGGACCAAGGGGTCAGAGAAGCACTTTAAGTTATGTGAGAAAAGCAAGGTAAAATCTTAAGGCAGTAGAAGTTGAAAACAGACATAGGTTGACCCTGAACTCAGTAAACCACAATCTTAGCTGCTTTTGTAAACGAGTAACCTTCTGCTGTGAAAAGAAAGTAGACGGTCTCAAAGGACCTGTAACCCACAAATCATATAATTCAGTAACATAATATTAAATTCAATTGAAGACCGTATCATTGACTAAGAAAGAATTTTAGCGCAGCAGATTAATAATAAATTAAAGTTTTTATG
This sequence comes from Phaonia tiefii, assembly GCA_963931995.1. Taxonomy (NCBI): domain Eukaryota; kingdom Metazoa; phylum Arthropoda; class Insecta; order Diptera; family Muscidae; genus Phaonia; species Phaonia tiefii. Next base: position 24,710,163 of record OZ008371.1, read on the forward strand.
ATCTGCCTGATTACCTAAAAGTCATTTGATCTGTCGTGTTGCAGTTGATATTCTGTCTAGCTTATTAAATAATTCATAGTAAACAATTCCTTTAGTAAACCATAGGTTAATGCTCTATTTGATACATGAATTGAATCAATTTTTGGCAATAGAAATGAAATTTGAAATGATAATTTCCTTAACCCTTTCAGAGGTATTACTGTGGTGTTGGTTAAGAAATTACATAGGTTTTATTGGTTCACTGACTAACGACTAGACTGTTCAAAGCCGAAACCCAAATACAGCGAAACCGGTTTTATGTAACTATGTGCAGGTTTTTTAAAAAACTTAATTTTCAAATAAACCAAAATCGGTCATTTAACGTCAGTTAACCGGTTTTCACTCAATCCGTGTTAAATATCCTCATTGCAATTCAATTCAATTCAACTCGATTTAATTCAATTCAATTCAAGTCAAGTCAAGTCAAGTCAAGTCAAGTCAAGTCAAGTCAAGTCAAGTCAAGTCAAGTCAAGTCAAGTCAAGTCAAGTCAAGTCAAGTCAAGTCAAGTCAAGTCAAGTCAAGTCAAGTCAAGTCAAGTCAAACGTAACTGACAACCAGGGTACGGAAAAAACACTATATACAGGAATAAACACTTACAAAGTAAATAATTTAATCAATAAAATAAATTGGAATAATACCTCAATACAAAATCAAAACTGTGATGAGAAATTTAAATTTATATATAATAAATTTACAGAAATATACCACAATGCTAAACAAACAAAAATTAAAAACAAAAAACGAAATGACTATCCTTGGCTTAATGATCAAATACTAAGCTATTGTGAAGTGCGAGATAAACTTTATCAAAGACATAAAAAAAGCGAAAAAAATTTAAGTAAAGCGAGAGAATACAAAATTTTCAACAATAAACTTAATCAGATAATTCTGAAAGCAAAAAATGATTATCGTCGAAGGGAATTTATAAAAAACAGACACAACATGCGAGGAACCTGGATATTAATAAATGACATTATTGGCAAAAAAAGTGGACAATGTTGATGAAACTATTAAAAAAAACTTTGTTAAACAAGATTTAAAAATTGTAACTGAAAATTTTGCCATTAAGTTCAAAGAAAATGTACAAAACATTTTACATGATTGTAATATATAGAAACACTGTTTTCGTCTGAAATAAGAATAGAAAATACAATTTATGTCGAACCAACAAATGAACATAATAAAAACACTGAATTCAAGAAAAGGAGCAGGAGTAGACGGCATCCGACCTAAAGACATAAAATACAACGCGGAAACACTTACCCCAATAATAACCCATTTTATAAACGCAAGCCTAAATGAATGCACTATTCCCAAAATTCTAAAAACATCAATTGTAAGACCGATTTTTAAAAGTGGCACTAAAAACGAATACAATAATTATCGTCCAATTTCAATTTTACCGGTAGTAGAGAAAGTACTTGAGGAGATTATTGTTAGACGTCTTAATGCATTTCTCGTCAAGTACAAAATAATCAATAAACAACAATATGGCTTCCAAAAAGGAAAAAATATTAATAAACTGCTGGGCCATTTCTCCACCCACATAAACAAATCTTTGAACGACAATATGCACTGCTTGGCACTTTTTGTTGATTTTAGCAAAGCGTTTGATACGCTGTCACATAAGAACCTTCTATGTATTTTGGAAAGAAATGGGATACGCGGACAGTGCCTTAACTGGTTTAAAAACTACCTTGAATTCAGATCTTACAGGGTTAAAATAGATGGAAATGACAGCAAAGAAAAGTATTTGGATCATGGCGTACCACAGGGATCTAAGCTTGGTCCAATACTCTATCTAATATATGATAATGATATGTTAAACCAACTAAAAAATAGCAAAACTTTTGCCTATGCTGATGATACGGCTATCCTAGTATCACATGAGGATCTTGAAACCGCGGTAAACTCAATGCAATTGGAACTTAATGTGATCACAAGGTGGTGTCACGACAACGGCTTGGTAATTAATGCCAATAAAACAAAGTTAATGCATATCAAATTACCACATATTCCAAGGAGTATCATAAACATAAAATTCCACAACACAGACTGCCTACACAAAAACAAACTCTGCCATAATTTCGATAATGACCAATGCGACACTGTTATTGAATTAGTGGATAACTACAAATATTTAGGCGTTATAATAGATCAAAATCTAAGCTGGAAGGACCATATTTTAGCGTTGAACAAAAAGCTACGTAAGGCCTCCTATGGGCTTTACCATCTAAACAACTGCGCCCCATTAACAGTCACCAAGCAAGCCTATTTTTCGCTGGCTGAATCGTACATGCGCCCCGGAATAACAGCATTTGGAAACGCCTCACATTGCAATATTCTACAAAAAACACAAAACAGAATGGCTAAAATTTTAATGAAAAATAAAGAAAATATACAACGTGAAATTAACACAACACAACTAACAACTAACAATTCAGAAACTCAAATCAAATTATTCATGCAGCAACAAAATATACTAAATTTTAAGAGCATATATAAATCAGCTATACTCAACGAATTCCAAGATGAGAACCTTTTGGAAACAATACACCATCGATATAGTACGAGAAGAAGAGATGAAGGAAGATTTCAAACACCAAAATTTAAAAACAAACATGGGAGAAGCACCTTGGATGTACAATTACCAACTATATTAAATGCAATGCCTAGAAATATTCTAAATGTTTTAAACGTACAAAATAAATTTAAGCGTAAAACAACAATTAAAAATTATTTAATAAATTCGCAATGAATGAACATCGTAACTAATAGATGTAGAAGTTTTTATAAGATCTGTAAATTTGAATTATAACTTTTTTTATTTTTATATATACTTCTGCATATTTGTATATCCCTGCATACAAGCGTAAGGCTTCGCGGGGGAATAAGCATTTGTAATGTAATTTATATTTTATTATTCAATAAAATTTAAAAAAAAAAAAAAAAAAAAAAAAATTCAATTGAATTCAATTCAATTCCATTCAATTCAATTCAATTCAATTCAATTCAATTCAATTCAATTCAATTCAATTCAATTCAATTCAATTCAATTCAATTCAATTCAATTCAATTCAATTCAATTCAATTCAATTCAATTCAATTCAATTCAATTCAATTCAATTCAATTCAATTCAATTCAATTCAATTCAATTCAATTCAATTCAATTCAATTCAATTCAATTCAATTCAATTCAATTCAATTCAATTCAATTCAATTCAATTCAATTCAATTCAATTCAATTCAATTCAATTCAATTCAATTCAATTCAATTCAATTCAATTCAATTCAATTCAATTCAATTCAATTCAATTCAATTCAATTCAATCCAATTCAATTCAATTCAATTCAATGCAATGCAATTCAATTCAATTCAATTCAGTTCAATTCAATTCAATTCAATTCAATTCAATTCAGTTCAGTTCAGTTCATTTCAATTCAGTTCAATTCATTTCAATTCAATTCAATTCAATTCAATTCAATTCAATTCAATTCAATTCAATTCAATTCAATTCAATTCAATTCAATTCAATTCAATTCAATTCAATTCAATTCAATTCAATTCAATTCAATTCAATTCAATTCAATTCAATTCAATTCAATTCAATTCAATTCAATGCAATGCAATTCAATTCAATTCAGTTCAATTCAATTCAATTCAATTCAATAGTAAAGTATATAGTAAAGATAAGAAAACACATTTCAATTCAATTCAATTCAAACTCAGAATATAATACACTAACCCAGTGTAAGCATTTCCACAGCTATCATTGTGGGCTACATTCCTCGCCAGCTCCAGGCAATTGATACTGAATGCCGCCCTTGGATCGGAGGACCTATATATAATAATTATTGCATGGTATGACCTTGATGACTCTTCGTGCCTTGTTCATAAATGCATCCCATTCCCGTTGGATTTGAACATGACCCTGCCTTAAGTAGTTCTCGCAATATAAGGAAGTCTGAGTTGACCCTCTATGAAAAGGCTGGCAAGAGTTGTTTGAGATATGAATCATATGTATACTTATGTATGTATTTGAAGTCTGTACATGTCATAGAGTATATAATGGAGAGAGTATTTACAAAATCTCAACAACTCGCTACAGATATCTGGCCCAAGAACAACGCAAAGGGGAAGAAGAAACCTCCCTGACGGAGTGCAGAAATTGCGGATATAAATCATGTCATCGACCGTTTAGTAAAGGCGACTCTTCGAGAGGCAAAAAGGATATATTGGCGATAGGCAACACAACGAAACGGCACCGGAAGTGTTCTTTTGGGCAGTGGACAATATGTAGTAAAGATAAGAAAACACGTAAGAATGCCCTATAAATGATGAAATAAGACAAACACGTCGAAGGAATGTGCTGCTGCAGAGAATATCGCTGCTGTAAACGAAATTGTGGAAGAAGATCCAAATGTATCAATTCGTCGACGGTCGCTGGTATTGGGGCTCGGTCTGCCCACTACGTGGACAATTTTGCGCAAGATCTTGACATACACGTGAATGAGATCCAGCTGATGCAGCAGGTAAAGCCACAAGACCATCATGCGCGTCGTTCTTTCGCCGATTAGGCTCCATAGTAGTTGAAAACTGACCCGATGTCTTATCGTAATGTTGTATTCAACGATGAGACTCAGTTTTGGGTTAATGGGTTTTTTAAATCACAAAATTACCGCATATGGATTGAGACCAATCCACAACAGACCATTACATCTAGATAAATGCACCGTTTTGCCGCGGTTTGCATGATGGTGGCATCGTCGGTCCCTATTTCTTCAAAAATTAAGTCGGAGCTCGCGTTACGGTCAACGGAGAATTTTACAGCACCATGATCAGTGGTGTGTTGTTTGAGAATATATTAGATGAGATTGATCCGGGCGAGATGTGGTTCCCATAGGATGGCGCTACGTGCCATATGCCGACCACAACCATCGATTTATTGAAATCAAAACTTTGCGATAAGTTGATTTCGAGAAATGGACTTGTCAATTGGCCTCCACAAACGTGCAACTTGACACCTCTCGATTATTTCCTGTGGGAATACGTGAAGTCACTGTTTAATTCTAATAAACCTGCAACATTTAACGCTTTGGATGCCACAATGGATGCTTTGGAAGCCACAGAACTGATCCGCCTCTGTAGAATGACGCTGCCAACACCAAATCAGCAGTGAAGGTGGGGAAAGACCTCACTGAACCATTCTGTGCCAAGCGACACATTTTCGTCCAATCTCGTCAACATCTTAATGGAGATGATAATGTGAAAAGCTGCAGTAAATATGGACAGGATCATCGACATGAAAAGCCATTAGTTGCTGGCTTATGCTGACGACATAGACATCATTGGCGAAATTTGCGAGAGGTTACTGCAGTATTTTCAAGAATCGAAATAGAATCAGCGAAGGTGGGTCTTGCTGTTAATGAGGGCACGACAAAATTGATGGTATCAGCGACTTGACAAACATCTCGACTTGGTCCACACTTGAACGCTGGCGACCGATTTAATTTTGAACTGGTAGATGAATTTGTCTACCATGGATCCGCCGTGAACAAGGACAACAACGTCAGCCTGGAGATAAATAGGAGAATTGTGCTTGCAAATAGATGCTATTTTGGGCTCAGCGGGTAGTTTAGGAACAAAACCCTCTCTCGACGGACAAAAGTCGAGCTATATCAGACTCTCATTTTGCCTGTCTTGACATATGGCTCCGAAGCTTGGGTAATATCGCAAGCGGATGAAAAACACCTGACAGTATTCGACAGAAAAATTCTCCGTAAAATATATGATCCTGTTAGGGAAGACGGCGAGAACTTCGGGCGACATATTCTCACATTCGTTTCGAATGTTGACCTTGAGGGCTTCCAGGGTGTCCGGCTTGTTCACGTAAACACGGGTTGTTCACAAAAAAAGTCTTGGACGGTTACATCGGGCGATCTGCAAATCGCTAAAACGAGAGATGAGGCTTGAACGCCGCCTTCAGAATATCAGTTGTGGCTCGCGCAGTGTGTGCCGTTGCTCCGTCCTGTTGGAACCACATGTCCTCCACTCCTAATTCGTCGAATTGGGGCAGAAAAAACTCGGTTAACATGGCTCTATAGCGCGCACCGTCCATTGTTGTCGTTTGATCAGCGGCGTTCTCGAAAAAAAATAGTCCGATGACTCCTCCAGCGTGAACAGCGCACCATGCAGTCACTTTGAGCGGGTGTAATGGATCCTCGTGCATCATTCGTGGATTTTCGGTCCCCAGAAGCGATAGTTTTGCATGTTCACGTACCCGCTGAGGTGGAAATGAGCCTCATCGCTCATTATGATTTTGGTGGAAAAATCGTCCACTTCGTCCATGAGATTGAGGATGGCTTGGGCGTAGGTTACACGCGCTTGGCGGTCGACAGGCAGCAGCTGATGCACGGACTGGACTTTGTATGGGAACATGCGCAGGTCTTTGACCAAAATTCGCCATAGGGACGACCGGCTGATGGCTAATTGCGAGGCACGGGTCTGGTCGGTGTTTTCGGCGACAGCTCGACATCCTCGGCAACAGCGGCGATATTGCCGGCAGAACGGGCGCTCCGGGGCCGGCCACTCCTGGCAACGTCTCGTGTGGACCCATACTCTTCAAGGTTAGTGGCCAAACGGTGCAGAGTTTGCGCAGTCGGTGTCGGACGGCCGGGGAATCGGCTACGGTATTCGCGGTGCGCCAACACCACAGATGAATTGTTACGCAAAAAAATAGACACGATTATTCCGCGTTCTTGGGGAGTGTATCGCTCCATGGCTTGCTTACTTGTATTCTACATCTGTCTAGTTCACAAATGTCAAAACAGATTTGACATTGGCGGCCATTTGCAAACATAAGAGCATCTTCCAATAGGGTGGTCACTTTTGAAACACCCTTATATCGCAATAACCCTTGACTCTTGCCTTTAGTCGGTTTTTTTACAGAAATTGCAACTATTTACTAGATCAAAATATATAGAATTTTGGACAATGGAAATCGATTCGAAACCACTGTGCTGCATTGAATATGGATACATATCCCCCCAATTATACATTTTCTCACCTAACAATGTCTTTTCCAAAAAAAAAAAATCACACAGCACAAAATAACAATTCAAAAGTTCTATCAAAAATCACTAATCGTTATTGTATTTCAACAAATTGCTGGAAAATACAAATGAAAATTTCCCATTCTCCCAGAAACACACAAACACCCAGGCAAACGATCATATCCTAATGCACACACCAATACACAAGCTAACATTTAACCACAAAAATGAATGTGCACACAAAAGAACATTCAAACACATGAATGTTTACATGGATATGTAGACATATGAAAGTGTGTGTGTAAATTAGTATGTGTGTGAGAGAGTGTGTGAGTAGGTACGTGTGTTTGGTAAGTGATAACAAACAATTTGTTCGATTGAGTTTTGCTAGTGCAGATAATGGTCTAAACTCAACAGCAAAAACAACAACGAGGACAACAAGGATACCAACGACAGAAGGGGCCCCTCCAAAGCAATGGAATTGTGTAATGTCTGCCATGGAATATTATTAGAAATGCTTCACAAAACGCGTTATTGTTCATTAATAGTTATGTTCTGGCTTTCGTATTGTGACGTCAAAAATATAAAACGTGTGAAAATTTCAATTTTCTTTACATTTTATATGGTAATAAAAGGCAACAACAGAACACACAATGAAATCATAATCACACACACTCACTCACTTTTTTATTGTTCTAAGCACTTTTGTGTTTGCATCAATTTAAAAACAAAGACTCTTGCCTGCATACATAGACAATTACCAACCCGCACACATAAACACAATCCAGTGCACGGTTACCCCATGTGTTAAGTCAAATACCATCTAATGGTTTGACATTAAGGCTATTAAGGTAAAAAGTTTTGAAAGAATGTGATTTGAAGCAAAGAGAATAGCAAGAAATCAGAATGTAATGAAGGTAATAACATTTTATGAGATTTGCAATCCATTAATTGGATATGGAAGAAGAGCGTCTGGAGAGCAATGGTTATCGTGGATAACTTTTGGGCATAAGAAAGCGGAATGAGTTTCAACAGGGACCACCTTAAAATTTGTAGGCATCGATTACAAAGAGATAGCGTCTATATGGAGTAATTAATAAATATTTGTCCAGAGATTGGGAAGATCCTCTCACAATCATTGACCTCTGTGCTTTCTAGTTTTACATGCACTGTTACAGAAGGGTCTACAGTTTAACACCGATTCCTAAAACTTTTAGAGTGGTTCATTTGTATCAAATTATTCTATACTGTCGTCGTTACTAAGCGAGGCGGCCGTCGTTGACTGAAATGTAACGAAGTCAGATCAAGGATCGAAATCATGTATAACAGTCGCGCATACTAACACGTGCACGCTGACACCACCTGTCCTTTTTTTGTCATTTGGATGCAAATATAACGTGTGTTTGGAGCTTGTCGCAAATATAACATACGTGTGTGCAAACACATTGTGTTTGTAATTCAATATTACATGTTTGAGACACAATGATTAATATGTTATAATATATGTGTTTGCGGCCCAAATACATATGTGTTTTTGTGATACAAATACAGTAGTGTTTGTTGCAGTGTTTTCAATCTCTCGAGAGCAAGAGAATAAAAGTGAGAGAATATATAGTTGTTTGCGAGCCAAATATATATGTGTTTGTGATACAAATGCAGTTGTGCTTGTTGCACTATTTACGCTCTCTCGATAGCAAGAGAACAAAAGTGAGAGAATATATGCGTTTGCGAGCCAAATATATATGTGTTTCTGATACAAATACAGTTGTGTTTGTTGCACTATTTACGCTCTTTCGAGAGCAAGAGAACAAAAGTGGAAGAACAAGAGACTCTTTCTGGTTAATGTATTCGAAATTCATACCACAAGCTTACAAGTCATGAGCAACTTTGTAATTGAAAAATGGTTGGTTTTTGTTGGAAATAGTTGACAATTCAGTTCAATACACACTCACTGGCATGACTAGTTTCGAACTCCGTGACATATATAAGTGTGTATCGGCATCATTGTATTATTTCCTCTGTGCGCGATTCGTAAATATTCCTGAATGTGCGTATAAATTGCAGATGAAGTTTCATGTATTCAGTCGTCAATGATTCATCGGACAGAGGATATCATAAGAGCCTGATCAGTGAAATAGGAATAAACAATGGCTCGGACGGTTAAATGATTTGTGATGTTGTTGTTGCATGTGTTTCATATATTTTTAGATGTGCTACCAAAACAAAAAACGATTTCGACGAAAGAAACTGGAAAGGACAACAAGGTAACAAATATATTGTATCCAAGAAACAAATCGTTTCGAAATATTATTATGTTTGGAAGGAAATACACGCGAATGCTACCACATAACTATATGGCAGCTTGGGATGAAGAACGCATATGTGTCCAAGTAAAAGCATATATGTATGTTTGCTAGTAAACATGCTACTGGTTACAATTAAATGCAAGTGTGTTGGGGACTTACAATCATATGAATGTCTGAAATGTGTTCCAAACTTAATCATGGTTCCGGAAGAATATGTTTTGGAAGAATATGTTACAGAGGCCGTTTTTTTTCAGTGGGTGGATGCTCTTCTGTAAATCAATAGAAACTACATCCAATGTGTCGAGGCTACCAGAGTAGCAGCCGGATATTGGGCAGATCGGCGGATGAAAATTAACTAAGAGTAAGTGCGGTCTAGACTGAGCTATTCCTTTTTACCAGAAAATATAAAATAACTGCCATGCAACCCATCACATTAAATGGGTCTGAAATTAAGCTAATTTTGGACAGCAAGCTTAACTGCAAACCGGACGTAATGGAAAAAGTGCAAATGGGCATCAAGTAGGGTATGGGCTACACTTTGGGAACTAGGGTTGTTTCTACCTGGTTGATTACCTCATCATTATACTTTGAATCTACCATAAATTGTTTAAATTTTAAAAAGCTTCACAAAAGCTTTTCGAATCCGGCATAAAAGTGTAGATCCCAATCAGTTTGAAAAAAAATTCAAAGAGCCACGTCCAGTTTCAAATGGGACTTGTTATGGAAGGTTATTGAAATCCGGATCGGCAACATTTTCTGTAGCACTAGTACAGTGGGGTAACACGGTACAAAAATTGTACACGAAAAAATAGATAAAACTACAAAAAGTGTGCACAAAAGTATTAAAATTGTACACAAACGTACAACAAGTGCACAAAAAAGTACAATAAGTGTACACACAATTGTATACAAAAATTTAAAAAGCGCACACAAAAGTATTAAACGTGTACACAAACGTAAAGAAAGTGTACACAAAAGTACAAAAAGTGTACACAAAAGCACAAAAAGTGTACACACTATAGAAGACAAAACTATAGAAAGTGTACACAAAGGTATTGAAAGTGTAGACAAATGTAGAAAAGTGTACACAAAAGTATAAAAAGTGTACCGAAAAGTACAAAAAAGTTAACATAAATGTATTAAAAGTGGAAAGACGAATAAACAGTGTACGAAAAAGTACAAGTGTATCTAATAGTACAAATAGTGTATAAAATAGTAAAAAAAGTGCACAGAATGGTATTCAAACTGTACACGAAAATACAAAAAGTGCACACAAGAGTACAAAAAAGTGTACATAAAAGTACAAACACTGTGCGCAAAGGTACACAACCTATATACACAAAAGTGTACAAAAAATTACAAAGTGTACACAAAACAAAAAATTTATTCACAAAGTGTACACAAACGTACAAAAGGTGTTACCTAAAAGTACAAAAAGTGTACACAAATTTATAGATAAAACTATTAAAAGTGTCCAGTATAGTATTAAAAGTGTACACAAACGAACAAAAAGTGTAGGAAAAGTACAACAAGTGGGTACAATCGCACAAATAGTGTATACAGTAGTACAAAAAGGGTACACAAAAGTATTTATGTAGACTGTACACGACAGAACAAAATGTGTACACAAGACTACAAAAAGTGTACACAAAAGTACAAAAACTATACGCAAAGGTACCAAACCTGTATACACAAAATTGTACAAAAAATAACAAAGTGGACACAAAATAAAAAAAGTATACACAAAAGTATTAAAAGTGTACACAAATCTACAGAAAGTGTAGGTAAAAGAACAAAAATTGTGCACAAATTTGAAGACACCACTACAAAAAGTGTACACAAAAGTATTAAAAATGTGCATAACGCACAAAAAATGTACACAAAAGCACGACATGTGTACACAAAAGTAAAACAAGTGTAGACAAATGTATTAAAAGTGTACACATGCGCACAAAAATTGTACACAAATGTATTAAGAGTGTACACAAACTTACACAAAGTGTACGAAAAGTACAAGTGTATACTATAGTGCAAATAGTGTACACAATAGTACAAAAGGTGTACCCAAAGGTATTTATGTAGACTGTACACGACAGAACAAAAACTGTATACAAGAGTACACAAAAGTGTACACAAAAGTACAAATACTGCACGCAAAGGCACAAACCTGTATACACAAAAGTGTGAAAAGTGTTCAAAAAGAACAAAGTGTACATAAAACAAACAAAACACACAAAAAGTGTTTAGAAAAGTATTTAATGTGTACACAAACGTACAAAAAGTGTACATAAAAGCACAAAAAGTGTACACAAAGTTGTACACAAAACTATAAATAGTGTACAAAAAGTATTGAAGGTGTACACAAACGTGAAAAAGTGTACACAAAAGTATAAAAACTACACAAAAGCACAACAAGTAGACATAAATGTATTAAGAGTGTACACAAGTGCACACAAACGTATTTAAACTGTTCACGAAAATACAAAATGATTACACAAGGGTACAAAAAGTTACACAAAAGTACAAAAACTGTACGCAAAGGTACAAACCTGTATCCACAATCATTACTTCGTGATCTTTAGTGGAAAAATCTTAGTTGAGTAGTGCTGAAAAGTTTTCTCTCCCCATTTTAAGCACGCGCTGCCTATCTGTAACCAGATTACCATTCTCGTCCTTGCCGGAGGGCAGCCCATTATTCGGCCCGTTATTAGATCTTTTTGGAATTCATTATTCATCCTGCATATTTTGGTCTTTTTACTCTCCCTCTGCACCCGCTTCCATTTTATCGTCTAAAAAGTTAGTTTTGCTCCCTTCTCAGCCTCTTGTAACTGACTGTTTCGTTGCCATATGTGCAACGTCTTTTTCAACAGTTGCAATGCGACATTATTCGTCCTACCATGGTTTATCCTTCTGCGGTTTTTGATAGCCAATTTCAGTCCTTGCTGCGGTTTCCAAAGAATGGGAGCTGTGCTCCCAATGCCCTTCTGGGTCCTCAAGAGGGGGAGTATTCTGCTCTAGCAGGAAAGTGAGTTTTGGTAGATAGGACTTTGATATTTCCAGTAGTTGCAGCTTGACAATGCCTAGTTTTTTTCCCGTATTCGGCTTCGTATGTTTTAGCAGCCACCCGATAATGATCCGAGTCGATATTGGCACCTCGAATCACACGTACGCCTATTACACTAGAACAGTGCCTGCCTATTACGAAGAGGGCAATCTTGTTCTTCTTTCTCTGGCGAGGAGATAACCAGACCGCCTAATGTATGTCCTTACGTTGCAATCGTGTGCTACTCAGTACCATGTTCTTTGTAGTGGCGAAGTCTATCAGTCTTATTCCATTATCGGAAGTGGTATCGTGTAGACTGTGATTACCGCCGGTTGGTGGGACGAAAATTTCGTTTCCCAATTTGTCATTAAAATTGCCTTGAATAATCTTGATGTCTTAATGTTTCCCAATTTGGTATTGAAATCGCCTAGAATAATCTTAATGTCGTTGTCAGGGCAGCGTTCGTATACTTTCTCCAGACGCTCTTAAAGTAATAGTTTGACCTCTTCGACTTAATCCTCTACCGGTGCATTCACACAAATTATCGAGATGTTGAAATGTTTCGCTTTGATCACTCAAGGATTGAACCAGTTTACGATTATTGTTGTTGTTTAAATATTATAATATCAAGCAGTATTAATATCACTCATACGTTAGACGAAATAATCATTATCAATCATACGCTGCCAATTAAATATCAATTATTCTCTTAACTTAAAGTAGGCAATAGCTCCCTACCCATTAGTCGACTCCTTGATAGAGAGTTAATGTTTAACGCCAATTCAGATCGGTTTTTGAAAAGAATTTTCAAATATTTAATTTTTACTTGAAAACACATTTATTCGATTATCCATGAGAACATTCAGCAGTTAAAATGCTAAATCGTTTAGGCTTAGTTTTCACAACGACACACCTTCGTTTTTGTGCAAAACTGAATATGCTCATTGTTCAATTATTCAAATATTCAAGCATGGAAGATTTTGCAATTTCCTGATAACATTTGCAAAATCCTCTTTATACAATTTGTATGAAAACTTTGTGATTTTACGCATGATTACGATTTGCCGACAAAACTCTAATGAGCCTCTATTCAATATTTATACAACGAAGTTTAACTCTGCTAATTCTGCCAACATCAATTGCATTGCCTGGAAAAACAAGTTCCATACACTTCTCTACAAAACGCAAATACTATAACAATAGCTGCAAATAACAAAAAAACAACATGATTACAATAACCCAACCCTTTATTATGTCTCCTCTCGTTGTACCACTTGTACTTTTGTACAAGATAACATAAAGCGGAAGTGAAGATAACACCTAAACACTGAGACAACGCAAGGAACCACAAACACTTAAGAACCATACATTCGCACACACATACACACACACACATATCCACACAAAGGAGTTAAAAGCATATAATAAAGGATACCACACCACACACACACACTAGTAGTAATGAAACCAAAATGTTTAAGTGGCTTAACAACTTTATCAAAGAATTTTACAAAAGCAAAATGTAAACGAATGACTACAAAAACCCGGTGAAGGCAGAAGGGAGAACCATGGCAAATGGAATGAAGCCACAAAACAAGACATTGTTAGCTAAACGGAAATGAAGGAAATCCGTTTACACATTTAAGACACATTGACTACAAACATTATCAGATACAAACACACAGTTTCCTTTAAAGGACTCCGCTCAGCATATTCTTGTATGCAAATTTTGTATAAAGTGTTGAAAAGAAGTTATAACAACGAAATTGTTTAGAATGCAAGGGGGATATGTGGCAAATAAATTTATAGCGAAAAACTACTAGATGGCAAAAAGGAGTAAACAAGTTAAATGATTGTATTCTATAGCCATGAAAATTCTTTAAGGCCTCCTAAGGATGACATCTAGTACTTTGAAGTATGTGTATTAGAAAAATAAAGACACTACGCCAGTGTTCATAAAAATAGGAGCCAATGAAAACATCGAGGGCTACAGGCAAAATTTAGTTGGCGAAATTTTTAAGGACAACAAAATTGTACTTCCTCAACATGTTCCCACTTTAATTTTTTATTAACATGCAACACACAAGAAATATTTCTATTATTTGTAAAAATTTTCTATCATTTTCTTTTTTATTTAATCAACGAAAACAGTCATAACCCTGGCCATTATTGGCCACATTTTTACACTATTCTTAGTGTTTTCACCCCTAATGGAAATGTTTCCATTTAGATTTACAACAGTTTTGTAGTTAGGTAGCGAAATGTTAAGAATCCTTTCTAAAATCTTAGGTCTCCATAGCAGTTCATATTTATTTTAGAGACAATCCAGACTCAGAATCAACCGACAAAATTGAAATGAACCACCACTATAAAGATTTGATGCAGCCTGGTCCTCTAAGTATGAAAATGGTAAAATTTTTAAATTCTATGCATAAGTTTTTTTTAAAATATTTTTTAAGTAATATTGTCAATATTTTGAGACACTCCTCCACTTATATTAGCATAACTCGAAAACGACTAGTTCGATGTTGATAAAATACATCTAAAAGAAATTAGATATGCAATACCTTTAACTCATATGTATTTTAAACTTTAATCCGACAAACAGTTTCAGAGTTATGACACAAATTTTTCATGATTTACAAAAAAATATAAATTATCGATCTTTTTTTTCGCCACAGTTGTTATTAGAACTCCGTAACTGTTGATTAGCTCAAAATCTCCGCAGGTACAAGCTATAGATAAGGTAGTTTTGAATTTTTCTAAATTTTTTTAATAATACGAGACAATTCGGTTTCGAGTCATCACAAAACATATTGAAAACGGTCTGAAAAAATTGAAAATTTTACTTAAAAAAATATTTTAAATTAAATTTCTCCCTAGAATTTAAAATTTCGAACATTTTCATACTTAAGGGACCATACCGCATCAAATCCATACAGTGATTGTTCGTTTCATCAAAATTTCTTTAATTTTGCTGCCCTGTGTAATAATTTTAAATAGCATCGTACGTCAGCAATTCACGTGGAATCAGAAATGATTCCTTCATTAGGCAGTCCAAGCAGCTCACTACTTCCTACAGGTATGTCCCTGGCAATAACCTCTGTTAGCTAGCAAGGGCGAGAAGGCGAAACGAATAGCGAACGAATAGAATTGATTGGTTATGCCATCACTGATACGTCTCACGCCTATTAGGTGACTCTGCCACTGAAGCTCTTTGAACAAGTGAATTCGGATCGTTACCTGGAGGCTGCGAAAGTCCGCACAAGAGTGAGCAGGGCGAAAAACGTAGAAAGCCGAAGCGGGGATATAAAAGTCCTACCACCAAAGCTCACTCACCTGCTAGAGCAGAACACTCCCTCCTGAGAACTCAGAAGCGCAGTGGAAGAACGTCTCTCATTCTTTGGAAACCGCAGCAGGCACTGAAATCCCGAAAATTTGCCCAGAGGCTAATAGATCTAATAACGGGCCAAATAATAGGCTGTCCTCCTGTAAGCACGAGAATGTGGTGCAATGGTAGTGTGCGCAGCCATTCTGCATTAGAACGGGGGTTCGATCCCTGGTCTCAGCACCTTACATATCTTTCGACGATGGTCACTTCGCTTGGTGACGGCAATACAATCGAGTATTTAAACATTTGGTTGTGAGAAGCTGTCACGAATCCCATAATAGAGTATAGATCTCGATATTAATCAAAAAAAATAAATAAATCGCTTCGGCCGAAAATGTATGTTCGTCAAAGGGTAAATGCATCTCAGGGGAACGGAATAGGCTTTAAAGTTACAATTTTGTATAATAACTGAAATGAAATGAATTCAAAAATCGGAGGAAACTGGACCAACTCCGTGTACACCACCTTAAATTTATGCTTAGAAATGCTAATGTTTATCAATCAAAACCACATTAACGAACTATCCAGCCAAGTCAATGCCGTGTTTGGTAATGAAATGTTCAATTGACCATTTTATTTTATTGTTAATCATTGTCTCGCCTGATATTGTAATAATTTAGTTAAACTCTATCGCTTCGCTGCAATAAGAAATGTTAATTACAGTAATTTAAAGTTACTCATACGTTAGGTGGTACCCAATATAAATCAATATATAATTACTATTAATTATACGCATCATGAACCAGACAATTTATGAATTTGTGTGACCAATGTAAAGTGTAGCCAACCGTTTTTAAGGGTGAATATAAAATACGATTTCACTATTGTTAATTGTGTATTTCTTTATTGAACTACAGTAATTCTAATTCAGAACACTTTAAAATTAATAATACGTTACGATGTCCCCAAATTACAGTAATTTAATGTTAATCATACGTTAAGTTCTACTCCACATCAATCAGCATATACGTATCTTAAACCAAACAGCTTATGAATTTTTGTGGTCAATGTGAAGTTCAGTTAACGGTTATTTATAGTCTGAAAACAAAATGTGATTTCACCCTTGAAATATAATGGCTTTCCCAGTAGGAGATAGGGGAGAGCTCTGTTAACTAGTGAACTGTGGACGTGGTAGTTTTAATGTCATTGATTGGGACCTACGGGTTTAAACCGGTACCGAAACGTATTTTGAGAAGCTTTTTATATTGCTAAGTTCTAGATAGTGCTGCCATGACCAAGCGAGGTGACCGTCGTCGAACGCAAATATAAGGTGGACAGAACAAGGATAGCGCGACTCTTATACATGAGAATGTGGATTCGATCTCTTCTCTGACCACCTTAAAAATGCTTTCGGTGGCGGTCACCTCGCATAGTGACGACGGCACTATCGAATATTTAGCCATGAAAAAGCGTCTCAAAGTACCTCTCGGAATCGATGTAAAAATTGTAGGTCCCCACCAGGGAGTATAAATCTAGAAAGCGCACAGCTCACTGCTTGTGAGAAGCTCTCCCCAGTTCCTTAGTGGGATGTAATGGGGAACATTTTTTTAAAATATTAAAATACTCAGTTATAATTATTTAAATTAATCATACGTTACGTTGCCCCCAAAAACTTTTAATATGTTATTAATATTACTCATACTTAAAAAAATAAATGAAACAGATATTTTGGCTTTCATTACAGAAATGCAAATATCCCTTTACTCTCGATAGTATAAATCACTTTCAACAAATGTGTTTAATGTAATTTAAGACAAAATTTAACTATTCAGGGGATATCGTGAGACCCAGTCCCCTTGTCTCAGACCTTGCTCTAAATGTATGGTTTCGTATAAGGATTTCTCAATAGATATATGATGTCAGTCAATAATAATATGTGTTTGCGAGATCTTAGTTTGAAATCGTAAACGGTTGATCCCCAAGTAGTTTGTACAAGCACTAGTACCAATTTTCTTAAAACAAGAATTAAGGTAACCAAAGTTATTACGATTTTGTCAAAACGACTCTTGCAAAGGACTAGATTTAGGGACACTAACAACATATCTTCGATGGCACAACTTAGACTATCCCAATTGTCAGGGGCCTAATTATATATGACGATAATCATCCGAAACATATCGTTGTGTCGATAATGCTGATCATAGAACCATTTAAAAAACACTCGCATAAGAAACTCCAGTGTCGACAAAGTGATTATGAATTCGATATCGTTTTTTATAAAATTATCCCTTAGACCTAATGACTTCGTATTCGATAAGGAACTAAGGCAATCATTCGACCCCATTCAACAAAAATTATCCTTACATTAACATTTATTTTGAAATTTTCATATTGTACAGAAACAAGGTAGGTGAATCGAAGTCGACAACATGTTCACAGTGTAATCCATTGGATCGTACAAATATATTCATTCCTCTTTATTGTTTCTATAAATCTAAACTAATCTCAAACAACAAGTGCAACATTTACTGTAATATTCAACTCTATATTCAACTTCCCCAAAAAAGGACTACAGTAACTGCAGCGACATTGAAATTTCCTCGATGTTCATGGAAATTGTGTTAGAGTTTTTGGCTGGCAAATATTGTTACTCAGAAAACTAGAAAGTTTCCAAAAAAAACTATTCGAGCATTTCGACTAGATCCTTTTCATGATTTTGTACATGCTACACACATACAGAGAAGCACATATCTGGCGATAGACTTATGTATATGTGTAGAGGCTTGAGTGTTGTTGACAAAGGATGTTGGTGCATTTTTGTCTGCAAGCACATATCTTCTGTTGTTGATTGTTAAGTACTGTGTCAACAATGTGTTTTAGTAGTGGCAACATTAAAATGTTACTATGATTTGACAGTTTTTTTTTTGTGTTCTACCAGAAATATGAAGTATTTTGCATACAAAGATATTTGCAAACACATAAGTAGATGTCAGGATGTGAACAAGGATATTTAGTGCGTGAAAGCGCGGTAAATTAAGATGTATATTTGATGTTAATTGCAGCGTAAACTACTAAGGCTGGAAGAGCAAAGGGATGTGAAGGGAATAGCTTAGAGTTAATTAGTATAATGGGGGAAACTGTGGGCAATCAGGCGAAGAATTTAAATGCACTATCATTAAAGTTTGTATAATAAATTTAATGATATTAATGATCGGTAGAATATTTGGAATTTATAAACTAAAAAATGTGAAATTAAAAAAATTTATGAACATAAACTATACAAAGATTTCATGCAGCGTATGATTAATATTAACTATGTGGCAGTAAACAATCTCAGCCGCATGAGTAATATGAATTGATATTATTGTCCTTGGCACATATGTAACGAAATATTTTGTTGATATGAACCGAGGGACCATTGTTTTGCCTTCAGCAGAAAAATCCTGATTTGTTTAGCTCAAAGGAAATTGAAAAATATTCTGCTAACAGATGGAATCATATATAACGAAAATCTAAAGCGGGCGAGTGTAAAGTTGGTAGTTCACAGGGACAGGACAAATTCCTGCCAAGACCGTAGTCCCTGGTGAAGAGCCTTGTCCTGATCGAGCTGCATCTGCTGTTTACTAAACACTGGTACTGGTCAGTCGATAAAAAATACCTCCCTAATACTAAGTGTATACCTGCCTAGAGTCTGTTGGCCGCCCTGGTGATGCGGTGGATCGGATGCGGTAGCTTAATGAATCACTCGTCTTAAATTTCATTCATTATAGAAACGTCAATAAATTTTAAGAAAAATATCCCCCTCGACAACGACATTTGGCTTTAAACGACGGTTTATGATTGGTAACTGGAATTTAAGAACTCTCCCTGAAAAAAGCGAGACCTGAACTGGTTACACGAGTTATGGAATTCTACAATGCATAGTGGGGATGATTGGAAAACCCACGGCAATAATATCACAACTTTGAAAGTATTATTCTGGTCGATTTCGAATGTACTAGACATTTGTAGAGGAGGAGTCAGGCTTTGAATTTATCTGCACCCTGTATCAATATAGTTGCTGCAACAGGGTGTCAAAGTTCACCACTTTGGTGCTGTTACAACTTTCAAAGACTGGTACTTCTACACTTTAACACCCGTTTGATTTGTGTGCACCGTAATTCCATGCGATCCACCTTGACTGAAAAGGAGATTCCGGAGAGGATAGTATACATGAATTGTACAGATATGCAGTATAAATAAGCGAAGTTCGTGTTAATGGAAAGGAAAGGCAATCTTTCACCAGATCTCCGGGAGTTAAACAAGGATGTGTCTGGTCTCCCAAAACGAGGTAATAAAGGCAACTAATGCAGAAACACCGTTCGGCATTTAGTGGAGTATATATGAACATAGACATTAAACCGGGTCGGCCTTCGTATAAAAAACCCAAAGCCGAGGGCAAATATTAAAGATCGAGACAATTTCAAAAAAAAATTCCTTTCCGAGCCCGTGAAATGAAAAACGGATAAGTTCGTTTTTAAAGGTGTTTTTTTTTTGTTTATGGCTCGATCGTAACATGCCAGACATTACTGTCTCGACGAGAACTACAATTGTCCTATAGATGTAGCTGACAGTCACTAATGAAAAGCGTCCGTGGCATTGTTCCAAAACTAGAAGGTCGTGAACGGTACGCAGAGATTTGCTATAATTATCTTTACTCTTTTTTGCATTTTATTTGTAATGAGCCCAAAGCAAGATTTCAATGGTAACTGGAATATAAATTAATTATCCCAGGCATATATTTAAAAAAAATAGATAGCGCTAAAAACTACGCAAAAATTTTTGTTGAAATATTTTTCGATAGCGCCAAAAAGTATGCAATTATTTGCAATAATAATGCAAACAACATGAACCAATATTTGTATTAATGCTGCGAATTCATCTTAGAATACGAAACTTTTTTGTTTTTGAATAAAACTGCATTCTTTCGTAGCAAAATGTTTTTTTGATTTAAAGTCCTTTAAAATCCTCGAAAAAAATATTTTTAAATTTTAGGGTAGAAACTGCATTAATTCAGGCCTTCATTAGAAAATGATGTGGTATGTCAGCGACATCTCTAGGTCAAATGTAGTACTCGCAGAGACCTATACAAGGATCTATTCTGTGTTACGATCGAATCACAAACAAAAAAACTACAATAGAGAAACTATTTTGGCTGTTTTCCACGGGCTTGGGAAGGATTTTTTTCTATTTTCTAGACTCTCCGAAAATACGAAAAAGTAGGACGAACTATAAATATAAGGAAGACAAGGTTAATGCGTTTTCGAACAGAACGTAATACTCCAAAAATACTTGATGGTTCGTTAATTAAAAACGTCGACTCAACCAATTATTTGGGATGCAAGATTGCCAAGGACAATGGCTCCGTGGCGGATATTGGTGAACGAGTAAATAATGCTTGCGTTGCATTGCTAAACTGCGCAAAATCGGGGACAATGAGAGGATGTGGGAAAGGAGAAAGTTACGAATATTCATCTGCAGTGTGACGTCTGTACTGTTGAATGGTAGTCCTATTTGGAGCTTGATGAAGCTAACCCTGAAAAAAGGTCCAAACGTTTTTCAATTGTTGCCTGAGACAAATACTTCGTATCTACTGGCGTGGGACAATTTCCAATGAGGTGCTCTGGCAACGTACATACAACAGTTCTATTGAATTGAGTACAAGTTGAATAAAATGGACTTGATTATAAGTAGAATAAAATGGACGGTTATACACTTACGTGTTCATCGTCAGATATTGCTAGAGCGGCTCTTGAATCGAACAAGGAGAGGCATAGTGGACCAGGAACACCATCGATGTCTGGAAAAAGAATACAAAAAAAAACTCGACTATCACGGAACCAAATGAAATCCCATGCAAGATACAGCAATTGACGGACAGAATTCGTTGACGCCCTGTGTTCTTCGTGAATACTTTATATAAACTTGGTAGCATATAATTTTTTGGTATTATTTTTTTCGTTTTATTTAAAAATAGCACATATTTATTGTGCGGTACCATGCAACGTATGATTACTATTAATTATGTGACAAGCAATAGCACACTGAGTCGCATGAGTAATATGAAATTATTCAATTTCCTTCTGAAGGTATGTAACGAAATATTTTTTTATTATTTCACTGGAAGGCTGATAGCTTTAGCTCCAGCTATAAAAATTTGTGGCCACAAAAAAAGGCTTCGGTGAGACACGAAATTAATAATCAGCAAGAAAAACTCCGCTGTAGAGAACGACCTTATTGTTTCCCATGAGTATTTCTAACTAATTCGATTTTAATTTAAAAACCCCCTTAATTCGCTACAGATTTCTAACATATTTCCTACTATTATTCCTAACTAAATACCAATTACTATCAACTATCAGTACATAATCCCTCTTCTGTCTCGTTTTCATCTTCAAATTTATTTTTTTCAAATTTCCTTACTTAAGAATAAATCCTTCAGCCTTTCCACGATATCATTAAACTTACCTAACATTCATTAAAATTATATTAAATGGTTGAGTTGCTTGGGTTTTTTTTGCCAAAGCAACTGACTAACCTTTACGCTTGAAACTATAAACTTTTTCAAAGTGTAACTACTATCCTGTTTTGTTTCCTCTAATTAATGGCCAGCTGCAGTGAAAAAAATTGTTACTACCAACTTGATGAGAACTTTTCAATCTCCACTGGCGGCAGTTGCAGTAAAACTCAATTAAAAAGAGTTACTTTTCCTAACATTGTTTTTCAAGTATAAAGTACAACGGTAAAGTAACTTGTACAGGGTGTTGCAATTAGGTTTACATTTAAAGGTCATACAAATGTGCTTAAAAATATACATATATGTCGAATCTTCCATCTTGAGAAATTGTTTATTTGTAAATTCTTTCGTTTTTAAAATCAAACTTCAAATATTTTATTTTAATGAATTTATTTGACAATTAAAACCAGGCAGTCTCGAGCTAGCTACGACCGCTTCGTTCACCTCACAATTCTCTTCCCCCTGTTTTCAATCGCGCTAGTCGATTCCACCCAAGCATTGACATAATTTTCTCGCTTGCTGGTTTATATTGAAACTTCACAAAGTATTATACGACACGGCCATCCTGGCGCTTTGCACGTCCTCGTGCAATCCATCTAAAAGAACAACAAAAAAAAACAAAATTCCATACAGCATCTTATTCAACCACTCGGTCACTTCTGACCAAAACTCAACATATTTTATTAGCAAAATTAATTTTCGTCACAGTTTTACATTACAAAACAAACAAGTAAAAGTAATTTCCTTAAAGTCCGCAAATCACATACCAGAAAACAATACATACAACTAATTGATTGCAGACATAATACACATTGATCAATCGGTTCAATCATCCACCTCCAATCACCTTTAAACAACATCACTTCCATCCAGTGATATAACCAAATCATAAACCTCCATCCGGTTTCCAAACACAATAATCATTCTCATTCAATGAGACTGCAGTACCTCCATCCGGCACACACAAACCACCACAATGCGTATTATATCTTTACATTCATGCACAATCAATCATTCTCCAGGCAACCAAATAATTAATTATCTCTCTCATTAACATTATCATTAAACTCATCTGGTATGTAACCCTCTGGCATACGCCTCATACGATCGCGAGCGTACTTGTATGTCCGATTACAGTTTAAAGATTTGACTACATACCGGTCACCATCCAAAACTTCCGTCACTTTAAACGGTCCCTTGAACTTTGGATCAAGCTTTGCCTGATTACGCTCCTCGTTTTGCAACAAAACCATATCACCTACAACAAAATTGTCCGGTCTTGATTTCGTACTATCAAATTTTATCTTATCATATCTAGCATTTTTCTCGATATTACAAATTGCCGTACTTCGCACTTCATTAAGGTCTACAACCGGTTCAGTTACATCAGACAATAGCATTTCGGAAGGTCTAGCTACTTTACCTATTAGCAATTCTAGAGGACTATGTTTCGTCACCCGATTTTTAGTACAATTTATTGCCAATTGAACATCAGGAAGAGCCTCTTGCCATGAGCGATTACTCGCCTCGGCAGCAGTGAGCATATTCTTCAACAAACTCATTACACGTTCAACTTGGCCGTTCGCACGGGCACTTCCAGTTGCAATCAAATGTAAATTAATATTGTGTGAATTACAATATTCTTTAAATTCCCGACTTGCGAAACAACGGCCCTGATCTGCAATAACTCTCATTGGAGCACCGAATAAAGATATAGCATGCTTCAATGCCGCAATACTACTAAGTGTATCTATGCTTACCGTATGATGAAACAAGACGTATTTTGTGAAGGCATCTATTAACACAAAAACATACTCCTTTCTGTCACTTTTACCACCACGAAGAAGCTCCTCAATTCTGTCCCGTACCACACAACGCTCTTCAGTACTTAGCCGATATGGCCGTCTACAAACCGTTTTGCAAGGATCTTTTAGGCGGATCTGCATCGGTGTCACATTAGCACGAGTGTTAGGAATTCCGGTTACAAAATTTTGCCTAAACGAATTTAAGACATCCATCAGCATTGGTCTTAGATCCTGAGAAACATCGGTGTCAATTAAATCTAAATTAAGATCTTCAGGTTCAGTTGCCTTACAAGTAAAAACAAAATTCTCCCTACTGAAACACAATTTGTCCGAAGCCATATGAACCGAAATCCCTTGCTGAAGAATATCGCGCCCAATCATTATTCCATGACATAAATTGGAATCTGGCAATACATGAAATAAAATTTCAACAACGATTTCATTTACTTCAATAACCGATAAAATTTGTATAGTACTATAAACACTTGTCTGTCCGATCCCTATCATTGTCACAGCATTAAAACTCCGTTTACCACTAAATTTACAGCTTATAGATTCCTGGATGAGTGAACACTCTGAACCAGAATCATACACAAAAACAAATTTCTCACCAAGATGATCCAATGTTCCTGTAGGTGCGCCAATTCCGCATAAGTCCACCCGTTGAGCTTTTGAAGGAACAACATTTTCATCAGCCTTGTTGCGAGCAATATTGGGACATGTTGATGCGTAGTGACCGGTGTCCTTACAGTTGAAACAAGTTACGCCTGGCTTATTAGTAGTTGTAAAATTCAAAGCGGGTATGTTAACTTTTCCAGATCTGCATTGATACGCCTTATGCCCTTGCTGACCACATTTGAAACATGATAGGGGTTGCCGTGTCGTCGACGCTTTGTACCTTTTTACCTCGCCAGCAGCCTCATCATCTGATGTTCTCTTCAAGAACGGCATGACCTTAAGTTCCCGTTGTAGCAATTTCCTCGTATCGATTTCAGTAGTAAAGGCCAGGCGGCTCACTTTCGGTTCAAACTGTGAAAGATGAGCCAACACTGTAGACACAGCTATTTCTTCTATCGACACATTTTTCCATTTTATCATCAAAGACGTCATTAAGGTTGCCGCATATGCGGATAGGCATTCTCCCTTCTTGGGTCGATTGTTATTTAAATTGATCAAAAATGCAGCAGTAGTTTCTGTACAATCATAGCGAGCAGAAAAGATGTCCTTAAATTCTTCCCAGGTCATTTCCGCATAAGATACTTGGGCCAGCCAGACAGATGATTCGCCCTTAAGAGCCCTACTTAGGATATTCATTAAAGATGTTTTTGCTTGCAATGAATCCTTCAGGCACATGTCCGCCATTGCCAGCCAAGAACGAGCATCAGCATTTCCAACATCCGGATTGAATTCGGGTAAGCACGTTTCAACGCAAGAAGATGGTTTCAGCGCTTCCACAAGAGCTAAAAAGCTACGGTTTTGTTGTTCAAATAGTGTCCGCCATTTTTCTTCTTCCGAGCCAGGAACTTGCTTGGGATTTTGTAGGCTGTCTTGAGTGTATCCCACTTCTGATGTCGAATCTTCCATCTTGAGAAATTGTTTATTTGTAAATTCTTTCGTTTTTAAAATCAAACTTCAAATATTTTATTTTAATGAATTTATTTGACAATTAAAACCAGGCAGTCTCGAGCTAGCTACGACCGCTTCGTTCACCTCACAATTCTCTTCCCCCTGTTTTCAATCGCGCTAGTCGATTCCACCCAAGCATTGACATAATTCTCTCGCTTGCTGGTTTATATTGAAACTTCACAAAGTATTATACGACATATATATGTATACATATATATACTTAGGTTACCTTCTGTATTGGTGTCAGTTTTGATGGTATAGTACGGATATATAATTCAGATCATGCAATCAAAATAGGTGAACTAGTCTTAAGATTCATTGACGTATGATTAATAATAATTCTCAAGCCAACCAGTTGTATAAGTTATATTAATAGAATTCGAATACCCCTAACTGACTATTTGCCCACAACCTTCGTACAAAGAAACGGACTTTGGCTAGTTTTTCGAAAATTTTGTTGCGTAAACCCCATCACAGAAACAAAGGAAAGCCTTGAGAAACAGTTAGGGGACCCCTCGACAACATTTTCAATAGTTAAAAGAGGTTTACTCAATTTCGTTGTAGTTGTAGCAGCACAAATGATGACGGTAGGGGACCCCTCGACAACATTTTCAATAGTTAAAAGAGGTTTACTCAATTTCGATGTAGTTGTAGCAGCACAAATGATGACGCCCGAAATCGTCGATAAAAAATAATTATCGATAAAAAAATCCATCGGAGAATTTTTTCCGAATATATGGGCAACAAAACACTATGCGCGAGATGGGTGTCACGATTAGTGACACTTTAACATACGCGCAACAGTGTGACTACTTCAAATAAGTGTCTGGAAAAGTTCAAGCCCAATCCAAAGGAGTTTTTGAGCCGATACGTAGTCGTGAACAAAACACATTTGTCGATGAACAAATTGCTCTCCCAGAATGGCAAAGCACCGCCACAAAGGCGAGTAGTCGCCATTGGAAAAATTCATCAATTTGGCTACGAGTTGCTACCTCGTCCCAAGTTACCCCCAGTCTTTGCATTCTATTTCGAAAGCTGAGAATATGATTCCGCGGTAAGAGATTTGGGTTGAATGAAGAGGACATCACTGACTGAATAACAAAATTGGAAAAAAATGGAATAACAAAATTGGAAAACTGACGGATAAACTGTATCGAGTGAAAATGAGACAGACTATATTGAAGAATATTTTTTGTTTTGAAGAGAAAGAATATTTTATTCAAAAAATCTCCGAGTTGTCAAACTGCCATCGTACGTTAACGTAAAACTGACGGATAAACTGTATCGGGCTAAAATGAGACAGACTATATTGATAAATATTTTTTTTATTTGCAGAAAAAGAATATATTATTCAAACAATCTCGGAGTTGTCAAACTCGTACCTCGTAGTTTAACGTATGATTGATATAAATTCATAACACACCGAGAAATAATATTTATACTTTGGTAAAAGAAAACTTGAAGGTGAACGTATTCTAATTTACATTTGTTATACACTGACGTATAATTAATATTAATTCAATAGCATATAACACCTATTTGTAATGGGAAAATTTGACAGTATTACAACGTAACAGAGTTCAAATATAAGTTTCGTTGCATTGCAACTCGCATAGTTTTTCTATCTTTGTTATATCTGCTGGTCGGTGGTCGGTGGTGCAATGACTAGTGTGCGCGGTTCCTGTACATAAGAACATGGGTTCGGTCTTTGCTCTGAGCACTTGAGATTTCTTTTTCACGGTCACTTCGCTTAGTGCTGGCGACACTACCGAGTTCTTAGCCATGAAAGGCTAAGTGAAAACACTAGAAAGCGCACAACTCACTGGTTGTGAGAAGCTATCCCCAATCCCTTGGTGAGATGTAACGGGGACTCATTTTTTGAAATTAAGCACGCGTGTTAGTCCATGACTATAGAGAGGATTAGTTAAGATTGGATTGATTACGAGAATAGCAATCATTGGTACTTCGTCTCATATCGCATGTCTGAATATATACCGAACACAGTAGGCTTGCCTTAATTGCGCTGTTTGTAGTAAGGGGAATACCTGGACTTTCGCGAATTACGAAGTGTTCGTCAATCCAATTCCCTAGCATACTTTCAACTGTGTATTTTAGTGTTGGCTATAAAGTTTAGTGATTAATGTTAAAGACAAATTGTTTCAACACAAAAGATACAAATACTTGCAATAGATCTGAAAATGTGACTCTTTTGAAACATCAATTTCAACTAATCGTATGAAATATTTTAATTAAAAATCCAACCTGACGTATGATTTACTTCAATTATCTGCCCATAACTGTGTACAAATCTGGGCAAACCAAAAACCCCTTATGAATTATTATGAATTCTTTAATAATTATTTGAAAAGTTCATACATAAATTTAGCTAAATGTCATATGGCAAACACTCACAGGTATAATTAATTTTAATTCATATTCATATACAACGTAGGCGTATAATTGATACTAAAGTCAAATAACTGTTAATATTCTAATATTAATAATACAAATTCTTATGTATTTGAATTCGAATTACCTACAAGAGTTCTCAATGGAATTGCTATACGTTTGGTGGCAAGTATTTCGAATTCAATTGGAATTTTGTTATTAAACTAATGTTATTCAAGCAATTTAACCAAATTGTTGGCCCAATTGTAACAGAATTTCAATTATAATCAATTTCAAACTTTAAATAAATATATTTATAGAATTTTAGCACCTCCTCTTACTTGGGAATAGGTATAACAATATGTATAACAATACACGAGTATGCAACTTTGGCATTCAAATTTCTTTCCCTTTGTACATATCAAGGCATATGATGTCTGACATCCTTCTTAAGCTTTGGACAAGTATTCAAGTATTCTATTCTTTGGACAAGTACTTCTCAAACTTCTTAAAAGTTGAAATCTCCCTAAAGTATCGCAAAATGATTTGAACTGTCTTATTTTAATTAATTGTAAATCAAATGTTCGTGTAGATTCTTTACGCGGAAGGAAAACTTAAATTAAATTTTATTTAAGATCATTTTGTGCCCTCACCAACATCTTTGTAATGGATTAAATATTTCAACCAACGAATCATCTTGATTGAAATTCAATTTTCTGCTAAGAAATCAAAACTAAATTCTTTGCATTAAGGGGTTTTCAGTGTGTGTTGCTATTTGGGGATCTTCAATCGACACTAATTATGATATACCGATGATATCAATTCAGGGACAGTAGTTAGGCATCTGATGATGAACTTGTCACAGAGTTTGAAACTAGTAATGCTATTTCGTTATGAATAGACCTCCATCATTAAAAGCCATACCACGCTTGCAAATCTCTGAGTTTGTTTTTACCAAAATTTGGGCTCTGTGAAAAATGCGTTTCGCAAGCTACCTCCATTGTATGGTAATCATAATCGACACACCACACCGACCAGGCTATTCCAGAAACTGGTTCTAAATTTCCACCAATTTCACTCTCCTTCCCATCAATCCACCAACCCGTTGAGTAGAGTGCGTACCGAGAAGAATGTTGCTGCTGTCTCCGCCAGTGTTAATGAAGATCGCGATATGTCCATGCATCGCCGATCGCATCAATTGAGAATGCTATTCGATCACCTGGAAGATTCTACGTAAGACCCTCGATCTGAATGCATACCAAATACAGCTACTGCAGCAACTTAAAACGAGCTTCAGTGTCAGCCACAACGTTGTCTTTTCAGGAAAGAGACCTTACAGAACTGGAAGAACATAACCGCATTTTTCGAGAAATTGAATTCAGCCACGAAGCTCATTTTTGGCTCAAACGATACGCGAGTAAATAGAATTTCTGAACTTGGTCCGAGGATAGCCAGAGGTTGTTTTCGAAGGTTTGAAAATTCACCCTGAAAACTTTACTGTTTGATGCAGTTTATGGCCAGAGAGCATAATTGGACCATACTACTTCAAAAACGAAGATGGCCGCAAGGTTACGATCAATGGAGCCAGAAACCGATCCCATTTTTCAAACTCAATTCCAAATTCAATTTAACTCAATTTATTTCAAATCGACTCAATAAAGTTCTGTCCAGTTCAGTTCAATTTAATTCAATTCAACCCAAATTCAATTTAACTCAATTTATTTCAAATCCACTCAATAAAGTTCTGTCCAGTTCAGTTCAATTTAATTCAATTCATTTCAATCTTATTCAGTTCAATTCAAATCAGTTCAGTCTTATTCAGATCAATCCGATTAATTAATTGAATTAAGTTCAACTCAATTCAAGTTAATTCAACTCAATTCAATTCCATTCAATTAAATGCAATTCAACTCAATTCAATTCAACTCAGTTCAATTGTATCCAATTCAGTTCAACTCATTTGACTACAATTCAATTCAGATCAATCTAATTCAATTCAATTCAATTCAGCTCAATTCAATCCAATTCAATTCAATTCAACCAACTCAATTTAGTACCGATCAATTCAATTTAATTCAATTCAATTCAATACTCTGCATTTCAACCCAATTCAACTCAATTCAATTCAACCAACTCAATTAATTTCAGTTCAATTCAACTCAATTCATTTGAGTTCAATTCAATACAATTCAACTCAACTCCATTCAATTCAATTCAATTTAACTCGGTTCAATGCAATTCAATTTAATCCAATTCAATTCGATTCATTTCACTCCACTTCAACTCAATTCACCTCAGTTTAATTAAACTCAAGTCAATTCAATTTAATTCAGTTCAAATCAATTCAATTCAATTTAATCCATAGAATTGGAAATCTAATGTAATTTAATTCTATCCAATTCAGTTTAATTCAATTCACTTCAATTCAATTCAATTCAATTCAATTCAATTCAATTCAATTCAATTCAATTCAATTCAATTCAATTCAATTCAATTCAATTCAATTCAATTCAATTCAATTCAATTCAATTCAATTCAATTCAATTCTATTAAATTCAATTCAATTCAATGCAATTCAATTCAATTCAATTCAATTCAATTCAATTCAATTCAATTCAATTCAATTCAATTCAATTCAATTCAATTCAATTCAATTCAATTCAATTCAATTCAATTCAATTCAATTCAATTCAATATTCTATTCGATTCAATTCAATTCAATTCAATTCAATTCAATTCAATTCAATTCAATTCAATTCAATTCAATTCAATGTAATTCAATTCAATTTAATTCAATTCAATTTAACTCAATTCAATTCAATTCAGTTCAATTCAATTCAATTCAATTCAATTCAATTCAATTCAATTCAATTCAATTCAATTCAATTCAATTCAATTCAATTCAATTCAATTCAATTCAATTCAATTCAATTCAATTCAATTCAATTCAATTCAATTCAATTCAATTCAATTCAATTCAATTCAATTCAATTCAATTCAATTCAATTCAATTCAATTGAATTCAATTCAATTTAATGCAATTCAATTCAATTCAATTTTATTCGATTCAATTCAGTTTCATTCAAGTCAGTTTAATTTAATTCAATTATCTTCAATTCAATTCAATTCAATTCAATTCAGTTGAATTCAATTCAATTTAATGCAATTCAATTCAATTCAATTCAATTCAATTCAATTTTATTCGATTCAATTCAGTTTCATTCAAGTCAGTTTAATTTAATTCAATTATCTTCAATTCAATTCAATTCAGTTCAATTTATTTTAATTCAATTCAATTCAATTCAATTCAATTCAATTCAATTCATTTGAATTCAATTCAATTTAATGCAATTCAATTCAATTCAATTCAATTCAATTCAATTCAATTCAATTCAATTCAATTCAATTCAACTCAATTCAATTCAATTCAATTCAATTAAATTCAATTCAATTCAACTCAATTCAATTCAATTCAATTCAATTCAATTCAACTCAACTCAACTCAATTTAATTATACTCAATTTACTACAACTAAATTCAGTTCAGTTCAATTAATTTCAATTAAATTCAATTCAATACGCACACCATGTCCCTATCTTAATTGTAGTATCAGAATACGGTAGCTTTTTCAAGATAAAAATCGATAGTTCGATAGACAAAATTCGCAAATTTTGTATTGAAATTTTATGAATTTTGACAATTTAACTGCCGATTTTTATCGTTAATAATTTTTAGAATTCCGGTTCAGTACTGGAAGTCTGTATGTTTTTAATGATAAAAATCGGTAGTTAACTTAATAAAATTCTGAAATTTTGTATTAAACTTATGGATTTGGACAATTTAAATGCCGATTTTTATCGTTAAAAGTTTTCAGAATTCCGGTTTAGATCACATATCGTCAGCTGAAATGCAAAACAACGGAACTACAATTTTCATTTTGTTACTGAAGAATTGAAAAACATTATAAATTGCCAAAGAATGATGCAGCTATATTTTCGACTTCTGGTCTGGAACCAAAAGTGTGGGTGCCAAAACTACATTCCTTACCATTTTTTAAGCGTTCCTTCTCTGCTTTTGGACACTAATGATAATTGTAGTTACGTTGTTTTGCATTTCAGCTAACGATATATAGAATATCAACGCAGTATGGAGTTTACATTAGAATGAAATTCCTGCCTTAGTTCTTCAGGGTAGCTACCCAAAATACCGTTCGGAACCGGTGTAAAAATTGTAGGTTCCAACCAGTGAGTCTAAAACTAGAACGCGCATAGCTCGCTGGCTTTTGAGAAGCTCTCCCTAATCCCTTCATGGGATATAATAGGAAACCATTTATTTATTTGTTCAGTTCTTCAGGGGTTGCTTGCAAACAAAACACATTTATATCTATATTTTGGTCTACATTATATCGGTTCAAACGCTAAATTATGATAACTTCAATTGCCCATGTAATTGCTTTCTTAATCCAGTGAGCAAATAATGGCATCCAAATTTTATATATAAAGTGTCTACCTCAAACAGAGATTGTAGAGATCGTCACACAAGGAGAGATAGTGTTGCATAAGTCTCTGTGCTGCATGAGGGGTTAAATGCAGTACAAGAATAGACACTGCGGTATGAAATGTATACTATTGTAAAATACACAAAAGTAAAAAGTTTTTCACAAAGAGGCAACAAGTTCAGGTGGAAGTAACCATGTACAGAAAGCGCAAAAATTTAATAAATTTCAACAAATTTACAGAAAATATAATGCACAAAAAAATACAAATCTACATAAAAGTATAGAGAGTGTACACCAAATAAAGTGGTTATCTCAAAGCTACAAAAGTGGGCACAAAAGTACAAAAAGTGTACACCAAAATACACAAAACTACAAATAATGCAAAAATTTACACAAAAAAGTACCAAAATACATAAAAGTACAAAAATTATGCAAAACTGGCACAAATGAAAAGTGGAACGAAATGTTAAAATAGTGTACACAAAGGCAAATTTATGTGGTAAGTCAAGAGTCAAGATGGCGATTCTTGTCTTATAAATTTGTGAACTGTCCAAAGATTTTCCAGCCAGAATCTAACAGCCAAGTAGGGACATTTGAATTAAGTATAAATAGTATGTTCGCGGTATGAAACTAAAATCATAATTTCTATCGACCACTCTCTTCGTAAGATTCCCCTAACCTATCATACCCTTGTCTGTTTATAAACTGCGAAGGAAATATTGAATTTTCCTTTAGGCATAAATTATTATGTTACTAAAGAATTATTTTATTTGTGTTAATAAACATTTGCACTTCCCACAGGATATTGTACACTCATAAGTGTGTTATTGTGTAGACAGTGACTTTATCTGCTTTGTACATAAACATGTTAATGACAATAACATTTTGTTTTCATATTATTTATGGCCTAAAGCAAAGTAGTACAACATAAATAATATGTCAACATATATTTGTTTGTCTTAAGCTAAAAAGATTAACTTGCATATTTGCAAAAGTCTATTGACACAAGATTGTGTTTGCCAACAATGTTAATTAAAGAATTTATGACTTATTAGAAAGAGGATAATCAAAGGATTGAGTAAAAATATTTCAGGAATTTATGTCAAATACTATAAAGTCGCGGCTAATTTTGGGAAAAGTGACAATATTTCAAAATATGGAATTTCATGTACACAGAAATATCACAAAAGTCACATTCACTTCACTTGCCATTTTAGACATCACAGACCACACAATAAAAAAAAACTGAATATTTTTGTAAAACTGAATGAAGGCAATCAATATTTTACCAGAAATCATTCGTGAAATTTCTAATCTGATATTTAGTAATACTTGTAATATCTGTGGTCACAAGGTAATAATAGCATATGTTTATTTTTGCAACTATTTAAGAGAGCGTTATAAAAGTTCAAATTTCATTTGCAATGTAGTGACTGATCGAGATTTGCTAATAAATCCTGTCCAATATCTTGGGAACTATTAATTGTATTATTCACAAAAATTGATATAGTGTGCAGTACGATATATACAGCTCGATTCTAGAAAAACTAAATTTAAACATAACTCGAGTTATGCTGTTATACCTTATGACCACATATAATATATAAATGATTTTAATAAGCAACACAACTGTAGCGTATGATTGATTTTAATTAACAATTCAATTCAATTAATCAGATAGTTTACATACGTATAAGTAATATTAGCTCAGCCGTAAGACAAATTAGACAAACATTTATGAATTCCCTTGCAGCAGAATGGTACATGTTAATAATTCAAAGCATTTTATTAATTTTGATAAATACCTGTTGGACTTGATTTGAATATATCAGTTTTAATAAGGTTTAGAAGATGATAAATACCTGAAATAAAGAGAAATATAGAAGTTTAGATATGTGTAAACAATGTAAACTTTAAGTAGAAGAAAATGTAACAATACAAATTTTAAATGGTTACCTTCACAGTAAAAAACAAATTTTATATAGTATAAATATTACGCATAAAAAAACCCACCTAGTGTGTCACACAGTGTTACTATATTTTTTTTTTAAAAAAATCTGTACATTTTTGCAAATATTTCTTTCAAAATTTTTCTTTCAAATACAATATTGTCTGTTAGAGATTATTGTGTAGGAAATCACAATAATATTTATACATATAATTACATTGTGAGGTAATAAAAAGTAATAATTTGATTTTTCCGCCTAAATTTGTCAATTGTATGTCTGTAATCGTGTGAACATTGGTCCGTGTCGTGCTTGTAGTTGAGTCTCCTCAAATGGAACGTCAATAATATGCAGCATTTCCTGAAAGAGACGTCGTGAGAAAATCTTCTCTTCAGTTAGACTTTTCACTTTGTCAAAGTTTGGTCTGTGTCCAGTTAACGTACAGTGGGCTGCGAGAGCTGTTTTTTGTTCTAAAGGCTTATAATGCTTATAATCTCGTCTTCAGTTTATTCATCGTAGTGCCAACATATATCTTCTGGCATGTGTTGGCTTTGTCTCCGTAGCACTTGATTTCGTTTTGTCATTTGATTTGTCATCCTCGATTTAGTCCTACTAAAAAGGCGATTTAGATGAAGTTAGATTTTAGAGCTAAATAGTATTTCTTCCTGCCATAAATGTTTGAATGTTTGATTCTTTCTGAGGGTCCTGTAGGCTTTTGATACCGGTCAACTTTTAAATTTCCGTCTTGTCTTATAACTATGCAATCAAGGTAAGGTAATTGTTGGCCCTTTCCTCTTCAACTGTAAATTGAAATTGCCGATTGAAAGAATTGAGCGTCTTTATCGTGTCTTCCACCTCAGATTTCCCAATGGTTCCAAATATATTGTCCACATATTTAGTTTTAATTTTTGGTCTCCTCGTTAATGTATTGATCGTCGTGTCAAGTAATCCTTCTATTATAATGTCCGCCATTATCGATGACGCTGGAGAACCCATGGGCATGCTCTTTCTTTATTCATAAAATCCATCCTCATATTGAAAATAACGTGTATCCTTGATAAGAAACGACAGAAATTCCATAAAAATATCCGCAATTTTACACCATTTTTCCTCTATGCTCCGTAATGCCAAATTTATGGGTATTCTTGGAAAAAGATTGACCACATCAAACGATACTAATATTTCGTCTTGGTCTATTTTCAAGTATTTTATCCGGGATTTGAATTCAATTACATCCTTAACATTATATTCAGAGGTTCTCGTTACAGTTTTGAGTATTTCAACCACAAATTTTCAAAGTGTATAACCAAGAGCATTTATGGATGAGCAAATAAATCTTAAAGGATTCCCCTCTTTATGAATTTTCGGCAAATCATAGATTCTGGGGGCTGTAGATGTTCTCGTGCTTAATTTCTTCCTCGTGGGCGCGTCAATAATAATTTATACATTTTTTTTCTCCTGTAGACTCGACTGCAGATCTCTTCCGAGTCGTCTATACGTGCATATATCGCCCAGAATATTTCCCATCTTCATATTATATTCGTCCTTTGATATCGCAACTGTCTTTGCCCCTTTGCCAGCGCTCATGATGAGAATGTCATTCTTTCCGCCCCCCCCCCCCCCCAAAATTGTCTCGTGCGACCCGCTGTGCCTAAAATAATCTCATCCCTCACGTCCAATTTTGATTTGCAGAGGTGGTCATCGATCAAACCAACGATGGTAAATCCTAACGTATAATTAATATTATTTAATAACACACTTAGACATATGAGTAATATTAATCTAGTCCGTAAAAGATTGTCGCTCTATATTAGCTAATTGATTTGTAAAATATCAAATATTTTAACCGTAATAACTTTTAACAACGGCACCAATAGAGTCACCTTTAAACATTTGTAGACAACGGCAATTAATTTCGTTAATCTCCGGTTTATGATACAACCAATTCATGTTTCCCAACATCCTGTCACGCCCACATTTACCTGAAATATTTGAAATCCTTTAAAATCATTTATCAAAATCAACTTGAGTTCATGCGAGCAAATGGTAAGCACATCTGTTTACCTGCCATTAAAGTCATGTTACAGATACAAAGCCAGACAAGGACACTACTATACCCCCAGGCCATGGATACTGGAAAATAATCCTACCGAAACACATACAATTCCCATAAAAAGTCAACGATTATACTTTAAGGATACGAGCAGTAACAAAGTTAAAAACAGAAACCACCGATACTTTGAGAGCATACAAAGTCAGCCGCCATCGAAGAATGGCGCACAGGTAGACGAAATCACTAACACAGATAGATATGCAGGATATGATGTGAGACATTTACCCATCCATAAGCATAACATATTTATTGAAGTTCGTAAGAGGCAAAGAAAAATACCTTCTCACTCTGCTCCCTTTGACGCCATCTGTAGACCATTAAACTTGTTTCGCTCAACTTTAGACAGCTTTCACTTTGCCATATATGCGTATCGTCCTGGTGGCTTTGTTTTCCAGAACCTTTGTGCTGGATGATACTTAGAAGATGACTCCTAAAAATAGGCAGCCTTTAAAGATATTAAGGTATACATTATCATACTATAGCACAACGACACCAAAGGTAGACAAAGGATTCATTTGTGTGTCATAATGCCGCTTCCTTTCGTCACAACCTTTACTGTCAGTATCCGCCACATCCTTTTACTGTGCCAACATTTTCCATAGAACTTATTTATTCATTGTTTTGTCTGATTTTCCATTTGATGCCGACGAAATGATGATGTGGATGACGCATTAAAGTGATGTCAGCTTGTATTGTTGTCTATGATTTATTATGTGGCTTTGGCTAAAACAAAAAGCCAGATAAAAAGGATACAAGGGAAGTAGCAACAGCTAACACATGGAGACTGAATTGCAGAGATGATGAGGTTTTTGGAAAAAATTATATTTTGATTTAAGTGAATCTGATGAATTACATTTCTGGCAGAGGAATACTGAGATTTCATAAAGGTGGTTAGGAAACCAATGGAAATTTAGCATATGTGACCTGGTCTACGAAAAGGAACCTGTTGTCGGAAAAACGGATTGGATGGATTTGGAGAATGGATTTTTGAACTAATTTTACAGACAATGACAATTGAAAGCTCTTTCCAACGAAACAAACCCCATACTCCTAACTTCATTTAGTTTGCTTCAAATTACGCTTGAATTTTGAAACATTTTTTGGCGCCTTTTTTTACCTTACTTGGGGAATGTCAATCGTAGAAACCACGGAAAATATGTACATAAGGAATATTAGCTGAGACGTGCAACAGCTAAGGGCAACAATAAAAAGCTAGAGGTGGAAACGGAAACAAGAACGCGACTCATAATCTTTAACAGCTGTTTCCTCGATATATTATTTTCTGACCATAGGCACCTTTCCGTAGACTATGTCGGTTATACATTACAAAATCACAGTGTTCAGGGATTGTTCAGTAAGTTGTATATTCAATCCACAATAGGAGTTTCATTGGCTTGATAAAACTTGTCATGAGTTGTAAAAGGATTTTAATATTATGGCAGGTCCTACATCTTACAGGAAAGAACACAGAATTGCAATTCAGCTGCTATAGATATTCAAAACAGATGTCGCGTTACCCGCATCATATATTAAATGTATATTTACAACAGTTTCAAACCCCCAGTATATGTGGCAGCTCTGCTGTCAGTTGCAACGAGACTAGAAGCGGAACATTAAGTAACAATAGTATATTAGTAACAGTAGTATAGTCAACTTGCAGCTGCTTCCAAAGTCAGTGCAATGTAGTCCATTAAACAGCGACACATGCTCTTGAACTTCCATGTAATCGCCAGCAAATAAGGCAACTCTGTATTTAGTTGCAACGAAGGAAAAGGACTTTAATTTGATGGCAGGTCCTACATTCTATAGGACAATGCCCAGAATTACAGGTCATTGGCTACGACTATTCAAAACAGATGTCACAATATCATATGTGAAATGTGGGTTTGAAACTGTTACAAAATCCTGGTACACGAAGCAGCTCTGCTGTCAGTTGCAACGAGAGTAGAAGCGGTAAATAAAGCAACTCTGTATTCAGTTGTAACGAAAGAAACGTACTTTAATATTATGGCAGGTCGTACATTCTATAGGACAAAGCCCAGAATTGCAGGTCAATGGCTACGACTATTCAAAACAGACGGCGCAATATCATAAGTTAAATGTGGGTTTGCAACTGTTACAAAATCCCAGTACAGGAGGTAGCTCTGCTTCCAGTTGCAACGAGAGTAGAAGCGGAATATTAATTAACAATAATATAACCATCAACAATGAAATCTATGAATAATATGAAATCTATGAAACAGAGTCACATGCTCTAAATCTTCTATGCGATCGCCAGCAAATAAAGTAACTTTGTATTCAGTTGCAACGAAAGTAACGGGGCAAGTAATAACTATAAATAGTTTGGGTAGGACGTCCAGCTACTGGCACATGGCAAATCATCCAGCTATGATATACATATATTGATAAAGTAATATATATACGGGACACCATATATGAAGCCTGACAAAACACATGGCGATGCTGTAGTCAGCTGCAACGTGATTTGCGAAGATGACGCAACACATACAATGACAAGCATTACCTAGTTAATACAAAGACTTTGACCGCCTTAACGATGGAATATATAGATTAACATATATCCTAGACCACAAAAGACATTTTATTGCTAAAACTCTATGAATTTGCAGCTGACCAAGATCACACACGCTTAAAATCTGTCTTATTTTGTTGGTTGGATATATTTGCATCCAACATCCAAAGTGTTTGTAGATTGTCGCAAATATAAACTACTTGTGCCCAAACATATTATGTTTGCTATTAAATATTAATTATTCGAGACACAATGTTTAACAATATATATTACTTTTGTGGCCCAAATATGTTTGTTGAAAATGGCTGCAAACAAAAGCGTGACTGACAACAAAGAAGCAGCTGACATTCAACTCATGAAAACAGTATT
Source organism: Phaonia tiefii (assembly GCA_963931995.1). Lineage (NCBI taxonomy): Eukaryota > Metazoa > Arthropoda > Insecta > Diptera > Muscidae > Phaonia > Phaonia tiefii. Next base: position 24,749,771 of record OZ008371.1, read on the forward strand.
CCAAACATTCCATAATATTACAAGGACCTGTTGTTTTGCATACAGGGACTACTGATCCATTTTAAACAATAGAATGGATCTCAAACAATGGATGCGAAAGGTAATCGAAAACGTACTAGAAGGACATCGAAAAATAGGACGAAAAATACGTTGCTGAAAATACCAGGTGGAATATTGCCTGCGGGAGCTTGGTGTTATAACTAGAGGGGAAATGCTGAAGGTGCAGCCGGTTGGAGAAACATGTTACCCTCATTTTGTAAGGCCCTTGACTCCTCTGGGTTTTGGATGCCACCTAACTAAGAATTCGCGAAAACTGCGTCAAAATAGGACTGCTCGCATAGATCGGCGATAAAGCAGTGATGGTCGACATTGGCATGAAAGAATTTTCAAATAGAAAATTATAAGCCCTGAAATACAAATTTCTTAAACTTTTGTAATTTTTCTGTATTGTGTTTTTTATTTTGAAAGCCAGAAACCACAGATCCACACAATTACCCATTTTTTGTATAGTACACAATTTAATACCATAAGAAACTATATAATTACTTTAACATGTTTCTACAAATTTTTGCCCCAAGATAAGAGGATACGAAAAAACAATTTGAATCTCCACTTCAGTTTAGTGAAGCAAAATAATGCCCTTGAATGATATTTTAAAGTCCCTGGATATTAATATTAATTATACGCAACCATATTGAACCCATATACAAATAACATTAATCATACGTCACAATACCAGCAGATGGTGTAGTTTTGAACACAATTTGAAATCAATAGAAGACGCTGTTCTTTGATCGGTTTGAAGATAAAAAGATGAAAGAAAAACAATATATGTCAAATCACACCGAGATAAAAATTCTTTGGAAGCCTTTTTTCCCAAGCTATATATACGAAGGCGGAGCTATAAGTCCGTGACTTTTCGAAAATCCCTCATAGTTATATGAAATATATCTTAAATATAACACCTGTTAATAGACTACTCTCAAATTTTGAGCAAGTTCCGTTATTTACTTTGCAGTTCACAGCTGTTCAAAACATACAACCTCGGGCATTTTTTTTAAATGGAAAAAAGTGAATTTCGAGTGCTCATTAAACATTAGTTTTTGCGAAAAAACAAACGTCAATCAAAGCAAGAAAAAGCTTGATAAATACTATGGGGTCTCTGCACCATCGATTTCAATGGTAAAAAAGTGGCTTACTGACTTTCGTTGTAGTCGCACAAGTACAAATGACGCTGAACTATCTGGACACCCAATTGAAGTCAATACACCCTGGACAGCCAATTGAAGTCAATACATGTCGAAAATATCCACGATATGGTCTTGACTGATCGAAGTGTAAAAGTGCGAGAGATTGTTGATGCCATAGGCATTTCATATGGCCGTGTAGTTTCGATTTTAAATGATTAGTTGGATTTAAGAAAGCTGCCTGCAATATGGGTGCCGCGTTTGTCCTCAATTGACCATAAACGTAATCGTGTGACACCTTCAAAGGCTGGTTTGGAGTTCCATGAATTGAGCTTCGAATTGGTACCTCATTCGCTATATTCTCCGGATTTGGCCCCAAGTGACTATTTCGTGTTTCCAAACCTAAAGCAATGGCTTGGTGGAAACAGATTTAGCTCCAACGATGAACATCAAATGCCTATTTTATGGAATTCTATTTTGTCGATCGGAAACAAAAATTGGAGAAACGTTGGACTAACTATATTGAGCAACAAGGAGATTATGTTGAAAAATATTTTTTATTGCAAAAAAAACTTTGCTACATTTAAAAAGTCACGAAATTATTGCCCAGCCCTCTATTGATATTAATTATACGCAACCATATTGAACTCATGTACAAAGTACATCAATCATACGTCACAATGACAGCAGATGGTGTAGTTTTGAACAGAATTTGAAGTCAATAAAATAAACTGTTCTTGGTTGTGTTTGAAGATAAAAAAACAATAGTTGTTGTGGAGTGAAATTATCGGTTTTCACAGAATCGAGGAAGAACCTACCGGACTGGGGCTTACAAGAATCGAAAAACGTGTCCAAATGAACCGAAAACTGTTTTAAAGGACCGAAAACGTGTTCCGAAAAATGGTTCTTCCGGAATTGAAAAACGGGTTGAAAAGAACCGTAAAGCGGTTCTGTAACAAGAGGGGTCGTTTCCAAAGGCACCAAAACTGGTACTCTTTGGGTGAGGTTAAGAAAATATGTATCTTTATCAAATTTTATATTCTTATAATAAAATATTTCACTTATGACTCTTTGGGACAGCAATTTGTTTAGAACCGGAACCGGTTCAAATACTTGGTTCTTCTCGGAACCCGTCCAAATAACCGGTTCTTCTCGGAACCAGACTCGACAGAAAATGTGTATTTTTATCAAAGTTTATATTCTCATAATAAGATATTTCACTTAAGCCTCTTTGGGACAGCAATTTACTTAGAACCGGAACCGGTCCTTTGAACCGGACTCATCATAACCGGTTCTTAAAATACGCGGAACCACACATCACTGGTTTCTACAATAACTGCAACATGTAAAGATCATTATTTAATAATTCAATGAATTTCAATATTTACCCAGAATGGCCGAACTGTATCAAGGGCCGTAGTACTGGGTACTGTTTCACAGTGTTATAACTGCTACTATAACACAGTGTTCAATGCGCTCTACTGCCAGTACTCCGCTCAGGGGAAATTTATTAACACCACTTAAATATGGATTAAACAGGTAATTAAATTTCAGCCCCAATGCTAAGAAACCCTCAATATTCATTGGCTTCTGAAAACAAGTAATAAATCCTTAATTTATATACAATCCAAAGTACATATTCCTGAGAATATGCTTGGTCAATTTTGGCTTCTTTTCTCCCACCGCAAACTCAATATCCTTCCTCCAACTGACACCATTTCCCCGTCCCACCCATCAATATAAAAGCAAAACTTCCTGACAAAACTTTTCACAATGGAAATTTGTTTGCCGCCTAATGATTGTTCCATTTGCCGACACAAACGCAAACGACAAAACATTAACTTAGCCTCCTACGCATAACCATGGAATTGTGTACCACCTTGTATCGAGGAGGATAACAAAATGTTTCCCGCCATTCAGGAAGAACTAAAAGTTTGCCAGTGATTTCCCCAAAGTTCCGTAAGTGAAAGTAAAACACAAACCGAGGTGAACTCAAGTGAACTGAATGGAACTAAACTGAAGTGAACGATGGTGATGCTGATGCTGATGCGAATCGTCAACGTTAATAATAGGCTAAAAATGACAACACCTGACAGGTGTCTTTCTATTGTTTCGTTTACTTTTGAGAGGACTTAACGAACGACTGCGTGGAACACAAACTAAAACTTGAGCCATTGTTTGTAAACGGATATCCTGTGTAGATATCCAGATGAGCGATAACAAAAAACCAACAACAGAGCTCTGTGGGAATTTGAGTTTGGCATTACGTGCAGCAATTGGTGCCTAACAGTATCCTCTGCTGAGCGACTAACTGTGACAAGGCAGAGTTGGTCCTGATGCCACTGTTCATATTGCTGATGATGTCCCGCTGTTGTGTTTTGTTAAAGTTTTGCAGTTGGTGGGTTTTTTTTTGAATTGTTCAATGTTGGATACACTCGAAGAAATATGTTTGTTAATGACGTTTAAAATATTTGCAATATCCACAAAACCATACAAAATATGAATAATGAAAATCTAAACAGAAGCGCCAACCAATTGTAATAAAAAACATCCTCCATCGATAACGAAATTCTGCTCCACACAATAGTGTCTGATTGGTATCTGCAATATAGGAACTCTCTCTCAAAAAATTTTACTGAAACAGGTTTGAAGGATCATGGAATCCTTCTAAAAATACTTGGCTGAAACACGTTAAATGGGTTATGGAATTCTACAATCTGGGCATCTCAGGACCGAGGGAAATACACTGCCTTAATAGTGGCGCAACCCAACTGGTATCAGTATTGTGTTATATATAAGGTTGGCTCGAAATGTATCACCCTATTGAAACATGCAATAAGTTTTGTAAATGTCGGTAACTGTTAGGTTTGTCTTGATATTTGTGAAATAAACAGCTTCAAAATACACGCTGACCGGCCATGGAGCGCTATACTTCTCAGGAACACGGAATACTCTTGGCTAGTCTTTGCTGATTTCTTCTCAATTCTCGAAATTACTTCAGTAACTTCCTAAAGATTTTGCCCAATGATGTCTAAATCCTCAGCATACGTGAGCACCATGTGACTTCTGATTAAAAAATGGTTTTCCGTTACATCCCATGAAGGGATTGGGGAGAGCTTCTCATAAATCAGTGAGATGTGCGGGTTCTAGTTCTATACTCACTGATTGGGACCTACAGTTTTACACCGATTCCGAAAGGTATTTTGAGAAACTTTTTCATGGCTAAATATTCGTTTGTATCACCATCACTAAGCGGGGTAAACGCGGTTGATAGAAATTTAAGGTGGTCAGAGCAGGGATCGTTATCATGCACAAATCGTCATCATGCATGCGCGGGGAACGTTACCTAAGTGAGCTTCTCTGCATAGGCCGTGGCTATGTATGGTATTTGCAGTCTTCAGTTGCCCTGCTTTATATATCCCTGGTTGCGTACGACTTACGCTCTGCTTATCCTTATGCGAATGTTTGCTGCAGCTAGGTAGTGATCCGAACCGATATTAGTCTCTCAAATCACACATAAGTCCATTACACTAGTAGAGTGTCTCCCATCAATTACCAGGTGATCATTCTGGCTCTCTGTGGCCGTTGGTGGTGCAATGGTTAGTGTGCGCGCCTCTTGTACATAAGATCCTGAGTTCGATCCCTGCTCTGACCATCATACATTTATTTTGGAGGCGGTCATCTCGCATCGGGATGGCGACACTATCGAGTATTTAGCCATGAGAAATCTTCTCAAAATACCGTTTGGTATCGGTGTAAAAACTGTAGGTCCCAATCAATGAGTATAAAACTAGAAAACGCACAGCTCATTGGTTGTGTATTTCTTGGTACCATAATGTAAGAGTATCATTATCAATCATTTATCAATGGTTGGTTCAAAGGTATTTTCCCTGCCGACTATATTCAGGTGCCGATTATATTCAGCTGGAACAATCTTAATGACAAGGCCCGGACAGTGGTCGTATATTTAGTCTAGCCGCTCTGATTGTATTTTTCTTTCGTCTGGGTATGTAGACAAATTAGCGACATTTTAAAGAATTTCGTTTATATGCGCATGTTGTCCATATGTTCACTGACTTTTTCCTCATGACAGCTCTAGTATCTGTCACAGTTATTCTTCCATGTATAGCCATGACCTGTCCATCGCATCTCCTGGAATGCAGTAATGTCAGCCTTATAATTCTCTAAGACATCTGCCAGTTGGATAGTTGCACCGGATCTGTATAGTGTTCTAACATCCCAAGTGCATATACGTAAATTGTGGTCTTTATAACTTGTGCGGGGGTCGTCAACACATAGGGGTGGTTTATGGTTTTCGCTCTCAATATGTATTTTCATTGCCACTATAATGGTGGTCGCAGACAAGCCCAGCCCTCGGTGGGTTTGCATTCTACCTACTCCCAGGATGATTATGCTTTAGCCGCCCAAAAAACGAAAAATATTCAGAGTGCAACAACTTCAAATTTCACGAAGCATAACGCAGCGAATTTTGACAAAATACCTCCACCTCCATGCGTACAAAATTCAGCTTACTGAGGAATTCAAATCAGCAGACCATGGAAACCACCTGCAATTCGTTCAATGGGTGATGTAGCAATGTGAAGTCATTGTCAATTTTCAAGAAAAATGCATCTTCCCCGATGACGCTAATTTCCATTTCAATGGCTTCATGAATACACAAAATTGTCGAATTTTGGTTCTCAGAAAATCCTCATGCAATCCCTAAGAAACAAATGCACCCGCAACGAGCCACTGTCTGGTGCGGATTTTGGTCAGGCGGCGTGATTGGCCATTACTTTTTGAAGATGAGACCAAAATTGTAGTGACGAATGTCTACACATCGTCGAGTATAATACAATTGTTGTGACTGTTGTACGTGTCACGTCGTATTTGTCACTATTGTAGTTTAAAAAAGGAGCTTGTTTTATTAATGGAAAAAGGATAATTAGTAGATACTGAAAGGTTTTACTCTTCTTTGATTTTCTTCATAATTAGGTTGTGTTCATTATCATTATAGTGGCCGTCGGTGGTGCAATGGCTAGTGTGCGATCTCTTGTGCATAAGAATGTGGGTTCTATTCCTGCTCGAAGCACCTTACATTTCCTTCCCACCTTACATTTTCCTTCAACCTCGGTTAGTGATGGCGACACCTTCGAGTACGAGTAGCCATGGAAAAACTTATTAAAATACCTTTTGGAACCGGTGTCAAACTGTAGGTCCCCATCAGTGAGTGAAACATTAGAAAGCAAACAGATCACTGGTTGTGAGAAGCTCTCCGCAATCCCTTAATGGGATATAATGGGAAAGGTTTTTTTTTTAATTATCAAAGCTTAAAGTTTTAAAATTATCTTCACCAATTTTTTTTCTCGAGTGTAGTTTGAAAACACGAAATGGCATTATGATTGCATAGGGAATAATATGATGTTTTCCTAAGTGAATGTAGTGATGTTTTCTCTCTCTCTCTCTTTTCTTTCGTCATTTTGCTGGCATTTGATTAAGGTTTCATTTGCCCCGCCTGCGAAATCAAACAGAAGTAACTGAGTTTTGGAACCCTGTTTTTTTTTTTACTAAACAAGGCTAAACTGTGGGCCATACACAGGAGGTGGTAGGGAATGCAAGGACGCTTAAGGTGTTTGTTGGTTAATAAAGCTACTCTGGAGATTAAAAGTGGATCAATAAATCATAATTTTTTTCAGGAATATTAAAATGGTTGCGTTTCAACGCTAGGCATTTAAATAGTTTCCCATGTTTTGTGTCCCCTAATTAATTAAACGTTATAAAAGAAACTCCACTACAACTACACAACATTAATATAGTACTGACATTCTGAAGGTTCCCCGTAGTTATAGACACATGTATGGTCATTACTATTTCTTGGCAACTAAAGTCCTGTTTCGGCTTTTGTTTGGCCAGTTAATGTTATTCCTTGTTTGTAATTGAAATGTTAATCATTTGTGCGGAAGTGAAAAATTGCTTGTTTTTATATTCCGGTGTTTCCACAAGCAAATGGCCAAAACTTTGGCTATCCCGCATAACACACTCGTATGCAATACCTGCGATTTGCCGGTTGTCTGTTGTTGAACGAAGCAACCAATCAGGCACTGTATGCCCCGGCCTGTCCATGCAAAGTAAACAATTAATAATATATTATAAGAAACATATGTACCATCAGGATCACTAACAGAGTCATGTCCAGATTTACACGGTAGATATGTTTACATTATAGTCCAGTATAATATTTTACACGTGTCTTTACACCCCAATATATAACGAACTATATGTATGTGCTGAATATGGAGAGGAGAGTACATTTATGTAGAGTCCTTTCGCCATCCTGGAAAGTGACAACAGATACTGAAGCTGCAGCAACATACGTGTCAACATGACCAGCAACAAATGTGGGCTGCAGCAGACAAACAACATGGTTTGCTACATGACCGCAAGGTAGGAGCAAAAAAGGAAGAAGCCTTAAATTAAGTTAACTTGATTTAACATGACAAAAAAAGTACAGAGCATTTAAATACTTGGCAGTGGCTGAATTTTGAAATAAAAAATGGGAATACACAAATTTTCTTTACAACAAAATCAATTTTTTTAAAGCAAAACCACAGATTTTTATTTTGAAAAAGGTCGTCAAGTTTTTTTGATATCTTTTACCCCAAAGTGGTAAGCGCTCATTTCCCCCCTAGGTTTCACACAAACAACTAGAGCTTCTACTCAATTAATTAATATCGTTCTAAATTACTAAATTAATTTTTACTTACTAAATTAATTAATATAGAAAACTTCTCACAGATTTAAATTAACAAGATTGAACTGAATTTGAATTTAATGAAAATTATTATGTAAATTAAATTATTTCTCAACTTCACAACCAACCATCCACACGCTGAAAAATCTGACTTTTTATAGTCATTTGCATGCAAATATAGCGTATGTTTGGACCTTGTGGCAAGTATAGTATACCTGTGTCCAAACACAACGTGTTTGCTATTCAATATTACCGCAGAGGGGAGTGCTGTCTCCACTGTTATGGTTAACTTCTGTCAATGAACAGCTCCTTGAATTGGACAGGACCGAATGCCAGGACTTTGCCTATGCCGATGATATTGCTATCATCTCTACGGGTAGAAACCTCGATTTACTTAGCATTCGTACAACCAGCCTACTTAGTCTGACTTCGAACTGGTCCGCTAACAACGGACTATCACTTAACCCACTTAAAACCGAGCTTATCTCGTTTTCTCGGAAATATTAAATAACCGCATTTGAACTGCCTTCAGTTAATGGGGTGCATTTACAGTTAACGCAAAAGGTCAAGTATCTGGGATTAATTCTCGACAGACCACTGCCTTGGAAACCGATGGTGGACGAGAGGGTGGAAAAGGCGTCTGTTGCCCTTTACTGTTGTAAAGGGGCGATAGGAAAGCGCTGGGAATTGTCGCCTAAGATTACCATGTGGATTTATACGGCAATAGTCAGACCAATACTTCTCCATGTCATCGTAGTTTGGTGGATGACCCTCCAAAAGAAATATATTGTGAATTCCTTGACGAAGATTCAAAGGTCAGCACTGATTAGCGTTAATGGGGCAATGGGCACGACGTCAAGCACTGCACTTAGTGCTATCCTGAACATCTGTACTCCTGACATCATGGCCGAATAGGCAGCAGCTGTATCCCTGGTGAGAATCAGAGATTGTGGCTTTTTGATATCGGCGCACTCCAGACACGCTGAATTGCTGGACCGGATCAACGCTATTCCCGTAAAAGCGGACTACTGTATCCCCTACCTTCTACCAGCGACAAATCTAAAGACTTCAATTCCGAACAGGAATACCTGGGAAAAGTCACTGGAAGGGGCCACCAGTAGTATCATATTTTCACGGATGGATCAAAGTTGGACGAGCCAGTAGGCTATGGGGTCCATTCACCGGACCTAAATGTAAATATCTTCTTCAAGCTGCCTAATCACTGTAGTGTATTTCAGGCCGAAATTATCGCCATACTTGAAGTTGCTGAACTACTGAAAAGTAGCGTCACAACCCTCCGGAGAATATGTATTTACACAGACAACTAGGCTTCCATATAATCCCTGGAAGCCATGTTTGCTACGTCCCTGTCGGTGAAAGAATGCCACTCGTCACTTAGGGTGATGGCAGAGTATTTTGACATCAGGTTCATCTGGGTACCGGGACACAGCGACATTCCAGGCAATTGCGTAGCGGATGCGTTAGCTAAACACGGTAATATGGCACAGGTTCTTCCGGCAAAAGAAGGTCTTAGTATGCCAATCTCTACCTGCAGTTTGTAGATCAGAGGCAGTGGGCCGATAATATGTTCAAAGACAAGTGGATATATACTTCGACTTGCAAACGAGGCAGAGTCCTCTGGCCACAGGTGGACAGGAAGAGGACTAGGCAACTACTTAACTTGCCGAGAGGCAGGTTGTCCACAATAATAGTAACACTTAGGAAAACAAGCCCTAAGATTGGGACATAGAAACTCCACTCTCTGTACATGCTGCATGGAATAGGACAAGGAAACGACGAAACACCTTCTCTTGGATTGCCCTGCTCTGGCAGGACTGAGAAGTAGGACATTCGGAACACATTTAGTTAGCAGCATAGCCCCACAGGATATTCCTGTAGGTCTTATAGACAAATTCATTGAAAGGGAAAATTGGCTAGACGACTAGTCAATAATTGCTATAGAGGAAACTGCAGGTATCACAATGGGCTTCTTTAGCCTAAGTGTGCTAGGCAGCGTACTGTCTTGCAGCCTTTTCAACCAACCAACCAACCAATTAACATCTGTTATTCAGGTTTGGTAACTATAGGGATTTTAGCTTTTTATAGTTGAAACTATGAAAACCTCTAAAGATTTTTAGTGAAAAGCTGAAATGAAATATACAATTCTAGAATATTTTAAAAAAATTCAGAAGTGAATCGAAATATGGCTACTTCGAAATATCGTTATAACAGTCTTGCGTATAATTAACTTTAATGCTTCTAAAGAAAACATTTCAGCACCTCAACGTATGAGTAATATAAATTTGTATTTAAAATTTAGTTTTTATATTATAAATAACTTAGAGAATCATATTTCCAATGAAATATATACATTACCCATCACCTACTCAGCGTAATAGGTAAAGGAATTAATACCCTACAAATATCGTCTGATATTCAGCATTAAGGACCATTGAGATTTTAGGCACTTATAGTAGAAATTTTGAAAAACTTCAAGGATTTATAGTAAAAATCTAAAATGCAAAATATCACTCGAGAATATTTTGGTATAATTCAAAAGTTAGTCGATAGTTAGCTCTATCGAAATAAATTTATAACACTCTTACGTATAAGTGATTTCAATTTTTCTAAAGCAGCAATTATAGCACGTCCAACGTATGAGTAATTTAAATTTGTCTTTCAAATTTATACTTTTATATTAGAGATAAATTAGTAAGTGATATTTCCCACGAACAAATCCTCTAACACAAATTTATATTACTCATACGCTGTGCTATTGGGAACACATATAATTAGCACCATAGCCCCACAGGACATTCCTGTAGGTCTTATAGACAAATTCATTGAAAGGAGAAATTGGCTAGACGACTAGTCAATAGTTGCTATAGAGGAAACTGCAGGTATCACAATGGGCTTCTTTAGGCTAAGTGTGCTAGACAGCATGCTGTCTTGTAGCCTTTTCAACCAGCCAACCAACCATTAATGTTTTGGCTCAGTGTTACTTTTATTTTGTTCCAAGTAACTAACTTTTTCTTCATCCCTCGTATGTAAATGAGAGTGTCTCAGTTCATTTGAATTTCAACTAAAATCTGAATATCTGCTGTGGGCTTTAGGTTATTTTGTGTCACGTTTTTTGGCTTGTGCTTGGTTTTGACTTTGCAATTATATAACAGCATTTTAATTATGATAAACTGAATCCAGAATGTTTATTGGTTTCACAATTTGAAAATTTCTGGATAAATATTTTTGGTCTATTTGTGATTTTGTTTTTTGTCTGCGAACAATTGCAGTAGTTGTAATATAAATTTGAGGTTATTACAGTATTTCAATTAATTTGTAAAATTTTAATTGTTTATTTACTACAGACCCCACATACAGTAACAAAGAGACATTTAAACGAATATCGCATTGACTTCCAACACTTTCATATGGATCAATTGTAATATGAATAGGACAAAATTGGTTTTAGAGTTCAGTCATATGGAAGAGTTTCCTATAAAATAATTAATTGTTTAAATGCTGTAAACTGTTGTAATTGATGCGCAATATATCGATGTTCAACCAATTATTACAATCTAGAGATAATGTGTGAAATGTACTAAGTACACTAATCTATAAAATAAAACAGAATATAAAGTTATTGTTTAAATTAGGTCACCATACTTTGTGCTCAATGCCGGCAGAATTTTACAATCAAATGCTAATTAGTCAAATGCAAAAGACAAAATTCATTTATGCCAACGAAAGTAAAGGGTGTGTCAGTAAGAATGCACTTTTTCAATTTAAAATGAACACATATTATTTAAAATAGTAATGAGTTTTTTATTGGATTGTAAAGAAGACATGTTCCGTTTAAGTATGGTATAAAATATCCACGACGGTTCCAACGACGTCGGTACTCGCAGTTTTTTTTTTAAGACCATATATTTGACGGAGAATTTTTCACTAAAATTCCCCCAGGTATTTTACATCTGCTTGCGTTATGACCCAGGTTTCAGAGCCGTATGGCAGGACAAGTAAAATGCGGGTCTGGTATAGCTAGACTTTTGTCTGTCGGGAAAGGACTTTGACCTTAAACTATTTCCTGAACCCAGAGTATCATATATTTGCAAGCACACTTCTCCTATTTATCTCCAGGCTGACGTTGTTGTCCTTGTTCCCGGCGGATTCAAAGTAGATAAATTCATTTACCGCTTCAAAATTAAATCGCTTGTCGACGTTCTAGGGCGAACGAAGTCGAGAGGTTTTCCGAGTCGTTGACACTATAAATTTATTCTTGAGCTCATTAACAGCAAGACCCACCTTTGCTGATTCCTTTTGCGATTCTTGAGAATAGTGCAGTAACCTCTCGCAAATTGCACCCTATTATGTCTATGTCGTCTGCATACGCCAGCAACATATGGTTTTTCGTGTTGATGATTTTGTTTTCATCTTTACTGAAGCTTTTCTCATTATTATCTCCATTAAGATGTTGAAGAGGTTGCACAAAATTGCGTCGCCTAATTACAGTCCTTGATTGGTACAGAATGGTTCGGTGAGATATTTCCCCACCTTCACTGCTGATTTGGTGTTGGTCAGTGTCATTCTACAAATGCGGATCACTTTTTCCGGAATTTTCAATTTCAAAAATTTTTCCCTTATGAGGCTATCGAAAGCAGCTCTGTGGGCGACAAACAGGTAGTATGTATCGATTCGCTTTACGTGGGTCATTTGAAGGATTTGGCATAGCGTGAATATTTGGCCAATCGTGGACTTCCCTGATCTAAAATACCACTGGTAATCAGGTTTTCGACAATTGGCTTTAGTCTTTCACATAATACGCTCGACAAGATCTTATACGCGATGGATAAAAGACTGATACCGCGATAGTTGGAACAGGCATATGGATCACCCTTTTTGAATACAGGACATAATACACTGATAGTCCAATCATCAGGCATAGATTCCCCCAACAATATACCGCATATAAGTTGATGCATGTGGCCTATTAGTCCTCCTCCACCAGCCTTAAAAATTTCCGCGGGTAGTCCATCCACACCAGCGGCTTTATTATTCTTAAACCGTGACATTGTCGTTCTAGTTTGGCCTTGGCTGGGTGGGGAGGGATACAATCTACACTACACTGTTCACATGATCTTCAGTGGAAGGTTATGGGTGGGGTAATCCTGATTATTGGTCTCTCCACATTTTAAGCACACACTGCCTATCAGTCACCAGATTTCCATTCTCATCCTTGCAGGAGGGCAGCCAATTATTCGGACCGTTGGTCGATCTTCTTACCCTCTAAAAATATTGTCGGGTTTCATTTTTCATCTTTAAAATTTCGGTGTTTTCACCCTCTCTCTGTGCTCCCACTGACATTATTCCTCGTAAATATTTGGTTTTCCTTCGTCCTCAGCCTCTTATATCGCTCATTCGCAGCACGCGTTGTAACTGACTGTTTCGTTGGCATACGAGCAGTGTCTTTTCCATCCGTTGCAATGCAACATTCTTCGTCGTGTCATGGTTTATCCTTCCGAGGTTTTTGAAAACCGAGTTCAGTCGTTGCAGCGGTATCCAATGAATGGGAGATGTGCTTCCACTGCGCTCCTGGCTTCTCAGAAAAGGAAGTATTCTGCTCTAGGAGGAGAGTGAGTTTTTTTAATAGGACTTTGATAACTGCCGTATTTCAATATCTAGCTTCTCCCGTGTTCGGCTTCGTACGTTTTTCGCCCTGCTCAGTCTTGTGCGAACTTTCGCAGCCACCAGGTAATGATCCGAGTCTATATTGGCACCTCGAATCACACGTTCATCCTTAACACTAGAAGAGTGCCTGCCATCTATTACAAAGTGATCAATCTGGTTCTTCGTCCGCTGATCAGGAGATAACCAGCTCGCCTTATAAATGTCCTTATGCTGGAATCGTGTGCTACTAACTACCATGTTCTTTACAGCGGCGAAGTCTTCAGTCTTGTACCATTATCGGAGTTGCCATCATGTAGACTGTGATTAGCGATAGAAAGACACTTTCCATTCCAAATTTTTCATTCTAATCGCCTAGAATAATCCTAATTTCGTGGTCAGGGCAGCGTTAGTATACTTCCTCCAGACGCTCATAATATGACTCTTTGATCACATCGTCCTTATCATCTATCGGTGCGTGTTGAAATATTTCTCTTAAGTGAGAATTGTGTCTAGGCGTTCACTCACTGGGTTGAACCTTGAAACTAGGTGTCGCAGTCTCTTGCCCACTACAAAACCGCACCTGAATTCGTGTTTCCGCTCACGACAGCTAAAGTAAATATCTTCGTTTTTCTTTCTGGTGCAATCACATCCTGTCCATCGCATTTCCTGGATAGCTGTTATGTCAGCTTTATAATTTTCGAGGATGTCCGCTAGTTGGAAAGTGGCACCCGTCCTGTATAGTGTTACTACATTCCAGGTACATATCCTTAAACCGTGGTCCTTATAACTTTAGCGAAGGTCATCAACAGTTATGGGGTTTGTTCGTTTCATTTTTCTGCGCATTTTCATTTCCTATACAAAAGTGGCGGGAGGAAAAGCCAGCCCATCGTGGTTTGCATTTAACCTACTGCCAGGATGATTATGTTTCAGCCGCCCATTATGGATCAGATGCTGACCAGAATGGAGTAAGAAGAAACTGGATTTTGCTTTCGTAAATTTTAATCCGCCGTTGGTCAAGGGGTGTTGGCTCATCCGCCTTCAAAGGCCAGAAAAATATGTCCACTAGTTCGAAAAGCTTTAGTAACAGGGTCACCTAATTAGCCTGAGGCATATCAGTGATATCATAACCAATCAGGCTGCTCATGCATTTCGCCTACTCACTTTAGCTAGCACACCGAGGTTTCCGATAAAGGAAATACTGCGTGGAAGCAGAGAGCTGCTTCGACTGCCCACTGAAGGAATCATTTCTGGCCATTCCCAAGTTAATGACTATCAGAAACTTACTACCTCCAAGGTGAGTTCCATGTCTAGATTAAACTAAAAAATTCCCGTTTCCCATTCCATCCCTTGAAGGGATTGGGGACAGCTTCTCACAACCAGTGATCTGTGCGTTTTCTAATTTTTCACTCACTGATTGCGACCTACAGTTTTACACCGGTTCCGAATGGTATTTTGAGAAGCTCTTTCATGGCTGAATACTCGATAGTGTCGCCGTCACTAAGCTAGGTGGCCATCGTCGAAAGAAAATTTAAGGTGGTCAGAGCAGAGATCAAACCCAAGTTCTCATACACAAGAGCCGCGCACACTTGCCACAGCTCCACCGATGGCCCCATATTAAACTACAGGGAACATTTTATCACTTGTTTGTGAGAAGCTCTCCCTAATCTCTTCATGGGATGTAACGGGAAACCTGTTTGAACATTTTATTCATGGGCGATGAAGTTTTAATCGTGCCCTGATCTGGGTAACTTATTTTTTGCGACGGAAAACTTGCAAAGAAAAAGCAGCACTATCGAATTATTAGGCATGCAAAAGCTTCTCCCAACACATAACAATTCAGGATTCAGTCCAAAACTAGAGGTTTAAATTTGAAGTCGGTGGAAAACTGAAGTTGGTGTAGTACTTGAGTCAAAAATATGACAAGCTTTTGTCAATCCCTTAATTTACCATAACTCAGTTTGCATCTATACAGTGAAATGTCACGCATGCTGTTAACCCTTTGACGACCACGTGCAAGAAGGTTCTTCGGCTCACTGTTCATGATGCATGCTGTTAATCCTTTGACGACCACATATAATATTAGAGGCAGGATGTAGAGCAAATCTATCCATGGGTGATATATGTAAGAGGGTGTAACGTGGTTTTGTCGTGGGCTGAGGTAGGCTTAGTCATGTCCAGAGTCCTTCGTTAGGAACCACCAAACCTTTCGAAGTAAGAACTGAATAATTTTCCCTATTCAGGGGTTCAAATTCAGATTCCTTACTGATCTTTAACTTATAAAATAATTCTAATTTACAGAAATAACATCAACTGCTTCACTCGGTGGGAACACTCCTCTTAGCTTGAAATCACTCGTCTAGATTGACAACAGTCTTCCGGGGGCACTTATCTTGGATTAAAACTCTTCTGGGGGCGCTTATCTTGGCTTAACACTCTTCTGGGACAGGCTGGTTGATTCGGGATGATCGGGAACTTAGTGCGTAGATTGGTATCGGATATGCGGGATGCTGGCTCGGTATGTGCGTCGAATGTCCAGTGGAAACGGTTCGGTATCGGTTATCGTCGGGTGAATTACATAGGAACAGTGAGCCGAAGCCCCTGTGTAAGAAGAGTGAACCGAAGCCCCTGTGTAGGAACAGTGAGCCAAAGACCCTGTGTAGGGACAGTGAGCCGAAGCCCCTGCGTAAAAACAATGAGCCGAGACTCCTGTGTAGGAACAGTGAGCCGAAGTCCCTGTGTAGGAACAGTGAGCCGAAGCCCCTGTGTACGAACAGTGAGCGGAAACTCCTGTGTAGGAATAGTGAGCCGAAATCCCTATGTAGAAACAGTGAGCCGAAGCCCCTGTGTAGGAACAGTGAGCCGAAACTCCTGTGTAGGAACAGTGAGCCGAAACTCCTGTGTAGGAACAGTGAGCCGAAACTCCTGTGTAGCAAATGTATTTACATCGTCTTTACTAAAGAACGAATCCCAAAATTTGCTCCTGCCCTTTGCAGAACTAGAGCCCCCAGGCAAAATGTTATAATCTTGTCTGGTTGTTCACTCGGAAGCGACGACTAGAGTCTAGTTTACCTTAGCACTAAGTATCTTCGCTGTAATGATGCAAATGAGAATTACATTCAAGCACTCATTCTTGTGAGGTCATTAAAACTAATTCGCTGCTTCCATGTACACAACGTCGACTGACCTTGTGTGTTTTTGCAAGTGAGTGTGATTGTTCGCGGTGGTTGGTGCGAGTGATGGATGTTGTGTATGCTTAGGTGATAGTTTGACGAGGAACGTATGGGGCTGGGAATGGCGGTGAGTGTTTGTTATTATGTACGGACGGATCATGACGTCACGTTACAAGGATTGGAGAAAAAACAGTGTATTAGACGTCAATCTAACTGATTCGATTTGACTCTATGATCCATCAAAGTGGGTCAATACGTGTTCGTAGTTCAAAGGGATGCAGCGGCTCGAAAATGGGGGCGTACATGCGGGAAACGTCAAGTGAATTTTGAGTCCATACCTTACCTTTTCATAAATATAAGATAGAATAACAACGCGCTTACATGGACCGACCGAATATTTGCCATGTATGTTATAATTTTGGTTAAAATGGAAAAAAAATTACCAAAACAAACCGCCGAAAATGTATTGTCGTGAAAGGGTTAAATAATTAAGATTTTTGTACATCAGTAATAGCTTCATGAATTCTGTTATCTTTCTCTCTGTCACTGCCTATATATAATAGAAATTCTCTACTTCAAATTCTTTGCAACTTTATAAAAGCTTTGCTAAACTTCTGACCACAGCTGTATATATTTACTGTCGTCACTGCAGCATCACCTTAAGTCTACTTAAATTGTTAAAACAAATTAAAAGCCATTAGTTGTAATACTATGGCATATTTTGAGCCGTCTTGGCCAGTCTGTTTGAAACGTTCTGTTAACTTTTGTCATCACATATTTCCCGACTACTTGCCCGCCACCACAACAGCGAAACCCAAAATGATATAATTAACCTAATAAATCCCGAGTTGGAAAACAAACTGTACAGCAATTTAAGTAAAACAACAACAGCACTTGAAACGGCAGCATCATTTTAGTCGCTTTGTTGCTCATCAAAACATAAACAAACACTTTAAAAGGACTTTACCCAACGCGCCACCAATTCACAAGTAAAAACAAAATGGAAGACACACAGAAAAGGGACCTCCAAAAACAAACTACACAACAGTACACGAAAATTGACTTTTTAATACTCATACATCTGCAGTACCATCTGTTTTAAGGATCTGCAAACAATATCCTGTATGAGAGAGAGAGAGAGAGAAAGACAGAGGTAGCCAGAGTCCTTTGTCATTATAGTAAATAGAAACAATAAGAGAAGCCATTAACGATGCCATTTTGTGGTCATCCATTGTGCGCCGAGTTTCCTTGAAAACGGAAGTCAAATCTAGCGAAATTGAGAAAGAAAAAAATAAACGATGGAAAAAATCGCATTTCCGAAAATCATAGCAATAAATGACCAACAAAAGTAGGAAAGGAAAACAATGTCCTTTTCTGGTTGTTGCTATCCCATGAGCTTTTCCAGAGACCTTGACTTTTGTTGTGGCTGGTGGCATTGTCCTTTCACGAATTCACTCCATTATATTAATATGTATTTTTGTTATTGTTATTATTAGCCACCTGGACGAGAGAAGTTTCTACTAAGTGCGGTTGTTAATGATGGGCCAAAATATTGTTTTATTATTTTTTTTTATTTATATTTGTTTTATTTGGTTTTGAGGTTTAGGTCACTATTAACATTTGGCTGACTCTTTGTAAAATATTATGGTAACAATATTTAAAAATTTAAAAACAAAAAAAATTTCAACGTCTATTTGAAATCTGGAAAACGGAAAATTATATGGAAAATTTAACTTCCTCAGAGAAGAGTATCAATTGAGCACCATAAAGATTGAGACGCATATCGATTATAAATTGTGTCTCAGTAAGGATGCACTTTTTGATTTTAAAATAAAAACACGTATTTTTTGAGACAGTTGTGACTTTTATATTGGATTAGAAAGAAGACATATTTCGATTAAGTTTGGTATAAAATATCCATCAAATGGCCCCCACGGCTCTGATGACAGGCTATTACTCTTTTCATGAAATTTTCCATGACGTTTTTAAAGAGTTGAGGCTGTATCTCACCGATGACGCGTGGGTTGTCAATAGATAGGGGGTTTCTTTGGCCATTATATTTTCTCTTTATTTTCATTGCCTAAATAACGGTGGCGGGAGGACAAACCCAGCCCACTGTCGTTTGCATTTTACCTACTACCAGGATGACCATTATGAATCAGACGCTGACCAGAATGCAGTGAGACGAAACTGGATTTTGGTTTCTTCAATTTTGATTCGCCATTAGGCTCATCCGCCTTCAAAGGACAGATGAAACTTTTCACCTCCAAGAACAGTTCCATGTCGAGGATGCACTTTTTGCTTTTAAAATAACACCCAGAATTTTCTGAGATAGTTGTCATTTTGTTATTGGATTGTAAAGAAGACATGTTCCGATTAAGTATGGAATAAAATATTCCTCAAATATCCCCCACGGCTCTGATGACAGGCCATTACTCTTTTCATGAAATTGTCCATAACTTTTTCACAGAAATGTGGCTGTATCTCACCGATGACGCTTTGGATCTTGGATTTAAGCTCAGGAATTGTTTCTGGTTTATTCCCATAAAACCGAGATTTCACAAAACTTCAATGAAAAAAATTGCACGGCGTTAAATCGCATGATCTTGGTGGCCAGTTGACATCAGAATTTCCAGCGATAATTTGTGCTGCAAATTGTTTCTGCAATAAATCGATTGTTTCATGCGCAGGATGGCAGGTGGCGCCGTGTTGCTGAAACCACATGTAGTCCGGATCCATGCCGTACTATTGAGGTCACAAGAATGTTCCTGTAACGGATGCCGTTTACAGTCACTACAATTTGGACATTACCTTCAAAAAAGTAAGGCCCAATCACGCCGCCTGACCAAAGTACTCGCCAGACAGTTGCTCATTGTGGGTGCATTTGTTTCTAATGGATTGCATGAGGATTTTCTGAGCCCCAAATTCGACAATTTTCTGTATTCACGAATCCATTCTGATGGAAATGCGCTTTATCGTAGAAGATGACTTTTTTGATGTGTTAACGTCTATCGCCACAGGTAGGGCAGTCTTTCAAAGTGAACACATGCAAACAACACACAGCGTTAGCAACATATAATACGTGGTTGTTGTACAACAATAGTCTCTGCCTGAAAATAAGTATGATGGTATTGATGTAGCGGCAGCGAACAAACAAGCACGTCGTCATCGCCAAAGAGTATTGAATAATATCGACACGTTCCCGGCAGAATGTATTAAGGGACATATTTGGCGATAATGACTTTTTACCATATTCTCAAAATTTATGCCAATCTCCACATTTCGATATACAGAGAATGCCCTTTGCATAACTACGTCATGATGACGCAAATGAAGTGGTAATAACCGAAAAAATAATACAAATCAGCTACTTGACAGAAATTTTTTTTCGTTTCCTGAACAACTTCCATTTTGTCGCTTAATACATTCTGTCGGGAACGTGTCGATATAGAGAACTCATGGAACGAATTGTATGACACAAAAGCACTGGCGACATCTGGCGAATGATTCAAAACGTATTACCCTTCTTTTGTCATAACTTGGGCCATTCATAATTCTGAAGTGAAACATTGATGTCTTTTGAAACATTTATGCTTTTTGTATTGTTTTTTGTAATAACATTGTCAAAATGGTGTATTTATATTGAAATATTCTATAAAGAGAATAAGACCCGTTTATGCTATTTTACTCAGACTCTGTACATGAGAGTGGAGAACGAGTGCAATAAGTTCTCTATAATATTCAATACTTTTTGTCATCGCTCCGTTTATGACAAAACAATAACAATTATTTCAGTGAACTAAATATTGCTTTATTTATTTTAACAATATTACACCTAATGTTCAAGCAGATGTAAGAAAAAAGGAAGTGCAATAGCAAAAGAGCCTTCAGCGCAAAAATTATTCCTTTTTTTATTTTCCAATGTAACATTTACTAACGTTTTCATAGAAATCGAATAGGTATCGTGTAACAAAAAGGTGTTAACACTTCGCCCTTGGGTTCGAACACTAATTGATTTTTTTTCGAAAAATTTCCATTGACTTCACTTTGCTCCATTATCCATTGAACTGCGGGCGCCTTCCATGGTCTGCTGGTTCGAGCTGCTGAGTAAACCTGAATTTTGTACGCATCAACCCTGAATTTTGAACGCATCAAGGAGGTTTCTTGTGAAAATTCGTAACGTATTCCGTCGTGAAATTTTAAGTTCTTGAGAACGATGCCGACTTGATGTTTACACTCTCGTCGACAGCAGCAATGATTTCAAGAGACCGACCGGTACGTTGACGTACAGGAGTCTTACTGTCCGTTTCTCAAAATTTGTTGGTCACTCTTCGAATGGTTGACACATTAGGTGCACTTTCGTTTACTTCCACATAAGTTAACGAGATGTTGAAATATTTCTCTCTTGCTGTGAATTGTGGCCTATGTGTTTACCCACCGGGTGGAACCTTGACACAAGTTGTCGCAGTATCTTTCTAAATATAAATCCTCAACCGGATTCGTGCTCTCGCTCATGTCAGCTGTAGTAAATATCGCGTTTTACTTGCTTTCCTCTCCATCGCATTCCCTGGATAGCTGTGATGTCAGCTTTACATTTTTCGAGGACATCCGCCGGTTGGAAACTGGCACCCGTCCTGTATAGTGTTCTCACATTCCAGGTACATATCCTTAAAGCGTGATCCTTATAACGATTGCGAGGGTCGTCAACAGTTATGTGAACGTCAACGCCTATTTTCATTGCCTATCTTCCCAGGAAAAAGTTCATGTGCAAATCTGACCAAATGTGTGAAGAACTGTACACATAAACCACTAAACGGAATATGGATGGAAGATATGTGGTATTGCTACCATTTCAAGAAGAATTCCCACAGAAAATATCTTTAGGACAATCTAGAAATAGCTCAATGGCGTTTTTTCCAACACGTGTTTAACGATGATCTACGAAAGATGTATAGGCAAATATCCTGATCACAGGTCCTTCCAGAGAATCCTTCACAGAACAAATCCATCTGATTTACTTCAAGATTTTTAGATAAATACTGTCACTTTTGGAGTAAATTGTGTGCCATACTTGGCCATTCCCACCCTAATTCAACTGGCTGATAGTGTCGAAAACGAATATCCGAAAACGAATATATTCTGAAGCATTTCATGTATGTGGAGGATGTACTGGCAGGAGCTCGCACAGAAATGAGCTAATCCTTGCTCTAAATTCCGCTGGATTTACAATTAGGAAATGGACTGCCAACTCAAAAGAGACTTTGACAGACCTATCATTAGAGGATTTACTCCAGAAGATTTCCTCGACTTAGACGACAATAGTTCGGCAAAAACTTTGGGCATTCGATGGAACGCCAAATCCAATTTTTTCATATTTCACTACAAACCCTTTACCAGATTCCGGTTCATTTACGAAAAGATCAGTTATTTCCACGATATCTAATCCTTTTGATCATGCAGGATGGATAGCTCCAACCGCTATTCTGGCGAAAATAATAATGCAACAGATATGGATAGACAAAACGGACTGGGATGACGCATTACACGACGAAACGCTCAGTTTGTGGAAATTACTTCTATCAAACTATCATCATATTAATTCAATAAAACTTCCACGGTGGGTTCACTTTACATCAAATTGCAATGTCGAACTCCATGGATTTTGTGACGCATCGATAAAGGCGTATGCGACAGCTCTTTACATCCGATCCGTACAATCCAAATATTTACATTCACTTGTTATCAGCCAAGACGAGAGCTGCTCCAATTTCATCGCAGCCGATTCCTCGACTAGAGCTATGCGGCGCAGTCCTGCTGGCGAATATGATAGATTGTCGAATTCCGGAAGTAAAAGTCACCCAGTACTCATTGCACTGTTGGACTGATTCGACCATTGTCCTGTCGTGGTTATAACGGTGGAGGGAAGTAACCCAGTCCTGCGTGTTTTCATTTTACCTACTACCAGGACGATCATATTTCAGCCGCCCCTAATGGATCAGACGCTGGCATTCTGGTCAGTCTTGAGTCGAAACTGGATTTTGGTTTCTTCAATTTGTTGACCACTCTTCGAGTGTTTGACACATTAGGCGCACTTCCTCGACTGAAAATTCTTCGAAGTTTGCGAGCGGTCTCAGGATAGCTTTCCAAATTATTGTAATCAGGGAATATCCAAGTTGCCTTATGGATGTCTTTATGTTGGAATCTTGTTCTGTTGAAAACCGTGTTTTTCGCCACGACGAAATTTAGCAGCCTCATTCCGTTATCGGAAGTGATTGCGTGCAGACTGAATTTACCGATGGTTGGTTCAAGGACATTTTCCCCAACGATGTTAGTTTTAAAATTTTCTAGAACTATCTTAATGTCATAGCCAGAGCAGCGGTTGTATGGTTCCTCTAGGTGCTCATAAAACATTTCCTTGATATCATCGTCGTTTTCTTCCATAGGCGCATGTATACAAATTAGGGATATGTTAAAGAATTTCGCTTTGAGGCGCATGGTGGCCATACGTTCACTTCCAGGGTTGAACCTTGAGGTCACATGTTGTAGTCTTTTGTAAACTACATAACCGCGGCCAACTTCGTGCTATTTCCTGTTATTTAAATTATGTTAATTTTGATATTAAGCGTAAGTAAAAGCTTTTTACTTAACTGTAACAATATTCCCAAATTTTGGTAGAACTCGAAGTTTTACTGAACCATAATATCCCTGTTCAAATTTCCCACTGTAACATAATTTAATGCCTCATAACCTACCCCATTTTGAATTTGAGGTCCTTTAATGTTTACGGTATTTTTTATGAAATCACTAACGTTTTGCATAATTTATAGAATTTGTTTATATAATTGTTATGTACAATAAAACTCTGTTAATAATATTTATATAATATTTATGTGTGCATGAAAAACCATTTAAAGTGTTTCACATATATCTACATTAGGGTGTTATTATTTTTTTTCAAATTAAAATTTCATATGAGTGATTATTAGAATGTGGAACAACAACATATTCTTTGGCGGAAAATTAAGTATCAAAAAGAGTATACAACTATTCAAAGACTGTTCAGGAAAAAACAACAAGCAAACACAAAAATACATCAAGTGTACACAAAACAAATGTGTACTCTAAAGCAAACGTAAAGTAAAATTTATCGAAACTTATCAGTAGAAATTTAGGTTCCTCTATTTCGAAAATGAGCTGTCAAGTTGAGAACAAATATTGAGTCAGTTGAAGGAAAATTTCGATTTATATGACTTATAGTATTTGTTGTACTGTAGTTTGTACTAGAGGTTTACCCCGAATGTTTCTGCGCACACTGCTCCATTCCATGGACAAAAATGAGAAATCCGGCTTGGTTGGAATTGCATTTCTTGGGTATCGTTTTAAAGGTAATAGCGTAGCTGAAAATATTAGCAAAGACTTTTTCACAGAAATAGATTTTTTGTCCTCCAGAGCAATTCAAAGTGCGAGATTTGTATGCTAAATTATTTGATTTGCTAGTTGCGTTCGAAAGTAGTTGAAGGAAAATATTGTTCAAAAATACATTTGTGGAAGAATTTAAATTGTGTTCTATTTTTTGGCTAGGTAAGAAGCGGTACAAATTTCGTTTTTTTTTTTGTTTCGTATAAATCTTAAACAAAAGTTTTAATTGATTTTAAAAATTGACTTTTTCAAGATGAATCTTTGAAAAGTTCTCATTTTTTGATAGCAAAAAGAAAAGACATCATAAAATTCGGTGAAATATTTTACCATGATAAATTAATTTAAACTTTAATCTATTAGAAAAATTCAAAATCTTCTCCGCTTTATTCCGCTTCTTTTGTATTTAAGCTTTTTAAAAAGTGCTTAGAATTACTTTTTTACTTGTTAGTCAAATATGAATTATTTTGTAGGAGATTATTTTTACTTTAATTAGTTAATATTTTAGTCAATAATTAGTTAATAAATATTTGCAAATATCAAGAGCTTTTAATATTCTCTGTCAGGTGAACCATTGACGACTGGAACTGAAACGTAATACATCAGCCAAAATAAGAATCATTGACTTTGAATCATTGACTGACTTTGAATCAAGAGCAATACTTCTCTATGGCATCGTAGTTTGGTGGAGGTCCCTCCAAAAGAAATAAATTCTGAATTCCTTGATGAAAACTCAAAGATCAGCACTGATTAGCGTTAGTGGAGCAGTGGCCACGACGTCAGGTACTGCACTTAGTGCTATCCTGAACATCTGTACTCCTGATATCATGGCCGAATCGGCAGCCGCTACATCCCTGGTGAGAATCAGAGGTTGTGGCGTTTTGATATCGGGGCATTCCAGACACGCTGATTTACCACACCGGATCAACTCTATTCCCGAAAAAACGGACTACTTTATCCCCTACCTTCTACCAGCGACAAATCTAAGGACTTCTATTCCGAACAGGAATACCTGGGAAAAGTCACTGGAAGGGGACACCAGTAGTATCAGAGTTTTCACGGATGGATCAAAGTTGGACGAGCAAGTAGGCTATGGGGTCCATTCACCGGACCTAAATGTAAATATCTCCTTCAAGCTGCCTGATCACTGTAGTGTATTTCAGGCGGAAATTACCGCCATACTTAAAGTTGCTGAACTACTGCAAAGTAGTGTCACAACCCTCCGGAGAATATGTATTTACACAGACAACTAGGCTTCCATAAAATCCCTGGAAGCCATGTTTGGTACGTCCCTGACGGTGAAAGAATGCCACTCATCACTTAGGGTGATGGCGGAGTATTTTGACATCAGGCTCATCTGGGTAGCTGGACACAGCGACATTCCAGACAATTGCGTAGCGGGTGCGTCAGTTAGACAGGGCACTACGGCACAGGTTCTTCCGGCAAAAGAAGGTGTTAGTATGCCAATCTCTACCTGCCGTTTACAGATCAGGCATTGGGCCGATAATATGTTCAAGGACAAGTAGAGACTTACTTCAACTTGTAAACATGCCAGGGTCCTCTGGCCACAGGTGGACAGGAAGGGGACTAGGCAACTACTTAACTTGCCGAGAGGCAGGTTATCTACAATGATAGGAACACTTACGGGACATTGTCTTGTGGGAAAACACGCCCTAAGAGTGGGACATAGAAACTCCACTCTCTGTAGATGCTGCATGGAAGAGGACGAGGAAACGACGAAATACCTTCTCTTGGATTGCCCTGCTCTGGTAGGACTGAGAAGTAGGATATTCGGAACACATCTAGTTAGCACCGTATCCCTACAGGATATTCCTGTAGGTCTGATAGACAAATTCATTGAAAAGGCAAATTGGCTAGACGACTAGTCAATAGTTGCTATGGAGGAAACTGCAGGTATCACAATGGGCTTCTTTAGCGTAAGTGTGCTAGCCAGCGTGCTGTCTCGTAACCTTTTCAACCAACCAATAAACCACTGGAAGTTGCGTATGATTAATATTAATATAATATCTTACATGTTAAATTGTTAATGGTTGCGTATGATTAATAATAATCTAAATATTTCTGAGGATTTAATGAATTTCCTTAAATAATTGCTTCAAATTAGTGTTTTGATTTTAACAACTGCCTCAATTTATTTCCATTACGTGTATTAAATGTGTCTAGCTTAGCTTGAAGTCACCTACGTTGCTAAAATGTAGAGGAAATTTCGAAACTTTGATTGAAAAATCAGCTTAATGTCCAAACGCACCACGAAGTACATACATATATACAAGTACATTATATTAAATCATGTGGCCTTTTGAACGTCATCATAAAAATGATATTCACATTTATCATAATAAATTGCATGAGCAATTACCGTCATGATGATGTAGTGTTGAAAATATTAAGTTCGTATGAACGGTGGTGAACAAAAGTTCAAGTGGGATTTAATTAAATATTCAAGGTTTCTCGGGTCGTAATTGCCAGTTATGAAAGCTGATTAAAGTGTGGAAAATATATATATATATATATAACTTATGTGGAAAAACTACACCACACTACACACACACTGTTAAAAAGTTGTATATACAGAAGCTCAATACGTATAATTAACATTTATTCAACAACAAAAAGAACAGATCAATCATACACCGAATTAAAATCCATGCAAGTGGTTTAAGTGGTGAAACTTATACTGTCATTTATGGCAGTACGAAACCAAGATAAAAAACGAAAAGAGGTAAGCAAATTAAAACATTTCATTTTATCTGTACACCTTTCTGTATACTTCCTGCACAACCTTTAATATTTTCGATATAACCTTTGCTGCATTTGCCAGATATCTCCTCCTTAAGTGAAGATTTTGATCAACTCCTTTCTTCGTTCACTCATCTATGTTCTGCACCTGCTCTAGTATTACATTGTCAAAGGTCTGTGATTTATTACTTTTCCTGATGTATTTGAGTTTTGTTTTTTAATAAAATAAAAACACAATAAATTATTCAAACAGCACCAACAGTTGACTGAACTTTTACCAGGAAATTTATTTATTTTTATATTTTGTTAATAAAAATATTTGTTTACACCAATATTACATTGTTCGCCTGATGTTAGAAGCAAGAAAAAGGGACGAAATTATTGATCAAATATTGAATATTTTTGAATAACAAATTCGTGGCAAGAAACATATACAACCAAAGGCTTAAATATACACATGTATTGGTTTAAGAAAGGGTAGAGTTATGAGTTTAGAATTTGAAATATGAAATACCTAAGGAAATTAAACCGCCACAGATGGCTAACGAAATTGTATTCAAGGAATGAATAATCAAATCTTTGGCAAATTTGGGTTTACTCCAAAACTGAATAAGATTTGAAGTTAGTTTTGTTATTATTATTGATGCCACATTTTTCCTGTACATGGAAGCATTATGAAAAATAATATGTTTTTGACGGTGAATGAAGAAAAATCAGTCTTACATGGTAACCTGGGTGCAATCCACTCACTGACCGCCATTAAGAACTACTAACATCCTTATCTTTCGGTGAAGCGAGGTGAACCTTTGTAATGGCTATGGCAATTCTTCAAAATATATAACCGTCCGAGTTCAGAGCCTGGCCAAGGAGCCTGGAAATAACGGACAGCTTAGCGCACTGTTTGTGAGAAGTTCTTCAGTAACACCTTATGGGATTTCATGGGAAACTGCGTTGTTCGAATTGTAGCTACTGATGGGACGGTGTTGAAATCCGCACGGCAGATTTTTGTGCGAGGGAAATAGTTTGGAATTAACACATAACACAAAAATTATATTATATCTAATCGCAAAAAGGACATTATTTCGCGATCACTCCTAACAAATGTTAAAATTTTCATAACTCCTAAACGATGCGTCTAATCCCAAAAAGAATGTTATATCGTGATTACTCGAAGAAATATTAAAATTCTTATTACTCCTAAACGGTGGAGCGTCTAATAGAAAAAATGCCCATAACTCCTAAACGAAACGTCTAATCGCAAAACCAACGCTATTTCGTGATGACTCCTAAAAAATATTAAAATTCTTATAACTCCCAAATGGTGCGTCTATTGGGAAAAAGTACATTATTTCGTGATCACTCCAAAAAATATATTAAAATTGCCATAACTTTTAAACGGAGCGTCCAATCGCAAAAACAATGCTATTTCGTGATGACTCCTAAACAATATTAAAATGCTCATAACTCCTAAAAGATGCGTCTAATGGGAAAATAACATTATTTCATGATCACTCGAAGAAATATTAAAATACCCTTAACTCGTAAACGGAACGTCCAATCGCAAAAAAAAGATTATTCGTGATGACTCGTAAAAAATAGTAAAATGCTCATAACTTCTAAACCGTGCGCCTAATGGGAAAAATTACATTATTTCGTGATCACTCGTAAAAGTACTAAACTGCTGGTAACTCCTAAACGGTGCGTGTAATCGCAAAAACAACAATATATCTTGATGACTCGTAAACAATTATAAAATGCTCATGACTTCTAAACCGTGAGTCTAATGGCAAAAATTACTTTATTTCGTGATGACTCGAAAAAATATTAAAATGCTCATAGCTGCTACATGATGCCTTTAATCGCAAAAGGACGTTATTTCGTGATCACTCGCAAAAAGTACTACAATGCTCATAACTCCTAAACGGTGCGTCTAATAGTGATCACCAAAAGAAAATACAAAATTACTAACAGGGTACACAAGATACAAAAGTGTACACAAAACTACAAAAAGTGTACCCGAATTACAAAGAGTTTACACAAAATTAGAAAAACTGTACACAAAAGTACGAGTGCACACAAAAATTCAAAAAATTTACGCAAAAGTACAGAATTTTACACAAATTTACAAAGTGTACACTAAAATAGAAACTGTGTAAACAAAAGAAAAAAGTGTACACAAAAGCACTAAAAATGTATAAAAAATGGCCACAAACGTACAATAATTTTCTCAAAAGTACAAAAAGTGTACACAAGACAACAAAGTATAATAAAAGCAAAATGTGTACATTAAAATACAGAAAGTAAACATAAATGTTAAAAGTGTACATTATAGTACAAAAAGTTTACACATAAGTACAAAATGCGAACAGAAAACCACCAAACGGGTACATGAAAAAGGAAAAGATGTTCCGCGAAAAAAGAAAAGAAAAACGTATTGTCGAATTCAATCAAGTTGACACTAAGCAACAAAAATTGTACCCAGAAGCAGAAAGTGTACATTAAAGTTCCAAAAGTTGAACAAGGTTTAGAAAATGTTCACAAAATACAACAAGTAGACCAAAAGGGTATTTACCCAAAAGCATAAAAAGTGCACCCAAAAGTACACAGAATATTGCACAACCTAACAAAATCTGTACATTAAAGTATATAAAGGGTACACAAAATTACAAAAAGTGTACACAAGAAAACAAAAGATATGCAGAAAAACAAAAAGTATATAAAATTCAAAAAATGTAGAACATAAATGATACACAAAACACACAAAAGCAATACATTAGCATACAAATTGTACACAAATATGTCTCCAAAAGTTCCAAAAATTTACACAAATTTCAAAACCCCTAAACAAGGTATATACATTGTAGTTAAATGTCAAAAAATACACAATCATACAGTACAAAAACTTCTATATAAAAGCACAAAAAGTTTACCCGATTTACAAAAATGTACACATAGTATAAAAGTGTACGCAGAGGTACAACAATTTTATTCAAAAATGCACAACGTGTAGACACAAAATTACCAAAGGGGTCAACTAAGGTACCAAAAGTGTACAGAAAATTTTACACAACTGTACAAAAATGGAACCAAAGTGTACACAAAAGTACAAAATAGTGTGCAAAAAGTGTACACCAAGCTACAAATAAGTGTAAAAAAGTGTACCACCAAAAACAGAAAGACTGCAGAAAAGTTCATATTGCACACAAGATTAAAAAATGTGGTCACAAAAGTACAGTGTACACAAAAGTACACGAAGGGTATACAAAAGTATAAAAAGTGTACACACGCTGTACCCAAAGGTACACAAAAGTAACAAAAGTGCAAACAAACTGTACTCAAAAGTACAAAAAAGTGTACACAACAGTACACGAGTGTACGCAAGAAAGAAAAAGAATGCAGAAAGGTTCTCAAAAACTGTTCACAAAAGTACAATAGAGTGTACACAACAATACATGAGTGTACTCAAAAAAGAAAAAGAATACCGAAAGGTTCTCATTGTACAAAAAATTATAAAAAAATGTGTTCACAGAACTACAAAGATTGTACCCAAAGGTATCAATACACAAAAGCAACAAAAGTGTACACAAACTGTACACAAAACTAGACATAAAAGTACAAATCAGCGTACACGTAATTACAAAAAAGTGTACAAAAGGTACAAAAAAGTGTACACAAAAGTACAAAACAGTGTATTCAAAAATACAAAAAGAGTACAGAACAATTCTTATTCTTCATAAAATTACAACCAAAAAAATGTGTTCAAAAAAAATGTGTTCGAGTGTATACAAAAGTATAAAAAATTAACACCAAAAACATTCAAACCGAGAAACTCATTCGTTCTTAAAAGATAGATGAAAAATATGTTGAAACAGTTTGGGTTAATTTAATTTCAAGAATTTTGTAAATATTGATGGTTACGGCAAAATATTGTCATGGGTTTCGAAACCGGACTCGAAGTAAGGCGAAAATTAGGAAGACCAAGGCTCCGCTGGAGGGATCATGTTAACGAATCCCTGCGTACACTCGGTATTGCCAACTGGAGGGATAAGGCAAAAGATAGAACTGGTTGGCGAAAATATTTTGAATCTGTAAAAAATCAATCCTTAGAAAAGTAGTGAATTTTGTGGATAAATTAGTACGAAATATCACTATGATTTATATCATTACTTTTTGCCCTTTTTTTGTGATGAGATCTTGATTATAACCGACAAAATCTTATGATACGATATTAAAAAATATTCAGATTTTGACTAGGCTTAGTTGGAAACGAAGTAATATTGACTAACATGACAGACAATTCAAAGCCCTGATGTAAGCGTTATCATTTTGTTGGAAAGTATACATTATTATTTTTTGTTTGAGATATTCTTAGGTCCACTACTTATGCCATATTATTTTCTTTTGCTATTAAAGGTTTCATACACTTCCACGTAATTCTTCTCTCAATCCTCTGTACTATTTCGTCCTTAGAAATCATTCATATTTCATTTGACCATATTCTCCTTTTTTGTACAACAAAATCCTTTTTCCATATTGTCCTTTTTTTCTTGAGTGGATATTCTGCTTTGTTTGAACATTGGTTGCCTTGGCAAACAATCAAATCCTTTAGAAAGGATACTGTTTGAGGGGAAAATATTTAAATATTTATTTTGTAGGTCTGCCTACTTAAGGGACTCTCGATTGCTTCATGTTTATCATGTACAAAATGTAGTAGTTAAATCGTCGCATGATTCCAAATATTTGCAGGACTTGGCTGTGATGTCATATGATGTTATTTGTTACGGATGGTTGTTTACGTTGTTGTTTTGTCCTTATTGCATTTAGATCAATCGTTATCCTTAAAAAAATCATCACAATTCTTACACAGACTTACGAATATTAAATGTATGTGGTAGTTGATACATATGGTCACAAACATATTTGAATAACTTTACTCCACAAAAGGATATCGATTTGTATATTTAGTTATCTAACTGTGTTACAAGTTGACTGTATATTTTTTTGGCAATTCCTTTCATAATATTTGGGTGGGATTTTATTTCGTCCTTTTTCTCAATATGATTTTTTGTTTATTGCAAGTTATTTTTTACTGTCAATCGCAGTCACAAAATACAATAACCCCAAACTGACATGTAACATACATTTTATGGGTTTTATTGTTGATAGCTACATATTATTTGATATATGATAAAATATTAAAAAAAAATATGTAAAGGACTAAAAAAATATGACCAAGAAGTAAACCAGACAATAATAAATGATTGCAGGAGGAAGGCGAGTGGACTGAAATAAATGTATGTCAGAATTTATCAAGTTTTGCATGACTTTGTAGTTATGTGTTGGAAATATAATGATGGTATCATGCCAATATCCTAGCAATGATTACACGTTGAACAGAATCCTTTACAAGAATGCTAATATAAGGAAAAGGAAACCATAGAGCCTTTTTAAATAAAACTGTTATAGAAAAGTTCATCAACTCTGTTCACAGAAAAGCCTACAACTTTTGTGCTAAAAAGTCATAAAATCTTTTTACAAAACGGAAGAGCTAATTTCGTTTTCCAACAAAAGGTTCAATGATTTTTCTTAGATTTAAGTTCAAGCAATTTACTTAATGAAAAGTACAATGACTGTTCTTCGAGAAAAGTTCAACGACCATTTTTAGGCACAACTAAAATTACTTTGTGAGAACAAAGTTCAGTGACTTTTGTTACAGAAAAGTGTAATGACTTTCCCTGAGAAAAAAATCAATGACTTTCTTAGCAAAAAGTTCAATGACTTTCTTTTTGAAGAAATTAAAAATTTTTTCTTATAGAAAATAGACTGCCTTTGGTAGAGAAGAAAAAGCTCAATTATTTTTTCTTTGATTTAAGTTCAACTTGTTAGAATTTTCTTATAGAAAGTTGTTAGAGTTTTCCTATAGAAAAGTTGTTAGACTTTACTTATAGGAAAGTTGTTGGACTTTTCTTACAGGAAACTTGTTAGACATTTCTTATATGAAATTTCTTAGAGTTTGGTTTAAAGAAGAAGTTTTTAGACTTTTCTTATAGAAAAGTTTTTAGACGTTTCTTATAGAAAAGTTGTTAAACTTTTCTTATAGAAAATTTGTTAGACTTTTCTTATAGAAAAGTTATTAGACTTTTCTTATAGAAAAGCTGTTAAAGTTTTCTTACAGAAAAGTTGTTCGAGTTTTCTTTTAGAAAAGTTGATAGACTTTTCTTATAGGAAACTTGTTAGATTATTCTTTTAGAAAAGTTGTTAGATTGTTCTTATAGAGAAGTTGTTAAACTTCTCTTATAGAAAAGTTGTTAGACTTTTCTTATAGAAAAGTTGTTAGATTTCCCTTATAGAAAAGTTGTTAGACTTTTCTTATAGAAAACTTGTTAGATTTCCCTTATAGAAAAGTTGTTAGACTTTTCTTATAGAAAATTATTTTGACGTTTCTTATAGAAAAGTTGTTACGCCTTCTTATAGAAAATTTGTGAGACGTTTCTTATAGAAAAGTAGTTAGGCTTTCCTTATTGAAAGGTCGTTATACTTTTCTTATAGGAAACTTGTTAGATTTTTCTAATAGAAAAGTTGTTAGAGTTTTCTCATACAAAAGTTGTTGGACTTTTCTTATACAAAAGTTGTTAGACTTTTCTCGTAGAAAAGTTGTTAGACTTTTCGTATAGGAAAGTTGTTAGGTGTTAGACTTTTCTTATAGAAAACTTGATAAACTTTTGTTATAAAAAATTTGTTAGACGTTTCTTATAGAAAAGTTGTTAGATTTTTCTTATAGAAAAATTGTTAGAGTTTTCTTAGAGAAAAGTTGTTAGACTTTTCTTATAGACAAATTGTTAGAGTTTTCTTAGAGAAAAGTTGTTAGACTTTTCTCTTAGAAAAATTGTTAGAGTTTTCTTAGAGAAAAGGTGTTAGACTTTTCTTATAGAAAAGTTATTAGACTTTTCTTATAGAAAAGTTGTTGGGTTTTCCTTAAAGAAAAGTTGATGGATATTTCTAATAAAAAAGTTGTTAAACTTTTCTTATAGAACAGTTGTTTGACTTTTCGTATAGAAAAGTTGTTAGACTTTTCTTATAGAAAAGTTGTTAGACATTTTCTTCGGCCAAGTACTTAGACGCCCAACATCACATATTGCTACAACGGAACTGGCATTGAACCCGCAGGGGTAGCGAAGTCCAGGAAGACCACTAAATACAAGGAAGAGGTGCCTGGTAAAGGAATACAAGCAAACTTGACTATCATGGAACCAAATTAAATCACTTGCCAGATACTAAAATCGATGGAGAGAATTCTTCGTAAACCCTTTAGTGAAACTATATAGTGGTCAATATTTTAGTTTCTTGTTTGAATAAATAAGGATATATATAAATATAAACATGATCGGGATATGTCTACTTTACAACGTAATAAAAATATCACCACTGGGTTTAAAAATGTTCATATTATTTCCAATTTAAATCGTGCAGTTTTATTGGCACACCCTTTATATTTAATGCAGCTTCGACAATACTTTGCTTAGGGAAACTTCCTTTAAGACACTTTAAAAGCAACTCTGTTTTTACAGAAAATTTGAATATGCTTCGGCCTACTTTTCCCAGGTAAAATATATACATAGATAATAATTCCTTTTGAAAAATTGCACAGCCTCTGCTACACTATTGTTGAACCACCTTTGTTTGTAAGAGTACAACAATCCCCTTTACTGTTTTTCTTTCTTATACATACTTGCTTCCGTTTGTTTTCAATTATATTCATATCTTTCTCGGTTTTGTCATGCAAACCTACTCCTTTGTAATACCATGGATTTTTTAATGATTCCAGAAATCCTTTTGCCACACAAACAAATATCCTTTTTGCTTACAAAAGAAACCCCCGTTCCTTACTCGATTCATTTTGGCAAATTGTATTTTTAATTGAGTTGTATGAATGAATCTGTTTAACCTGCGGCTGATTCTTATTGAATCATGTGAAAAATTTGAATGTAATTGATTTGGAAATTTTTCTATGTGGAAAATTTTGAAAACTCAATTTGTAAAAATGCGTAAATGTGTGGTTGACTGCGTTCAAGTGTTAGCGAAAGTTCGTGTCATTTGTTGGCTTCGTAAACCTATTTTTAATAACAAATTCAATTTGCATTTACGATATCGTACTCGATATCAACAACAATTCATGTGAATATGAATTGAAGTATAAAAATACTAACAGATACAAGGGACGAACGCATAAATACACACATTAGGGTGTATGGAAAAGTTTTGGAGGGGGTTTCAAAAACGACGCGTATTGAAGAGCTGATCACGGTAACGCTCGTCTTTTTCATACGAGGGTACTTTCAGTTTCCAACAGGCCGTTGAAGTTGCCATTCCTAGTATATTTTGAAAACAAACATTTTTACTTTTTGGTCAAGATTCACAATGACGTCTTATGGTAAGCATAATGATATAAATACAGTTTCAATTTTGACAGAGCATTTTCATCGAGAGCAGAGGAATTTGACGTTCATATGATCACCGGCGTGTAGCCACCATACGCATAAAAGAGAAATATTTTAACGTTTCGCTAGTTGGTTAACCGGCTGAAGAAACAGGCGATGACACCAAGGACATGTTGTATGAGCGCCTACAGGAAACATACGACCACTGCCCTGGCCATGATATTAAATTTATTCTAGATGATTTTAATACTAAGCTCGGCAGAGAAAATGTCTTTGAACCAACGATCGGTAAATTCAGTCAAAACGCCATCACTTCCGCTAACGGAAGGTTTGTCACGGCGAAAAACATGGTTGTCATTAGTACGAAATCCCAACATAAAGATATTCATAAGGCTACTTGGATATCTCCTGATCAGCAGGCGAAGAACCAGATTGATCATCTAGTAATTTATGGTAGGCATTTCACTAGTGTAATGGGTGTAGCAGTAATTCGAGGAGCTACTATCGATTCGGATCACTACCTGGTTGGTCGCAGCAAAGATTCGCACATTGTTAAGTAGAGCAAAAGTCGTACGAAACCAGACATACAGAAATCTATAAATCGGAAAGCTGTAACAACTAGAGATACCAGCGGCCTTTAGGAAGAACTTCAGAAAGATACTGACACAGAACGCACCTCCGCCTCATGATCCTGCAGCGCAGTGGTAGTTCATAATGACGGGAATCTTGTGACCGATACTGACACAGAACGCACTCCCGCCTTATGACCCTGAAGCGCAGTGGAAGCATATTTCCCACTCTACCAAAACTGCTGAACAGACCATACTTGGTTATAAAAAACAGCTTAAAGACAAACCATGGTACGATAAAGAGTGTAGCATGGCAAGCGATGAAAGGCGTGCTGCGCGTATGGCAGTGATGTAGTCAGCTGCGACAAGTGCTGCGATAGAGCGGAATAAGGAGAAGAGGAGAGAGGAAATCCGTTTATTTAGGAGGAAAAAACGGTTTGGGGAGAAAGCGCGAGAGTGAGAAAATTGAATCTTACAGGAAGAAGAATGAGACCCCTAAATTCTAACGAAAAGTACAAAGCCAAACCAACGGAAATGGATCAGGGTCCCACTTTTGTAAAAATAAGGACATCAAGGAAGCCAAACCTATGAAAATGGACCAGGGCCCCCTTTTGTGAAGATAAGGACGGGAATCTTGTCACAGATGTGCAGAGTATGTTGGAAATATGGAGAGACCTCCACTCTACTTTAGTTGTCCCAGGAGACTTCAATTTAGATGAGTGTTAAGAGCACACACAGCACGATGGCATCGACTGTCCTCTCCGAGCCAAAGCGAAGTTAGAACTGCAATTATTCGGCTTAAGAACAACAAAGCCGCTGGTGCTGATGAACTATCGGCTGAGCTGTTAAGGGCTATAAGTTGGAAAGGTGCAGGCCTCAGCTCATATGCAAAATCTGGCTAGACGAATGCATGCCCGACGATAGGAGTCTCAGTATAATGTGTCCTGATTTAGAAAAAGGCGACCCGAATATATATACTTACGAAAAATATAAATGGTTTTACGTTACTTCTCGTGAACGAATTTGGGAGAGCTTCTCACAACCAGTGAACTGATCACTTTCTAGTTCTATACTCACCGATTAGGACCTACAGTTTTTACACCGATTCCGAACGGTATTTTGAGAAGCATTTCCATATCCAAGTACTCGATAGTGCCGCCGTCACTATGCGAGGTGAGCGCCGACGAAAGAAATTTAAGGGGTCAGAACAGGGATCGAACCCAGGACCTCATGTACAAGTGTACTATTGCACCACAGACGGTCACAACCATCGTAGGATAAGCTTTTTATCCATCGCGCATACCAAGTCCTCTGGAGCGTAATGTGGGAAAAATCAAAGCCATATACTACAGACCTAATCGGAACTTATCTGTGTGGTTTTAGGCTTGGAAAGTCAACTATCGATCATAGTTTCACATAACGACAAATCCTGGAGAAACCCCACAGTAAACAAATCGACTCTTACCACCTCTTTGCAGATTGTAGGGTTGCCTTCTATAACCCGAAACGGGGGAAACTGTACCAAGCTATGTCGGAGCTTGGTATTCTTGCCAAGCTGACACGCATTTGTTGAATGACGCTGACCGACACAAAAGCCCCAGTAAAGATTGGTGAAGATCTCACCAAACCATTTACTACGAGGCGAGGCCTCAGGCATGGCAACACCCTATCATGCGATCTCTGTAACATATTAATTGAGATCATCATGAGAAAAGCTACATTCAACACGTAGAAAACGACCAGCAGCAAAATTCGAATGCTGCTCACGTATGAAAATGATTTGGACGTCATTGGGTGAAATCAACGAGAAGTTACTGCAGTATTTTCGAGAATTGAGAAGGAAGCAGAAAAAGTGGGTTTGGCAGTAAACGAGGACATGACAAAGCGTCGAAAAGCAGTACATCCACCCGATTGGATGACAGGAAGAACCTTAATGATCGTCATGATTTCGAGGTACTAGAGGAATTTATTTACCTCGGAACAGCCGGTGATACAAGCAATTACATCAGCCTGGAAATCAAATGGAGCATTGTGCTTGGAAACAGATATTACATCAACACTTCAGAGATAAGACTCTCTCTCTCTCTCGAGAATGAAAGATCCTACTATAACAGACTCTCATACAACCTGTCTTTCTGTATGGCACCAATCCTGGGTTATATCGCATGCCGATGAAACATCATTGGGAGTCTTCGAGAGAAAAATGCCCTGAAAAATATATGGCCCTATGATAGAGTATCGACGACGGATGAACCACGAGCTGTATAATCTGTGTCCCGACATTGACGTAGTTATGTGTCTCAAAATCGCGCATATGTGCTGGATCAGAATGAACCAGTGCGAAAGGTGCTCGAAGTCGTTCTCGAAGGACATCGACAAATTTGACGACCAAGAATTCGCTGGAAATACCAGTGCGAAAGGTGTTGGAAGTCGTAGTTACTTGAGGTACATCGAAAAATTGGATGAACAAGACTTCGCTGGAAATACCAGGTGGAATATTGCCTGCGAGAGCTTGGTGTTACTTACTGGAGGAGAAAATCTGAAGATAGAGCCGGTTGGAGAATCATGTTATTATCATTTTGTAGGTTCCTTGACCTCTCTGGATTGTTTTAGGTCACCTAAGTAAGTAAGTAAGTAATCAGCACTGCAATGTATATTTTTTTGAGACAACCCCTCCCCCTCCCCAACTCTTGCGGTTCCGTAATACGCATCTTTTAAGGCTCCCCACGTTTGGAGTGGCACAAACCCCGGTGTTCAGTACACCCTAATTACACATGCATTGTAAATGTTCTTAGACAAATGCGTGTGTGTGTGCGTCAATGTTGGTGAAAAAGGACCAGCAAAAAATTCCAAAACGAAATATCGGTGGCAACAACAATTGACAGCATTTGAGGTTGGCAACCCCGCCAAAAATGAAATCATGTTGGTATTAGGTTAACGACATGATTGACAATAATAGAAACAACAACAACAACAACAGCAATGACAATGACAATGACAACATTTACATGCTCCACTCACCCATACACATACACATGCCTAAATATTCATAAGCATTTGTGTGCGTGCCTGGTTTTAGTATCCTGTAATGATGGTATAACAAACAGTTATAAACGACCACAATTTTCGGGCTACCACTTAAACATATATCCGCTCTTTTTCTCCTGCTCCAATGAATCTCATTGTGCAACTCTCTCACACACAGTCTAATGCATATATTATGGCACAAGCAAACTTACCAATACTAACATTTATATATGCTATATCCTTTTCATACAGACGCCGCACAATACCGCGATTGTGTTGTTACTAACTACCGCTGTTAGGCTTAACTGCAAATCCTTTTTGTTTGCAAATGTGTTAGCATGTGTGTGGTTAAATTTCAAACTTGATTGCTTTTCTGTGTGTGCGTGCGTTTGGATGGATTAGTATATGTCTGTGGTGATCTCTTCACATTCTTGGCAAATGTTAGTCCTTCGGATTAATTGCATATTATGCCATTAAGGGTTTTGATATTGAGCGTCAAATATTAAAACCCTAAAGTCAAAAATTTATAATTCAAAATGTATTAAAGGTCTAAGAAAACTAAGGATCGGTGGATAGGAAGCGTATCAGAAGGACTGAAAAGCATATCATATGGAGTTAACTCACAGTCGCTGAATCTCTGGCTTGAACCAAGGGAGAGGTAGGCAACAACATCGAGACCCCATAGGTAGGGAAAATATATGGCTTGAACCAAGGGATGCCAAAGGCAGCCATGAGAAAGGTAGGTACGATGTTTAAGAATCCACAGGCAGGCAATCTCGGGCTTGAACCAAGGGAAAGATAGGCAACACGATCGAGTCCACACACAAAGGGGATCTCCGGCGTGCACAAGTGGAAACTAAAGGCAACAAGTGGTAAAAAGGCAGAGACCACATCCAATACCCTACAAGCAGGAAGTCTCTGTCTTTAACCAGCGAGCGATAGAGGTAACAAGGTCTGGGTATCGACATTGGGGAAATTCTGGCTTTAACCTGGGGAAAGAAAGAGCAACCAGGGGAAAGGCAGGTATCAACTTCAGGACTCCACAGGCAGGCAATCTCTGGCTTGAACCAAAGCAAAGGTAGACATTAAGGTTGATACTCCAGATCCAGGGAATCTCTGGATCCTACTAGGAGAAACAAACGCCCACCCGTGAAAAGGTAGGTACCAAACTGAAATCCCCATAGGCAGTGAGTTTTTGGCCTGAACCAGTGGGACAGGTATAGAACAAGGTCGAGATCTTATAGGTGGGAAATTCCTTGCTTGAATCAGGGGAAATAAAAGTCGACCAGGGCAAATGCAGGTAGACAGTTCAAGTATCGACATGCAGGCCAACTCTGGCTTGAACGAAAGGAAAGGTAGAAATTAATACCCAACATACAGCGAATTCCCGGAAACCTGGGAAAAGGCAGGTACCAAATTCATTAGCGGAAGCTCTGACTTGAACCAGGAGAAAGATAGACACCAAGGTCGAGACCAACCGGCAGGGAATCTCTGGCTTGAAACACGAAAAATAAAAGGCAACTAGGGGGAAAGGCAGGTAGCAAGTTCAAGACTACACAGGCATGCAATCTATGGCTTGCACCAAAGCAAAGGTAGGCATTAAGGTTGATACTCCAGAGGCAGGGAATCTCTGGATCCTACTAGGGGAAACAAAGGCAGGTACCAAACTCAATTCCTCACAGGCAGTGAGTTTTTGGCCTGAACCCGTGGGATAGGTAATGAAAAAGATCGAGATCCTATGGGCGGTAAATTTCTGGCTTGAACCAGGGGAAACAAAAGTCAACCAGGGCAAATGCAGGTCGACAGTTCAAGTCTCGATAGTCAGGCCAACTGTGACTTGATCGAAAGGAAAGGTAGAAACTAATACCCCACATACAGCGAATCTCCGGCCTGAACGAAGGAAACGAACCAGAGTGATAAGTAGACGTCCAGGTCGAGACTCTCCAGGCAGGAAATATCTAGATTCTACTAGAGAAAACAACAAGCAACCAGGGGAAAGGAACATACCAAATTCAATTCCGCACAGACAAGGAGTTTTTGGTGTGAACCAGCGGGAGAGGTAAGGAACATTGTCGACACCCCACAGGTAGGGAATCTCTGGCCTGAACCAGGGCCAACCAAAAGGCAAGTCACCAGTTCAAGCCTTGGGAGGCAGCCAATCTCTGGCTTGAACCAAAGAAGTGGTAAGCAACAAGGTCTAGACCCTATAGGTAGGTTATCTCCGGGTTGAACCAGGTAAACAAAAGGCAAACTGGTGAAAGGTAGGTACCAAGTTCAAGCTCTCTCTCTCTGACTTGAACCAAGAGAAAGGTTGATAACAATTCCGCCAACTGCAGGATGGTTGGTCAAGTTACGTATGATTGATATTTATTTAATTATATA
Organism: Phaonia tiefii; assembly: GCA_963931995.1. Classification (NCBI taxonomy): domain Eukaryota; kingdom Metazoa; phylum Arthropoda; class Insecta; order Diptera; family Muscidae; genus Phaonia; species Phaonia tiefii. The sequence goes on from OZ008371.1 coordinate 24,791,135, forward strand.
ATCGAATTTTTATTTATTCACATTGAGAGATCCCTTGAGGGTTACTGACAAGTTTGATTTGGGGTTATAAGCTAATACCTTATATTTCATTGTGGTATATCAGTATAACGCATTGACTCTAAGGAGTCTTTTGGCGTTAATTTTGCGGATATAAAACAGGACGTATAATTAACATTAATTGAAAGGAATGTTAACATTTTAGTAATTTTTACCGAAAGAGTTAAACATTTTAAGTGACAATGATTAGATATGAACTCTATAGACAAGAAACTAAAATATAAATAAATGGTTTCTCATTACATCCCATGAAGGAATTGGCGAGAGCTTCTCACATCCAGTTAGCTGTGCACTTTCTAGTTGTATACCCGCTGATTGGGACCTACAGTGTTTACACCGATTCCGAACAGTATTTTTGAGAAGCTTTCTCATGGCCAAATAAATACTCGATAGTGTCGCGGTCACTATGCGAGAGGACTGCTGCCGAAAGAACTTTAAAGTGGTCAAAGCAGGGATCGAATCCACGTTCTCATGCACAAGAGCCGCGCACACTACCATTGCATCACCGACGGCTGATAAACCTGCAACAATTGGAGGCCACAATTGTTCGTGTTATCATGACATATAGGCAGAAATGCTCGAAAAAGCGACCTAAAAGTGGACGTCCACAATTCGCTTCGTCATGTACAGTCGCCGTGGTTATATTTCCGAAACCATTTTCAAACGTTAATACCATGTATTGATCTTCTATTGAAAACAAAAATTTTGATTAATATTTAAAAGTTTGTGTTAAATTTCAACAATTCCAATATCTAGCGCCCTTAAAAAATACTCTTTATAAGATTGGAGTCGAGATGGGACACTAAAAAGCAGAACAATTCGTTCAAATGCGGGATGGTTGGTCAAGTTACGTATGATTGATATTTATTTAATTATATAATCAAGTTATTATTTATTTATATTGAGTGATACCTTGAGAAGTTTATGACAAGTTTGATTTGGGGTTATAAGCTAATACCTAATATTTCATCATTAACATATTGACTCTAAGGCATATACGTACTTAATTTTGTGGATATATAACAGGACGTATGATTAACATTAATTGAATGGAATGGTACAATTTTGAAAATATTTAACTAAACAGTTCAAAATTTGCAAATGATTAGATCTGAAATCAAACGACAAGAATCTATATTTTAAAATGGCTTTTGGAATACAAGGTTATGCCTTGTTGATACATTAACTGAAATAATTCAAGAAATTTATTCCTGGTTTTTTATTGTTAGTTAACTCTTTGTTTAGTTAGCTTGCTTTACCTAGCTTATTTATTAGGTAATTTTTGAACTTTTACAGTGCATCTATTCAATCACTATTCAATTTTATTTCATAAAAGCCGCCTGCAAAAAATTGTGTTAATGGAACTGAGTCGCATCACGTCACCATCGAAAATTGTTTATACGAGGGCGGACCAATAAGTCCGTGACATTTTGGATGAAACACAGTTTTGTTCTACAAAAAAAATATTTTTCAACATAAATCTCCTTTTAGCTCAATACACTTAGTCCAACGTTTCTCCAATATGTGTATCCCTTCCAAAAAATAGAATTTTTGAGGTCCATAAAATAGGCATTTGTTTGGTCAATAATTTCATCCTTAGAGCTTTAGGTTTGGAAATAAAAAATAATCACTGGGGGCTAAATCCGGAGAATATGGCGGATGAGGTACCAATTCGTAGCCCAATTTGCCATTGAGACTAAACACGTGTGCATTAGATTCCCATTACATCCCATGAAGGGATAAGGGAGACCTTCTCGCAAACAAGTGAGCTGTGCGCGTTATAGTTTTACACTCAGTGATTGGAACCTACAGTTTAACACCGGTTCTGAACGGTATTTCGAGGAACTTTTTCATGGCTAAATACTCGATAGTGTCGAGATACTCGATACCGTCGAAACAAATTTAAGGCGGTCGTAGCAGGGAACAAACCCACGTTCTTATGCACAATAGCCGCGCACACTACCACTGCACCACCGATGGCCACCCGTGCATTATCTTGATGTGGTCGGCCATATGTGGTCGTTTGGATTATACCGTCTGCTTCCCAAAAAACTGTTGCCATCACCTTATTGGCCCACAAACTTACCTTGGCCGTCCTCGTAGCCGGTTCATCCGGAGAAACCCATTGTTTAGACTGCTGCTTGGTCTCCGGAGTGTTGCAATGGATCCATGTTTCATCCACAGTTACAAAACGCCACAAAAACTCCTTCGAATTGCGGTTAAACAACTTCAAACAACCCCTTGATGTCACACACGACACTTTTTCATACGATTACGCTTATGGTCAATTGAGAGCAAACGCGGCACCCATCTTACAGACAGCTTTCTTAAACGAACTGCTCATTTAAAATCGTAGTCACACTGTCATATAAAATGCCTCTGACATAAAAAATCTCACGCACTTTTACTCTTCGATCGACCAACACCATATCGTGGATTTTTTCGACATTTTCGGGTGAATTGACTTGAGTTGGCCGTCCAGAACTTTCAGCGTCGTTTGTACTGGTACTTGTGCGATCACAACGAAAGTCAGTATATCGTAGGAAAACTGGCTGCTTCGGCAAAAACTGATCCGTCTCTGTAAAATGACGCTGACCAACACCAAATCGGCAGTCAAGGTGGGGAAATACCTCACCGAAACATTTTGTACCACGCGAGGACTGTGAAAATCGCTTCAACATCTTACTGTACATAATAATGAGAAAAACTTCAGTAAATGCGAACAGGACCATCAACACGAAAAGCCATATGTTGCTGACGTATGCTGACGGTATAGACATCATTGGGCGAAATTTGCGAGAAGTTACTGCAGTATTTTCAAGAATCGCAAATGAATCAACGAAGGTGGGTCCTGCTGTTAATCGGGGCAAGGCAAAATTTATGGTGTCAACGACTAGACAAATCTCTCGACTTGGTCGGCACTTGAAAGTCGACAACCGATTTATCTTTAAAGTGGTTGATGAATTTATCTACCTTGGATCCGACGTGAACAAGGACAAAAACCTCAGCCTGGAGATAACTAGGAGAATTCTGCTTGGAAATGGAAATGCTGTTTAAGAACAAAACCCTCTCTCGACAGACAAAAGTCCAGCTGTACCTGACTCTGATTTTACCTGTCCTGCCATGAAATGGAAATGCTGTTTAAGAACAAAACCCTCTCTCGACAGACAAAAGTCCAGCTGTACCTGACTCTGATTTTACCTGTCCTGCCACTCTGAAAACATATTGCAAGCGGAAGAAAAACACCTGGGCGTATTCGAGTGAAAAAATCTCCGCAAAATATATGGTCCTGTTAAAGAAAACGGCGAGTACCGACGTCGTTGGAACCAAGAACTATATAATTTATATTCTGACGTGGCCATAGCTAGGCGAAACAAATTGGTGAAATTGCGTTGAATGGGCGAAGATGAATGGAAGAAGATGAGCCATCGCGAAATGTTTTCGATAACGTTCCCGATGGAAGCAGGGAAAGAGGACGACCAAGACTCCGATGGAAAGACCATGCCGAAGAATATCTCCGTATCTTTGGTATTACCAACTGACGACAAAAGGTGAAGAATATAACCAGTTAGAGAAATACGTTAACATTTGTTTAATTTATTGTTTAATTTGATCCTACATGATCCTACAGTTGTTCGCGTCAAAATTATTCAAACAATTTGATACAAATCGCTTTTTCGACATGACTGCAGTCTATCATGCGATCGCTTCTGCTTCTTTGTAGGAAACACTATGGGATATTTGTTAGCGTTGTTAAAGCACCGCACGATGGTCATATTGTTGCGTGAATCCATTAAGTGATTCATAAAAATTCTCAGATATATATTAGGTGAATGCGTGATCGACAGTGCAGCTGGCCCATAACCCAGACTACGAGGAGAGCCATGCAATTCTGATTTCATTAAAATAGTTGCCTCTCATTTGGGACACTGCATGGTAAAATCCTCCAATTTATTACAGTGAATTATTGTGACGCAAGTCTCATGGAGTCAACTTTCCTAAAGCTGACCATAGAAACGCCAACTCTTTAATAAATATGTCAACACTCAAGTCTTTATTACAATCACAGACCTTTTCCCAAGCCCATTTTTCCCATAATTAATTTCATAAAAAAGAGAAAAACTCATAAAATATAAACTCTATTAAGCCGAGGTCGAGACACTCTTACACAACTCCTCTTTCCAAGGAAAAAAAATCAACATAAAACAGGAGAAAAGAAGGAGTCGCTGCCATTCATTTCCTTGTGAAAACGCATTTATGTTGCGTTAACCAGATGTTGGGTTTGGTCTAAATTCAGGCATGAAAGGAATTTTATTGAATAAAAAAAATATTTAAATATATAAATATGTATAAACATGAATAAAAAAAAACGAAACACTATTCTGATATAATTCAAAAGAATTTTCTTGGAGCGAAAGCAAACGAGCAACTAAAATTCACATTTTAAGGATTGAAATTTCGTTTTCATATTTAAAAATGAATCCTTAAAGTCTGACAAGGGTTGTTTAAAATACACGCCATGGAATGCTTATTTTTATTATATACTTATATATATATCTCATATTTTATACTTTTCCCCACTCAACTACTGTGACCTTAAGTAACTATTTTATAACAACCAGCAAGAAAAAAGAACCGCTTGCTTTTGATAAAGTAGTAGAATGTAGCAAATTGTTAGAAGGTCCTATTTGTCGACAGAATTTAATGGAAAGTAAAGTAAGTAAATCACCGACAAGTAAGAAAAAAGTACAGGTTGTAATAAAATTCAAAAAGGACATTGATTTCATTTAGTTAAAGAAAATGTGGCAAGTTAGGGCAGCAGTAAAATGTAAGTAGCAGTAAGAAATGTTAAATGAGTATGCATTTTTTAATGGTTGCTATCAAAATGTCTCAGTTATTAAATAACGTACTTAATATTAAACCAAACTATTAATCTAAATCAAATTTTTTACATTTACACATCAATCCAATTTGAATAATTCCATTTATATTAATTATAGCTACTAGACGTATGATTAATATTAATATTATTAACATTAGAATAGCACACCAAGACGTATAATTAATGTGTATCGGGAAATGTGCCAACATTTAACACACAGGAAAAGAATGTCACTCAAACTCGGGAGAAATGTATAGTAGCAGTTTTCCAACAGTAACAGTTTTCCAATTGGTTCGGGTGGTTATTAAAATTAAATAAAACAAGTTGCGTGTAAGATATCAACAAATTCTTTGTTCTGTTTGATAGGCCTATTAATGGCTCAATGTCTGGAATGTGACATCGTTCAAATGACTTCCATGGTTTCGTTGGATGGCGCGCATGCGATAGGTATAATTTTTGTTGATTCTTCCGTCTAAAGCAAGCTGACACTGAGCCGGTTGTGTTCTTCTTCTTGTAATATACCTGCGACTTCAGAAACCCCACAAGTCGAAGGGTCACAAAATGCCAAGCAAGAATTCGGTTGTGGATTTGTAGTTGCCAAAACACTGTGGTCTCAAGATTCTCAAGATTGTGTTCACAACGGTCATTCGCGGCTTCTTGTAATATAACTGCGACTTCAGAAACCCCCACAAGTCGAGGGGTCTCAAAATGCCAAGCATGAATTCGGTTGGGGATTTGTAGTTGGCAAAAGACTGTGACATCTGGTCTCAAGGTTCAACCCCGTGAGTGACCATGCACATAACTCAAAACATGTTAACATATCGCTAGTTTGTGTACATGCCCCGATGGAAGAAACCGACGATGACACCAACGACATGTACTTTGAGCGCCTAGATGAAATATACGTCCGCTGCCCTGGCCATGACGTTAAGAAAGTTCTAGGTAATTTGAATGCTAACGTCGGCAGAGAAAATGTATTTAAAGCAACCACCGGTAAATTCAGTCTTCACGCCATCACTTCTGATAACGGATTGAGAGCCACATTTTTGCCGCGGCGTTTTGTCATCAGTACGAGATTCCAATATAAAGATGTCCATAAGACTACTTGGATATCGCCTGATCACCTGACGTAGAACCAAACTGATCACCCGGTACGTGCCGGAACGCACTCCACTTCTGTAATGGACGTACGTGTGAGTCGAGGAGCTAATATCGAGTCGGATCACTACCAGGTTGCAGCAAAGGTTTCGCACAAGCTTAGGCAGAGCGAAAGACATACGAAACCAGACATATAGAAATCTAGAAATCTGAAAGCTGAAATTACTAGAGATAGCAACGGTGTTTACAGAGAAGTTCGTCCAGATACTGGCGCAGAACACACCCCGCAGGACACATCCTAAAGCGCACTGGAAGTACATTCCCCTTCCATGAAAACTGCTCCAGTGACTATACTTGGTTATGAACAACCGCTTAAAGACAAACTATGGTACGACGAAGGGTGGCTCACGCCAAGTAATGAAGAGAACACAGCACGTATGGCAATGCCTCAGTCAGTTGCAACGCGAGCTTGGCAGAGCAGTAGAAGGAGAAGATGAGAGACGAAACCCGTTCGTTCAAGAAGAACCAACCGTTGTGGAGTAAGCGCGGGACTTAGACAATCTAATCTTACAGAAAGAAAAATGAGGCTGGGAAATTCTACTAAAACGTCAAAGCTAACCCAACTAAAATAGATCTTTACACATAAGAACGGGAATCTTGTCAAAGATATGCAAAGTATGTTGGGCATATGGATACATCATTTCTCTGCTCTATTTTCCCCCTGGAGATTTCAATACAGAAGAGGGTGTCGAGCACATACGGAAAGCCAAAGCGAAGTTAGAACTGCAATTTCCCGACCTAAGAACAACAAAGCCGCCACTGTTGATGCACTACCCGCTGAGCTGTTTCAATCTCGCGGCTATGAGATGGAAAGGTGTCTGAATCAGCTGACATGCAACATCTGGCTAGACAAATGCATTCCGATTGGAGTCTTAGCATACTGTGTCCTGTTTCTAAAAAGGCGTCATGAGAATATGTACAAACTTTCGCGGAATATGCCTTTTTCCATCCCATACAGGGTCATTTCAAGGGTAATGTGCGAAAGATTAAATCCGTTTGTTGCAGACCTGATCGGACCTTATCAATGTGGCTTTAGGCCTGAAAGGTGAACTAAAAAAAACCTTTCCCATTTCCCATACAGTTTTACACCGATTCCAAACAGCATTTTGAGAAACTTTTTCATGGCTAAATACTCGATAGTGTCGCCGTAACTATGCGAGGTGACCGCCGCCGAAATAAATTTTTAAGCTGGTCAGAGCAGGGATCGAACCTAGGATTACATATACAAGAGGCGCGCACACTACCCATTGCACCACCGACGGCTACTGAAAAGTCAACTATCGACCAGATATTCACATTACGACAAATCTTAGAGAAACCCCGCGAAAAGCAAATCGACATCTTAAACCTCTTTGTAGATTATAAGGCTGCCTTCCATAGCCCGATACGGGGAAAACTGTACCAAGATATGTCGGAGCTTGGAATTCTTACTACGCTGGCACGCTTTGTACAATGACACTGAGCGACCCGAAATTCTCAGTATAGATTTGTAATGATCACGCCAAACCATTTAGTACGAGGATAGGCCTCAGGCAGAGCGCCACCCTATCCAGCGATCTCTTCAACACATTAATTAAGATCATTGTGAAAAAATCTGCAGTAAGCACGAGAATAACTATCAGCAGCAAAAGCCACATGCTGCTAATGATCTAGAGATCATTGGGCGAAATCTGCGAAACGTCACTTCAGTATTTTCGTAGGCTAATGATTTAGACATCATTGAGCTAAATCTGCGAGAAGTTATTTCAGTATTTTCTAGAATTAAGTAATAATCAACAAAAAAAAGTGATTTCGATGATAAATGAGGACAACACAAATTAATGGTTTCGAACTTCATCCACCCGATTGGATGAAGTGGTGAACGTTGATAACCGTTATAATTTCGAGGTAGTGGATCAATTTGTTTACCTCCCATCTGCCGTGCACAGACGAAATAACACCAGCCTGGAAATCAAAAGGAGAATTATGATTGCAAACAGGAGAGGAGAAACAAACATCCATGTGCGTCACACTCTCATACAACGTATCTTGCTTCATAGTGCAACATTCCTATTCCTACCTACCCATCCGTCATAGCATTTCCCATATTTATAACGAACATACATACGAGACCCTAAAGAAAGTTTGAAATTGGACTTTGTTGAGGTTAAGAAATTTACGTTTGAACACTAATTACTGGGAGTCTTCGAGAGGAAAATGCTCCGGAAAGTATACGGTCTCATAATCGAAAACGGCGAGTATCGACGACGGCTGTATAATCTGCGTCCCGACATCAACTTAGTTATGCATATCAAAATGTCTAGTAGAATCAGTAGAAGGCCATATCAGTAGAATGGATCAGAACGAACCAGTGCGAAAGGTAATAGAAGACATACTCGAAGTACATCGAAAAAGAGGACGACCAAGACTTCGGTGGAATATTGCATGCGAGTGATTGGTGTTACCAGCTGGAGGAGAACAGTTGAAGATTCAGTCAGATGGTGGAACATGTTATCCTAATTTTGTAAGACCCTTGACTCTCTGTTGTTTCTGACCACCTAAGTATGTAAGTACGAACTAGACGTATGATTAATATTATTAATATAAAGGTTTTATATGCCTCAGACCGCAACGAATGCCGATTATATGCCTCAGACCGCAATGAAATAGTTGTATAATCTGTGTCCCGATATCAACGCAGTTATTCCTATGAAACTAGCGAGTTTACTGTGGCTAGGAAATGTCAGCAGAATGAATAAAAATGAACCAGTGTGAAAGTTCTTCGAAGACATACTCAAAGGATTTCCAAAATAGGACGACCAAGACTTCGCTGGAAAGACCAGATGCAATATGACCTGCATGAGCTTGGTGTTAGCAACTGGAGGAGAAGAGCTGAAGATCGAGCCAAGTGGAGGAACCTGTTATCCTCATTTTGTAAAGCCCTTGACCCCCATGTGTTATTTGTAAGTAAGTAAGTAAGTACTAGACGTATGATTAATATTATTTATATAAAGTTTTTTTTTAATTGTGGAGAAGATCCTGATGCCTCGGATGGCAATGGAATGGAATAGTTATAAAAAGGATTTTCCATTAAATATTACTTTTCTTCATCATAATTCGGTTCAACATTTGGTTTCCTATTCAAAATAATTTTCAATAGAAAAAAATGTTTACAAAAAGCAGTGAAATTTAGTATTTCGGTGGATGGTTGGGAATTTAGCTATTTTGTTGGCCACCAAGGTATCTCATCAGCTCCCTTCTCCGCAAGTAGTTGGGTATATCACCACACATTATAGGGATAAATAATGCTCAAATTAACTACAATTGTTTCAACAACAGCAACTGGTGCGGAAACATCCAAAGCAATACTTTACCGAAACCCGCAATATTCACAACTTCTTATGCATGATGCCTTGTTGCGCATCTAAATAGTTATATTTCCAACCATCCACCGAGATAATCAATTTCACAGCTTCTAGTAAAAACTTTTTTCTATTGAAAATTATTTTTAATAGGAAAAAAGATCTCGAACCATATTTTGAAGAAAACGCATAATATTTCATAGAAAATGCTTTTTTAAAAATTGCAATTTTGATGACTTCGTTGAATGGTAGGGAATATGCTTACCTTTTCCATTGCCGTCCGAGGCCTATAATCAGGTTCGTCACCACAACTTAAAAAAAAACTTAATATGTATTAATAATATTAATCATACGTCTCGTTCTTACTTACTTACTATAAAACAGGGGGTCAAGGGCTGATATTAATAATATTAATCATACGCCTAGTTCTTACTTACTTGCGTGGATGACCACCAATAACAAAGGGGGGTCAAGGGCTTTATAAAATGAGGATAACATGTTCCTCCAAGTAGCTCGATCTTCAGCTTTTCTCCTCGCTTTGGTAACACCAAGCACTCGCAGAAGTCTTGGTGGTCACAATTTTCGGTGTACTTCTAGTACGTCTTTGAAAAACTTTCGTATTGGTTCGTCCTGATCGAGAAAGTAACAAGTAAATCGGAAAATGAAACATTATAAAGAAACATGATTGATCTTGAACTGTATTTCGATTGAAAAACAGAAGACAAGACCTTTTATCATTCACACTTGAATGTAGTGCAAATTCGTGGACAACTTGATTTTCTTGACTTCACTTTTTGGAAGGTCTTTGCGTAGCTTTTCATGGCCTATATGAAATAGCAGGTGTACCATTAAAGATTTTCAATATGTATGCTATTTCTAAAAAATATAAAGTGAAATCTTGAAATCCAGGTCTCAACCTTCGACAATAACTTGCAAGCACAGTAATTAGATCAACATTATTCCACTAATAATCATACGTACAGTGGTACAGAACAAGACGTATGATTAATATAAATTAAATGCTGTTTTTCAAAAAACATATATTACTTTGTACGAAATACAATCTTCGAAGTTAGATGAGAGTGAAGAATACTTTTAATAAATTTGAGTTTCTCTCTCCCCCTTGGATCCCTTCCTTTCGCATTCCTGTCTCCCTCTTCATCACTGATTTTTTGATTTAGTACATACATATAAGTATAATTTTGTTAAATTAACTCTTCATCATGATAGCATTTAATTTGTAGCTGTAAAATTGTCATCATAAATCTTTATTTGTAGGTTTTTCCTATTTTAACATGGCCAAAGTGGGGGGAACCAGCAAAACATCTCAGCAATTTGTTAGCCAATCTTTCGTTATTCATCACAAGCTGAAAACACAGCGAGAAACCCATTTGTAAAGCTTTAAGGCGAAGGGGAAATCTCAAAGATTCTTGGGTAATTTGTGGTTAAAATCTTTGTCTTTCATGAACATATCTAGCCACAGGCGTTAAATGAATTAAAAACTTTTATCTCCTTTCATTTTATGAGAACAGCAACATCAAGTTCTCGTTGCGAAAGGACATTTCGTTGCTACACAAAAAAAAACAAGGGACCTAATGTTACAGTGAAGGGTAAGGGAAGCGAAAAATTGTAACAGATAAACAACATTAATTTCTACCACAGCCTCTTAATCATGAAGCGAACAGGAAGAGTTTATCCTTTTTGTGTGTTGTTGTTAATATTATTTATGTCGTCGGCGGCGGAAATGAGGGGGCTGTGGAAAGGGAAGTTTGAGATAATTTAATTTTTGGTTTTGATACTGAAATCATAAATATTACAACAACCTTTAAGGCAGCTTTTGGTAATAGAAACTGGCTTATGGTAAATTGTTTATTTGAATTATCTTCAATATTACATTTTGTAACATATATCTTGAGGGATTTTTATTATAAGGTATTAGTTACACGGTTTGAGGTGAATTATCTTCAATATTATATTCTGTAATATATATCATGAGGGACATTTTTTATATGATATTACTCAAACGGTTTGTGGGGCGCTGAATATGTATTAAAATATACTAAACTCTATCCCGATATTTTTGTGTATCATTTTCAAAATTTTTACAATTTCTACCTTGTCTTTCCATACCTCCCTCCTGGCTTCGCCCCCCTTTGAAGCACTTTATATCATCTCTTAACCGGCTGTGACATATAATATAATAATCTAGGAAATTGTACTTATGTTCAAGTAATTAACTAAAACCTCTTTTTGCTATTCTTTTTCTCGGCATTTGGTGATGTTGTGTATCCTTTACATTTTTCAAGCAGATGATTCATGTTTTATGAGTTCATTTTCGCCCATGTTGCTCTTTGTCTGTTGGGGTTTTCTTGTTGTTTTTTCTTTTGTTTCTTTGCATGAAAAAAGTAAACGAAGTGCTACTGATAAATATGAGAAAATGATGCAGTAATCTTGTTATCCTTAGAGCCATCAGCGAGAGCATATGTTAAATTACAAGGACTTGCATATATCTTAGCTTAAATGACAGTTCTTTGTGGCACTTGGTGGCACTTTGCCTGAACTGCAAAGGAATTTTAATAACTTTTATATTTTATGAAGATATAATGTTTTGAGAATACGGATTAGGCTACTAATATTTTTTGACAAAAGAAAATGTGTTACAAAATTTTGATTTAAAAGAAATTATTTGCAGAATTGACCTCTAGAACAATCAAGAGGAATCAGATACGCAAAACATAAAAACAAAAATATATTCCCAAATTTCTAGCAGAATATTAAAAAATATTGTGTCACATACATTAAACCTTAAGTTCAGAAAACTTGAAATGATATTGCAATTTAGTTTTCAAATTGGGAAACAATAAATAAAATTGAGAATTTGATTTGTCACTTACGAAGAACACAAACTAAGTCGGTCTCAATTTTGAAAATTGCAATAAGAATTATAAAATTTATCTTTTATTTTGGCAATCTCTAATAAAGGGTGTCTCAGTATGATTGCACTTTTTAAATTTTGTGGAATTTTTTTAATGTGCAAGTGGCAACTCTGAAATTTGGCAGCTGTCACATATGTTTTTTCCGATTGGTAAATATGGTATAATAGTGACAACTTTGTATACAAATTTAGAAAGTTATGCCGAGACCGCTCGCTAACTTCGAAGAAATTTCAGTTGACAAAAGGCACCTAATGTGTCAACCATTCGAATAGTAGTCAACAAATTTGAAGAAACTGGGTCGGTTATGGACAGCAAGACTCCTGTGCGTGAACGTACCGGTCGGTCTGTTGAAAATATTGCTGCTGTAAACGTGAGTGTCGCGGAAAACCGGAAAACATCAATTCGGCATCGTTCTCAACAACGGATTTCCACCTTCATGCATACACAATGCAGTTTACTCAGGATCTCAAACCAGCAGACCATGGAAAGCCCCGCCAATTCGTTCAATGGGTAATGAAGCAAAGAGAAGTCAATGCGAATTCTGCAAAAAAAAGTCATGTCTCCGATGAAGAATATTTTCACCTACATGGCTTCGTCAATACTCAAGCTTGTAGAATTAGGAGCTCAGAAAAGCCTCACGCAATCCATAAATTAAATCCAAGTAAATTCAACTAAATTCAAATCTGTTCAATTCAATTCAGTTCAATTCAATTCAATTCAATTCAATTCAATTCAATTCAATTCAATTCAATTCAATTCAATTCAATTCAATTCAATTCAATTCAATTCAATTCAATTCAATTCAATTCAATTCAATTCAATTCAATTCAATTCAATTCAATTCAAATCAATTCAATTCAATTCAATTCAAATCAATTCAATTCAATTCAACTCAATTCAATTCAATTCAATTCAATTCAATTCAATTTATTTCCATTCAAATCTGTTCAATTCAATTCAGTTCAATTCAATTCAATTCAATTCAATTCAATTCAATTCAATTCAATTCAATTCAATTCAATTCAATTGAATTCAATTCAATTCAATTCAATTCAATTCAATTCAATTCAATTCAATTCAATTCAATTCAATTCAATTCAATTCAATTCAATTCAATTCAATTCAATTCAATTCAATTCAATTCAATTCAATTCAATTCAATTCAATTCAATTCAATTCAATTCAATTCAATTCAATTCAATTCAATTCAATTCAATTCAATTCAATTCAGTTCAGTTCAATTCAATTCAATTCAATTCAATTCAATTCAATTCAATTCAATTCAATTCAATTCAATTCAATTCAATACAATTCAATTCAATTCAATTCAATTCAAAACAATTCAATTCAATTCAATTCAATTCAATTCAATTCAGTTCAATTCAATTCAATTCAATTCAATTCAATTCAATTCAATTCAATTCAATTCAATTCAATTCAATTCAATTCAATTCAAATCAATTCAATTCAATTCAATTCAAATCAATTCAACTCAATTCAATTCAATTCAATTCAATTTAATTCCATTCAAATCTGTTCAATTCAATTCAGTTCAATTCAATTCAATTCAATTCAATTCAATTCAATTCAATTCAATTCAATTCAATTCAATTCAATTCAATTCAATTCAATTCAATTCAATTCAATTCAATTCAATTCAATTCAATTCAATTCAATTCAATTCAATTCAATTCAATTCAATTCAATTCAATTCAGTTCAGTTCAATTCAATTCAATTCAATTCAATTCAATTCAATTCAATTCAATTCAATTCAATTCAATTCAATTCAATTCAATACAATTCAATTCAATTCAGTTCAATTCAAAACAATTCAATTCAAAACAATTCAATTCAATTCAATTCAATTCAATTCAATTCAATTCAATTCAATTCAATTCAATTCAATTCAATTCAATTCAATTCAATTCAATTCAATTCAATTCATTTCAATTCAATTCAATTCAATTCAATTCAATTCAGTTCAATTCAATTCAATTCAATTCAATTCAATTCAATTCAATTCAATTCAATTCAATTCAATTCAAATCAATTCAATTCAATTCAATTCAATTCAATTCAATTCAACTCAATTCAATTCAATTCAATTCAATTCAATTTAATTCCATTCAAATCTTTTCAATTCAATTCAGTTCAATTCAATTCAATTCAATTCAATTCAATTCAATTCAATTCAATTCAATTCAATTCATTTCAATTCAATTCAATTCAATTCAATTCAATTCAATTCAATTCATTTCAATTCAATTCAATTCAATTCAATTCAATTCAATTCAATTCAATTCAATTCAATTCAATTCAATTCAATTCAATTGAATTCAATTCAATTCAATTCAATGCAATTCAATTCAATTCAATTCAATTCAATTCAATTCAATTCAATTCAATTCAATTCAATTCTATTCTATTCAATTCAATTCAATTCAATTCTATTCAATTCTATTCAATTCAATTCAAATCAAGTTAATTTAATTCAGCTCAATTTAATTCAACTAAATTCATAAATTTCATTCATAAAAATCCGAAAACCCTGTAAATAAAAGCGAGAATTATAGCTCTTGACCGGTTGTTTCCATTCTGTGAATCCGAAATTCGGTTTCCCGAAAAAGTAATTATGAATTTAAATGACGGCTCTTATTGCAACCCATGTATAACAAGACAATGTATTGCAAAATTGTTCTCTCCTTTGTACCAAATATTCTATTACTTTATCAACATTTTCAATATAACTCTTGCGAAGAATTTACATAAAGTTCCAAATTTGTTTTATTAAATTTGTTGCTTTAAGCAAATTTGTATACTGGTATATCCTTCGTCTCTATGTTCCACATGACATATTTTATCACATTACTCATTTCCGTTTTTTTCTGTACTGAGGTTTCCAACAATTTTCTATATTAAAGATGATTATCATTTAAATGAAAATGTGATATGGCAAGACAAGTATTTGATGGTCCCTTCTATTACGGACATCAGTCATATAGGAAATAATGTCTGTCTGCCTGACTGCCTGCCTTCCTGTCCGCCCGAAAAGTCAAGGCATTGTATTACCAGATATTATCTCTTCAAACAGCATTCTCAACAACATGATGATGGCAAACAAATTCAAACTGGGCCAAAGTCGAGGAAAGTAGTAGATTTCGAAGCATAAATGCAAACCCCGTAGCAACATAATAAAATGAAATGCTAAACACAAAAAAAGGCAAGAAAATACTGAAACATTCACTTTTAACGTACACATTTGTTACGGTTGGTAAATCATCTTTGGTAGCGTTTTCCTCACACTTCTAAGTTTACATTGCTCCGCCTTTAGAATTCTTTATCGTTGGAAGGGCATAAATGATCAACACACACACAATCATCATCATCAGCTACAGCAGCAAGTTGTATTATATCGGCAGCATCTCAGCTTCTTTGGATGTGGATAACGCAAATCTTAAATTTTTTTTTCTTGCATTGGAACATAAACGCCACCGGTTAATGGGAACGGGAAATCACACAGGAAAGTCTTTAACCGTAAATAAAATGATTCCATAAAAAAGTCCTACAAAATTTTCCTAAACACTTCATTCTCTTGTAAATATTCTAGAATATAAACGAGGGTTGTATGGAAAGGACTTAAAATGAGGGATAGAAAGGTAGATGATAATTGTAGGATCATAATAATTTTAGTAAATAAATGTAGAAATTTGGTAAAACAGCAGAGTTGTTCGAATTCGAGTGACAGTTGTTGAAAGCGAAGATCTTTTGTATTGTAACCAAAAGTGGATAAAAAATAAAAACAGTTTTATATGATTATAATTTTAAATAAAATATAAATAATCTAACTGTGTTTAAGTCAACTGTGTCTTTCAGTTTTTTGCGATCGTGTTTGAAAGCGAACAAATTTTTACAAATTTACAAATTTACTACACATAAAAAAAACGCAAATTGTTCCCAATAACTTCCCAAGAAGTGACAGGGGAGAGCCTTCACAATCAAGTAGCCGAGAGCTTTTGCAGTTTTACACTCACTGATTGGGACCTACAGTTTTGCAGGGGTTCCTATAGTTTTTTTTGGTAAAATTGCACCATAGCGTCGCCCTCACTAAGACCGACCGTCGTCCACAGAAATGTATGGTAGTCAAAGCAGGGATCGAACCGACATTCTCATGTACAAAAGCCGCGCACACTACCATTGCACCACCGATGGTCGAAATTGCTAAATCAAAGGTACAATAACTGTACGGTAGGGGTTCGTGCTAGTCCACGAACGACTCATTTAAATTTATTAGTCCATTGCGATGACACTGTCTAACGATACTAAGCGCTGGTCCCACCGGAGAACCATGTAGTTTGACCCAAGAAGGCCCTCATTCCGTCTACGACATAAATCTCATAGGTCACTAAATATCTAGGCCTTCAGAGTAGACATCCTTCTGTTAGATAGAACTGGGCACGTCCAGAGAAGATGTTCAGTGTATTATTTTTCTTCCTCATCGTTGCAGCTTCTACAGAAGTTAGTTACCCTAAGTAGTAGTCTAGTCGGCTGTCAAACAATCAGCCAGTAATCAATCAAAACTGAGACCACCATACATACCATGGGGTTGGAAAGAGACTGAAAATTCATGGATTTCCTGTTAGCCACTATTGACCACCATTATCTATCATGTAAGCTATCTGTGCCCCTCGTTTACTCCCCTCCCCCCTGCATCGCCATATAGTGCCGTTCTTCCAGGTTATGCTGTCGCTACAGGCCTGCTAATATACTACAGTTCCTAGGGAACCTGTCTGCCCTACTTGTTCCGCTGACGAAGCTGCTGTGGTTATCCTGACAATCAATAACCTTACGAAGTAATTTCAGATAATTTCTGTGTCAATCACTGATTGGCTCCTCATCAACGTCAGGATATCTCCTGATAGTTCTAGGTGTTTGACGACGATCGTTAAATTTCTTCTGAGAAGGTTCCAGCACCGAAATTCTGTAACGTTTTAATGTATCAATGCTTGTTTCCGATTTGACAGGAACACTGTCTGATTGATAGACATACGACAAGACAGAAGATCCAGATTACATGATATCTATCTATCATGATGAGGAAGAATCCACTAGACATCTTCTGCGGATTATCTCCGATAGATGTACACAATATCTTGAGCTTCTTGCAACAAACCGAAAGATTCTCAGTTAAGGCCTTCTTAGTATAGTCAACGCTGGTATTAAATTGGAAATACATATATTACCTGTGCTTGATTGGTACACATAACTTCATAGGTCTTTTCATTCCCACGACCGATGCAAATAATATTGCTCATACGAACGGATTATGAGACGGGACGAATGAGTAATATTTAAGTGAATTTCATATTACTCATTCTCTTCTCAACAATTGTGGAACATAAAATTGGACGAGGAAAAAGCAAATTATTACTCGATTTTATATAAAGGAATATTTGTCGCAATATAAATTAGAGTTTCATTTAAGTTTCCCTAAAGTGAAATAACAAAAACTAAAACTTTTAATGAAATCTATAATTTATTTTCCAACATAAACCCTAAAGCTTTTACCAAATACTCTCAATGACGAACTGTCAATATTCTTAACAACATAAAACTTGAACTATTTAGTGGTACACAGTAAAATTGAGTTGCCAATGGCAAAATATGTTCAAAGCTCACTGGTAGTTCTTTCATTTTTTGATAAAAAGGACACTACTTTGCAATGAAACTCAAGCAGTTATACTTTCTCAAATGAACGTCCCATATGTCATTTGCGTTTAAATGTTAAATACGGATGATGTTGGCATTATGGAACACAAGTGGCCTCCGTAAAAAAAAATAGAAAAAGTAGAACCGAACTGAGAAATTCTAGACCCAAACAGAAGCGGAACAGTACTTATGCTATACGCAACAATAATAACATTTTTTAACCATGAAACAACAATTTTATTAACAGTTGCTGCTGCTACTGAGGGTGGTGGCACAGGACATGGTAGTGATGTGGGTGTTGGTTATTTGCCATTCTAGACCCAACAAAATGGAAGCCTAAACACATGCATGACTTCTAAATTTAAGTACTACAACAAATATTTTTGTCTTCTCTTTTGGTCCTTTCTTGCGGAGAGGGGGGCGATGGAATCCCTTAAAGCGCTTACATGGCAGTATTATTATGTTAAATTCAATGTCATTTACATATGTGTCAGTACATGCATACACACATTTACACACGCACACAATCACCAAGTAAATACGACCACTATTAAACATATATCATATGTATATGCACTCTCATATTTTGTACAGTATTTGTTCCACTGGAGGCCTTTAAATTCAGTTTAATTTGCCTGCTCTTGGTGGTATGTTTATTTATGTTTTTACATCCCCTAACCCTATTTCTACCACCACTTCTACCCCCACCTCTACCCCCACCACTAACCCCCTTTATATTCCCACTACTACTTCTGCTTTATCAACATCGTCATCTAGGCCATTTCTTCTTTCTATTCACCCCTTTTTCTTTTATTTGTCCTTTTCAACTTTTCTGTACTAGTCTTGATAGTGTGGGATGCTGGCAATAGCCTGACTACTGTTCAGTCCCTTTCTTGTGGCTTAAATCTTTAAGTGCGTTTATTTTTAGCTTTCGTTCATCCAAGGGCAGTTTATTATCATGGGGCATAAAAAGAAGTACATATTTTTCTAAGCCATTCATAGTTATGACAATTATGGTTTTTTTCCTCTTTGTGTATATATAAGGGGAAAGTATTGATACACTGGGGAACAGTTGTAAGGATTTTGCGAAAGAACTCGCCAATGGAAACAGTAATTTAAGAGAAAAGAAATACAAATCTTTAATAAATCTTAGATCGTTTCTTAATAACAGCTTTGAAACATAAGAGTCAGCAATTACAATACATAAGATTCAAAACAGGACATATGTCATCAATTAGCATCCATAAGATACAAAAAATGACATACACACTAACTTAAGTTTAGACGGAATGAAAATATAGTGTTTAGCGTACGCAGCGTATGATTAATAAAATCTGGAAAAACATTCGACGTACTGACAGTATGTGTTTCAGAAATGTCATTCAAAGACTCTCGAAAAATTTTTTACTTTATCAGCAAGACAAAACGGCGCTGGAATCAGGATAGCGATCTTGACCGTAATAACTAATGTATGGAGCGTATAAGCAATAAGTAAACGAACTACTCATTAAGTACACCACCTCTATTCCACCAAGGTTATTTTCTAAATATTCTGTACACGCTTTTATCGAATCATATCATTATTGTGACTGTCAGTAGCTAAAGGATATGTACAATTGCCTGTTACACATCAGATCACGGGGTCTCTCGCTCCAGAGGGTGTTAAAGAAAATATAGATCTGATGAACTGATTTTAAGGCAGGTCGAATGAGTAATATTAAATCGTAATATTTAATTGACTATGTTATAGACTGACTATAACTATCGGTGGCAAATGGATACGTATCCTTGATCGTCACATATGAAGTCATAGATTGACGTTAAAAAAGTCAGACGTACAGATTACGAGGCAGACCGAAAATATTTAATCGCATTATTTATTACTCATACTCTTAACAACAACTATTGGAAGAGGATGTTTAAATGCACTCAACTGTTACACATCAGTTCACGGAGTCACTCGTTCTAAAGGTTGTGAAGGAAAACATAGCTTAGGTGATCGGACATTAAGGCAGGTCGAATGAGTAATATTAAATCGTAATATTTAATTGACTATGTTATAGGCACAGTATGATTGACGGTGGCAAACGAATACGTATGCTTGACCGTTAAATATGAACTAATGGATTCTCTCGTTGTTAGGGATGATAAAAAGTCAGACTTGCAGATTGTGAGGGGGGTCGAAAGAGTAATACTTCATCACATTATTTATTACTCATACTCTTAACAACAACTATAGGAAGGGGGTTTTAAATGATTTCTAGTGTTACACATGAGATCACTGGTTCATTCGTTCCTAAGCACGATAAGAAAACTATTGCTTAGACGGACGGATTACGAGGCAGACGAATGAGTTATGTACAATAATAATATTTAATGAGACGGGTCGAATGAGCAATGTCTAATCAATTTACATATTACTCATACTCTTAAGAATAACTTTTGGAAGGGGCTACTTACGTGGGCTTCACTATTACAAGTGAGATCACGGGTTCGCTGTTCATCAGCGGCAGTAAATAGACTAGGGTCCAAACTCATTAAATATGAGGCAAGACTAATATTACTGATTCAGGCAAATATTACTAATTAACTCTATAACAGCAGTGTCGGAGCGAATGAGTAATATTTAATTGAAGTATTCAACTGATTCTACCATAGCATTAGTATGACAGCCAACTGGATCGGAATGGGCATACAGTATAATATACGGAACGACGACAAAATCCACAAACCGACGAAAACGCAGGAATCTCTGACTTATATACCTGTGCATTCCGACAGACTGTAGCACTCCGATATTCAAGACAAAAGGTCACATGAATTGGCATTTAAATCGCACAATATCCTGAGTAGGTTATTGTGGAGTTCGCGAAAGGGTATAAGTCTAATATTGTGTATCGGGTAAACTGCAATGGGGCCAAGACTGACGAATGCCAAAAGGTAAACTTTGGCATTATGATTGTGGAATTGATAACACGACCACCTTCCCACAGATTATATTTAAGGGACATCTGTGAACCTATGGAACGAAGAACAGCATTAGCAGCTAATGTGCCACGACAGGTCATAATCCTTTGAAAACGTTGACATTCTTGCGGAGGAGATAATTACTCGCGACCATTTACTCTCAAAATGCTGCTCATAATTAACTTTCCCTCAGGAAAAAGACTCAATCACAAGACCGACATTGACCGACCCGCGCTCAAATATACCGATAAACAAATACAGGGACAACAAACTTTAGTTGACGAAAGCTTGCACACGGCGTATGAGTAATTTGTTTTTGTGATATACATATAATGACCTCAAGCCTAACTAATTCAACACAGATGATATAAAAGGTCAAAAATAAACTCCATAATAACTGTAAGAGTCGAAAAGGTATTTACCATTGTCAGTTACACATGAGATCACGGGTTCACTATGGCATTTAAGATGAGTGCAAATGAATAGTATTTAATAGAATCTCCATTCTTAGCAAATATTCTATAAAAAGGTTTATTTACTTTAACTTGCCTCGTACAGATGAGATACAGGTCCGCTAGATCCCAAAGAGTATATCTCAGACTATCGCATTTTAGGGTGAGAGCGAATGAATAATATTTAATTGAATTACTTATTACTCATACTTTTTCACAATACTGAGGAAGTATAAGTATTACTATTAGTATTAGTCGTACGAAACCCGACAAATAAAAAGCTGGACATTGGAAAGTTGCTATTACTAGAGGTAGCCCTGGCCTACATCTAGAAGCTCACTCAGATACTGGCGCAGAACTCACCTCTGCCTCATAATGCTGAAGCGCAGTGGAAATCTACTTCCCACTTTCAGAAATCTGCTTCTGAGACCGTTTTTGGTTATGAAGAAACGCTTAAAGACAACCCATGGTACGAGAAAGAGTATCGCATGGCAAGTGATGAAAAGAACGCTGCACGTATGGCAATGCTGATCACTGTAGCATTGCCATACGTGCAGCAATTTCCACTAGGTGGAAATTAGCATCATACTGGAGTTTGCTGAACTACTGACAAGTTGTGTCACAACCCTCCGGAGAATATGTATCTACACAGACAGCCACGCTGCTATAAAATCACTGGAAGCCATTTTTGCTACGTCCCTGACGGTGAAAGAATGCCACTCATCACTTAGGGTGATGGTAGAGTATTTTGACATCAGGCTCATCTGGGTACCTGGACACAGCGACATTCCAGGCAATTGCGTAGCAGATGCGTTAGCTAGACAGGACACTACGGCACAGGTGCTTCCGGCAAACGAAAGTGTTAGTATGCCATTCTCTACCTGCCGTTTGCAGATCAGGCAGTGGGCCGATAATATGTTCTTGGACAATTGGAGACTTACTCCAACTTGTAAACAAGCCAGGGTACTCTGGCCACAGGTGGACAGGAAGAGGACTAGGCAACTACTTAACTTGCCGAGAGGCAGGTTATAAATAATGATAGGAACACTTACGGGACATTGTCTTGTAGGAAAACACGCCCTAAGATTGGGACATAGAAACTCTACTCTCTGTAGATGCTGCATGGAAGAGGACGACGAAACGACGAAACACCTTCTCTTGGATTGCTCAATTGAAACGCGAGCCACGACAGAGCGCTATAAAGAGAAGAATGGAGAGGAAACACGTTCGTTTAAGAAGAAACACAGTTGAAATTTTTTCATATAATTTGAAAATATTGCTCGTCCCTTTTATCCATATTTTATCCCACTGCATCCCACGAAGGGATATGCAAAAGTTGATCACAATCAGTGATACAGCTCAGTTTTCGTTCATAGACCTGAATGGGACCAACACTAGTACACCAATTCCGTACCGTTTTTGCGAAGCTTTCACATACATGACAGGTGGTCACAGCGGGCATTAAATCCAAGTGTAAGGGCCGTGCATACTTGCAATTGAACTAACAAAGGTTACAATCAACTAAAGCTAATGCTTCGTTACTTACTTAGATAAACCAGAGGGGTCAAGGGCCTTAAATAATTAGGATAACATGTTTCTCCAACAGCCTCGATCTTCAGATTTTCTCTTCCAGTTGGTAACATCAATCTCTCGCTGGCAACATTCTTCGTGGCCTCTCCAGCGAGGTCTTGGTCGTTCTTTTTTTCCATTTGCTTCAAAAACATCTTCGAATACCTTTCGCACTGGTTCATTCTGATCCATTCTACAGACATGACGAAGCCAGCGTAAACTCCCTATTTTGATAAGCATAACTACATCGATGTCGAAATACAAATTATGCACTTCGAGATTCATTGATACTCACCATTTCTATTATAGGACCATATCTTTATGGGAGAATTTTTCTCTCGACGACTCCCAGTGATATTTTATCAACATGCGATATGAACCATGATTCTGCATTATAAAGCAACAGAAGTTGTATGAGAGTATGATATAGTTGAAACTTCTTTTCCCGAGAGTGGCTCTCAAGTCTAAATTGCTTGCTTAGTTCGAAATAAAATCTTTTTGCAAGCATAATTCCCCGTTTGATTTCTACGGTGATGTTATTGCTTCTGTTCACAGCAGATCCGAGGTAAATAAATTCATCCAATACCTCAGAATTATATTAAAGTTATCAACGTTGACCCTTTCAACCAATATATTGAAGGGATCGCATGGGATACAAAAATGCCTCAAAGTCAAATCTTGCCCATTGAATTTGTCTTATCCTCGGTTTTTTCAAACCCATTATTGCTGACTCCTTATCATTTCTCGAAAATGCTGCGGGAACTTCTCGCAGATTTCGCCGAATAATGTCAAAATCATCAGCATACGTGAGCAGCATGTTTATTATGCTGCTGATAGTTTTATTCGTATTGACTGCAGCTTTTCTCATGATGATTTCAATTAATATGTTGAAGAGATCGCATTATGGTGTGTCGCCCTGTCAGAGGCCTCGCATCGTACTTAATGGTTCGGTGAAATCTTTACCATTCTTTACAGAGAATTTCGTGTCAGTCAGTGTTATTCTACAAAGACATGTCAGTTTATCAGGACTACCAAGCTCCGACAACACTTGGTACAATTTTCCCCGTTTCGGGCGATTGACGGCAGCCGTATGATCTACAAAGGGGTGATAGGTCTCGAGTTGTTTTAAGTGGGGTTTCTCCAGGACTTTTTGTAATGTGAAAATCTGGTCGATAGTTCACTTTCCAGGCCTAAGGCCACACTGATATTGTCCGATACGGTTTGCAACAAACGGCTTTAGATTTTCGCACATTTTACTCCAAATGACGTTGAACTGACCTACTGAAAAGTTCGGCTTCTATTTCAAGAATAAAAAAAATACATGTAATGTCAGGGGCCACTCGGTTAGAACGAACGATACAATATATACAAAGTATTGGTTACAGGCTCCACCTAGAAAACCTCCCATTAAACAAGATATTTCCAAACATATGTTAGTCTAGACACAAACCAAACCAAAATTACCCAATATAGTTGATAATACTGGGTTGTAGTATAATAGTGTTAAACCAATTGTTTAATATTTTTCATTTAGCCCCCATCCCGCAACGTTCGATAAGGAAATTCGTTCCGAAAAAATTGTCTTCCAAATCATTACAATCGATTAAAGCACTTCATCGATCTAAAGTCTGTAATAAATATAGATAAAACTGTATTAGTTTTGGGTAATAAGATATCCTATTATCATTGACCTAAAACACATTAACTTGCGGATGTTATAACTGTGTAAATCTATTGCTCAACTCAATTACAATTGTAATTAATTTAGAAATCTGGTAACTTAATATTTATCACCAGGGATATTGAACAATGTCTTCCCTTAGAATTTAATCTAAATATTTTCGTTACCTAACAATACTTGATTCATCTTCTTGCTTACTTTGCTCTTCAAAACACTGTGCAACTTTGTATTCTTAGGGAAATTCTCATGTTCCTTTATAAGCAACCTTACGTTTAGCTGAGCACACAGGTATGGACATATGTTGAAGTGCCTATGAACTGGCGTTCAAATATTTGCTGACCAAACATTCAATTGTATTCCTGAACAATATAATTGGACTTGGTGTAAATAAAATATGGAGAGGCCTTTGTTTCATGGGTACAAATAAGAATTTACTTTATTTGAACAGGAACTTTAAGAATTTAAATAAAACTTGGAAATGACAATGAAATGCAGTAGCAAAAGGAAGACGACAAATACACATCATACCGCTATAGCAATTTTATCTTTTAGGTTTTTAGTTATAATTGTTTGGTATTTGAAATTGCAAGTATCATATTTTAGATCGTTTTAGAATTTGTATTGAATTACATAGATATGTATGTCATTAACAAAGTATAAATTTCCAAAACTCAAATTTTGTTTATTGAATTATTAAAGTTTATCGTTCAATTTTGTGTGAAGTGTGCAACCAAACATTTCTCATGAAATTAAAATAATTCTAGCAGAAAATTTACATATTTGTAAATACATCAGAGTTATAAAACATTAACTACAATTTGCCTGTTGTGGGAAATAAAAATAAAGGGTGTAATGTGAAGGAGTAACGGGAAATGTTGTGGATACTTGCGACTCAAAGAATCGCACTGCACCTAAATGCGTCTAAATTCTAAGCCATGTTGTTCTCCTGAAGAAATAGGCAATTTTTGGAACAGAGGGGCTTCGAATGACCCCCATATCTAATTTGGAAGAGACCCCCCCCCCCCGAATGACACCCATTGATTGGAACAGAGGGGCTTCGAATGACGCCTATACCTATAAACAAATTAATCATTAATCATTCGCTAAAATCTCCGAGAGTTGCAATAATAACACTCATACGCCAGATGGCACTGAGGAGATATTATCAGCAATCAACATTTATTAAACATTTATTAAATTTGTACGCACAAGCCAGCGACGATTGATGAACTTCGTACGAATATCGAACGTGAAATTGCAGCAGTATCGGCCGATTTATGCTTGAAAACCGTCGAAAATTGGGTTCATCGTCTGGACTTCTGCAAGTGTCTTCGTGGTGGCCATGCAAGAGAAATCGAGTTCCATACATAATGGCATCGAACGTACTTTCACAGGAATAAAGAATTTCATTGGTATCTAAAACCGGGTTTGTTTTATTTCAAAAAAAACTTTTGTAGCGTTCTTATTGAAAATCTCGTTATTTTGCGTTATCTTTCAGGCAAAAACCATATCATCTAGAGATAGGGAACCTTCTGATGCGGTAATTTAATAAATGTCCGTCCTTCGAATTGTAGGACAAAAAATCGTGATTTTAAAAATCATTGCAATAATTTCAAAAACTGTTGAAAGTCACGGCTGTTGTATGAATTCTGAATTCTCTTGTACTTTGTGGAAAAATATTGAATGCCATAGGCGTCAAAGGATCTTCAAAGATTTTGTTTTAAGGCCACATAGGTATTGAAATTGGTTACTTAAATATGTAGAGAATCATGTTAACAACTGAGTGTTGAATTATTTTATATAAATTCCATCACACCAAACCGGAAACCCGGCAGCCACCTATCATCGATATAGTACTACAACTTTTCCACACATGCAAATGTACAACATTAAATTGAAAGTGTTATGTTTACTTACAGCAATTTAACAACAGGAACAAAATTACAACATAAAACATATGAATGAATGTGTACAATTGAATATATGTGTATGTAACTACAAACACAGTAACATAGTTGCACAAACACAGACCCACATGCATACACAAACATTAACAACAATACATGTACCCACTTGCATATGCATTGGAAGTAATATGTATCGTACTCTGTGTGATTATGTAGAATTTTGGCAATGAGTGATGCAGTTACAACACTAAATAATTCAACATTTCATAATTGTGAATGTGTATATTTACCAACACCAAAGCAAACACTTGTGCACATATGGCGGGTAAATAGTGTTGAGTGATTGTATGTGTGTGTGTGTGTATGTGCGAGAGAGTGTGGTTAGTTGTCAGGAATTCAATTATCAATTTCTATATAGAATTTATGTAAAATGTTATAAAATAATGGGAATTTCTTAACACTTCTTTGCAAGTTTTAATAATTCTACCTTAAAGTTTATAAATTTTAAATTTCTCTTTCTATTGTAGTAAACTAAATCTTGTCATCTCCCCTCTTCCACTCCACTCTTCTAATCATTCAAGGAGTAAAGCATCTGTACCACATAAAACAAATTTTTGTAGCCATTCATCATATCTATTTTTTGAAGTGTAGATTTAGGTTTTGCAAATATCATTCCCATTTGAATTGTTTGACAGCAATTTTCGTAAAGGTCAGTTTTGTTTCGTGCATTTTGACAAGTCTATTTGAGAGAATTGTATTTGCATATCAAAAGATTTATTGCCAATTCCCATTTTGGGATTTGCAAGGATGATTCATAACAAACATATTGGGCAGAGACGGAAAACTTTTGCCAATATGGGACACAGTATAAATATTGTTGAAACCAGATTTTAATATTCCACACAAGGATATAATTCTATGCGACTTGAAAGTATAATGAATTTAAATTGAAGACTATCAGATTTGTTTAGAAAAATCCATAAGGTCTCGACGTCTTACTGAAAGATATATAATAGTTTCAAAAAGTTTCAAAATCTTCGTAACGATAGTCCAGTTATGGGATTTCACCTCCAACATGTGACAGTATCGCATGTTTTGCTAACAAATTTTGAACTGAAATGAAAACTTTTGATTAAGAAATTAGAAATGAATATTTATTTAAAATGCATAGTTTTTAAACATAGTTACTTGCAGACTAAACTGCATTTCAGTTAATTGATACCTCATGCTTCGTCAGATCATTTCTCTGAAATTGTTCTCATTAATATCAACTAAGCATCGTTTGGGTGAGTGTGATGTTGCTAGTGCACAGGGACAGTAAAGTTCCTTGCAAGACCGTAGTGCGTGGTGAAGAGCCACATCCTGCCACAGGTGCCTCCGCTGTTTACTAAATACTACGGATCTAGACTGGTGAGTCGACAAAAATGCCTTCCCAATACATGGCGTATACCGGACATAGAGGTTGTTGGCAGCCACAGCACTGGCATGCGGTGGTCTAAAAAATCACACGTTTTAAATTCCAATCATTATAGAAACGTCAATAAATTCAGAGGAAAAACATACCCCTCTCTATAACGACATTTGCCCCTTAACAACGGCTGCTGTGGTCTAACAAATCACTCGTCTTAAATTTCAGTCGTTATAGAAACGCCAAGAAATTCAGAGAAAAAACATCCCTGCGCGCTAACGACATTTGGCTCTAAACAACGGTTTATGATCCGTACCTGGAATGTAAAAACTCTCTCCATAAAATTCGAATTCGAGAGAATTCGTTCTTCATGAACCTTTTATATAATCTTTATATTGTACGTAATATTGTTTTTTATTTTTATATATATACTGGACAATTAAAGGACATATTTATATATATTTCTGCTATATATTTGTATTCGAAATTTGAAAAGTATTTACTATCCTCAGTAGTTTAATTAGTAGTGTGTAAAATTAAGCGAATTACCCTCAGCAATATTAATCATACGATAAATCATACGATCATACGGATAAATGCAGAGCGACCAGGACCCTTCGCTTGTGCGGTCGTACGCTGTTTAGTATCTCTGATATTCTAGGCGTTATGTCATAGAGAACGGTGGTCATGTCCCGCCCGCAGAGAAAACATTTTGTTGATCCTCCAGTTGGTAGTGCTCCTCAAGCATGGGGAGTAGCACGGACTCCAGTATCCGGACCACTAGGGTTGGGAGGGTGATTTAACAGGAGAGAAGTACGTATAATTTTTTGCAGATATAAGTCAAACATCCTCTCCAGTGCCTTTTCATTATTACATAAAACAAAAGAAATATTTTGATAAAAATTTCAAATACTTTCTAAAAAATTTAAAAAAATTTAGCTAAATATTTACCACATTCTTCATAAAGAGTTGTGAGAGGTTCGAGAGACGTTTTTTGTGTGATAAATCGTCTCTCAAACCTCTCACAACTTTTTATGAATATGGCCGTTAAGATTTAAAAGTTACTGTTATATGTTGTCTGTTTAATATAACGTATACGCTATCATATGTGTACTCGTAATAAATTATACATACTTATACGCCAAAAGAATTTTTTAAATTTTGCTTTGGCTGAATTGAAATCAGTATGAGGTCCAACAGAAAGTTTTCATTTATAGACCCATCGACAATTTATATGCCTCAATCAAAATCAATCAATCAACTTTCATTGGCTCATTCTTGATATAAATTTATTATCAATCATCACCGAAAAAGCTTTCAAGTTTTCGCTTCCCTTAACGGCCATCCGACCGACAGGTCCACAAAGAATTAACATATCTTTTCACTTTCCGCCCCTCCCTCCCCCCCATTTTTCCACAAACTTTTAAGTAGATAACAAATATTCAAGAAATATGTCAAAAGTACTTAAATATGGGTATGATTTCTCTAACTTCTGTTTTGAATTTATATTCATTTATCTCTCTCTCTCTCTGTCCCCCTTTCTTTCACAACTGACCAGAGACTAAATGTAGATATTTTTGTTTTTATATTATCTATCAAGATATGACCAACTAACTTAGGCCATCTATTTTGTTATGTTGGTCTACCAGGAAAATCATTAACATTAAAACGTCATGGTGGCTGCCCAATGTAAAACCAAATAGGTCTTGTGTTATGGGAGAGGAAAAACTACCATAAATCACAGCCAGCAATTTGGTTTTTTTTTTGTTTTTTACCATAAATACTTAATGGCAAATTTTTTAATGGTTCTGGCGTGAAAATTTAATATTAATCACTTGGAATTGCTAATATGTTTTATATAAAATATCTATGCAAAATGGAAATGTGTAGTCATATATTATTCAGTTACAATACAATTAATGTTATCATAAAAACACTGTGTCACAGCAAGTTAAAGCAAACAAGTTGAAACAAATTGAAATGAATGTTGATGTACGGTAAATTAATTATTACTCATACGCAACGATTATGTTTGCAATATTTACATACATTTTTAAATGTTAAATGACAAAATTTATAGCAATCATACGCTTGGGGGGCTTCGGAATTATAAACATGCTACAAATATATAAATAGCATTGCCAGGAATTGGCAAAAAGTGTTTAATCTTATTTTTTCATTTGGTTTATAAAATATATTTCTACTACTGACAAAACGGATAATTTCTCAACTTTTTACATATTATTTAAGCTTTAAGGAGACATTTGTTTTAATTAAACACACGCCTTCTAGGCAGACACTTACATACTTCTATAGACAATTTACCCGAATCAATCACACCTTGCAATAAAATGTATATCCTCGCTGCGCCAACGAAAGCAGTTATGTGTTTTGTGTTAACTTTTCAGGAAAGCAAAGAACTAAAATGTTCTTGGAACATTTGTTCTACAACTTCATCTTTGCCAGTACCATATACGTCTAAGCCGATGGAAATATCAGGAAACATCTACGTGACCGTATGTATAAATATTACTGGCTTTGAAGAGCGCAATCCATTTTTTTTTCCAAAAAATTACACATAGCCCTTTTTGGTGGCTCAGTGACGATATTTCTTGTTTTAAAATTATAATATTAGTTATACGCCTAAGTAGTTGACAGTGTTTATTCACACTCTAGCACATCTTCGGTCAAAATTTATACATTTTCCATTACAAAACATTTTCAATATTCAATTTACCAAATACATCCACAACTTTAGTAAAAAATTTTGGTTTTCCTCTTTAAAAAGCAAAAATTGTTTTTAATATTGGTTATACGTCTAAATGTTCTATTTATAACGGGTGTCTCTTTCCTCTTTAAAAAACAAAAATTTGATTTATTATTAGTTATACGTCTAAGTGTTATACAGGGTCCGCGAAATAAGGTTTTTTTTTTTGAAAATGCTATAAAAAAAAAGTACTGAATATTTTCTCAAATTTCTTTTTTATTTGAAAGTACAATCCTTCCGGTTAATAATGGAAAATAATTTCATTCAAATGGCTGCCTCGGCTGGCCATGCAGTAGCCTACACGACCGGTCCAACTTTTATCCACATTATCGATTGTGTGCAGCTGTATTTCACCAATGGCTTTACGAATATTGTCCTTTAAAGCGTCAATTGTCTCTGGCTTGTCGGCATAACACTTATATTTGAGGGCACCCCACAAATAATAGTCCAACGGTGTCAAATCGCAGCTCCGAGGTGGCCAAACGACATCAGCTCTGCGGCTGATAATGTGATTTTCAAAAACAGGGCGCAAAACATCGAGTGAAGCTTCGGCTGTGTGGCACGTAGCGCCGTCCTGTTGAAACCAAATGTTGCCAATATCCTCCTGTTAAATTTTTGTGAGCAAAAATTCATTCAACAAGGCCCGAAAACGATCGCCATTGACTGTAACGGCCACTACTTGCTCATTTTCGAAGAAAAATGGCCGAATTATGCCTCTGGACCAAAATCCGCACCAAACAGTGACTCGTTTTGGGTGCATCGGCTTTTCAATGTCTGCGTGCGGGTTTTCTGTGCCCCAAATGCGACAATTTTGCTTGTTTACACACCCGCCAAAATCAAAATGAGCTTCATCTGAAAATATGATTTTTTTGGCAAAATCGACATCTTCTGTAAGTCGATCGCAGGCCCATTTTTCCCATATTTCCCAGCGTTGTTCAAGCGTACTCGTTCAGCGGAAGGATAAAACTAATTATCTATCAAATCAGACATGAGCTAAGTGTTAGCATTCACGAAATAAGCCCTTTTTGAAAAAAAACGTAAGATGGCGGACCCGTTATTTATAACTGGTGTTTCTTTCCTCTTTAAAAAACTAACATTTGATTTAATATTAGTTATACGTCTAGGTGTTCTATTTATAGCGAGTGTCTCTTTCCTCTTTAAAAACAAAAATTGTATTTAATATTAGTTATACGTCTAAGTGTTCTATTTATAACGAGTGCCTCTTTCCTCTTTAAAAAACAAAAATTGTATTTAATATTAGTTATACGTCTAAGTGTTCTATTTATAACGAGTGTCTCTTTCCTCTTTAAAAGACAAAAATTTTATTTAATATTAGTTATACGTCTAAGTGTTCTATTTATAACGTGTGATTCTTTCCTCTTTAAAAAAAATTTTGATTTAATATTAGTTGTACGTCTAAGTGTTCTATTTATAACGAGTGTCTCTTTCCTCTCTAAAAACACAAATTGTATTTAATATTATTTATACGTCTAAGTGTTATATTTACAACGAGTGTCTCAGTAATATAGCACTTTCTAAATTTAGTTTAATTTTTTGTGCAAGTGGCAACTCTGAAATGTGGCAGCTGTGACATATGTTTATTATCATTATTAGAAATGGAGCGCTTTACGAAAGAACAACGCGTTGTAATTATGAAAACTTGTTATAAAAATTTGGAAAGTTATGCTGTTAAATGCTCTCCGACGTATGATTAATATTATTACATCATTGTGATAACGACGTATGATTAATATTTAATTTTTTTGTGAAACACGGTGTGGCATTCGTAGATCCTACTGTTGGAAAATTGGCTAGTCCGATAGATGTGAATTATGACCAGTACGTTCCTTATATTATCTAGATAATTATTGGGTAATATCACCGTCGCTGAGAGCGATGACCGGTGCCGCAGGGTAGGAAGGGTACTTAAATTAGAGACTGTAACCACGCTGCCATGCAGAAACGTCGCTGAAGCTACTCGTTGTCCCATCGACTGTCACAATGTACCTATACTAAGGTGTGTAAATAAATGGTGTCTCAGTAAGTTAGCACTTTCTAAATTTAGTGTACTTTTTTGTGCAAGTAAGAGGTCTGAAATTTGACAGCTGTGGAGCGCTTTACGAAAGATCAACGCGTAATAATTTTGGAATATTATTAAAAAAGGTTTAGGTAAGGTTATGCATAGACCGCTTGTAAACTTCGAAGAATTTTCAGTCGAGAAAGTGCACATTAGAACCAATCGAAGAGTAACACAAAATTGTAAGATACTGGGACGGTTATGGACAGTACGACTCCTGAGCATCCAGCTAAAGGTCAAGGTCTTTAGAACATTGCTGCTGTAGACGAGAGTGTCACCGAAAACCCGAAACCATAATTTCGGCACCGTTCTCAAAAACTTCAAATTTCACGAAGCACTCCGAAGCGAATTTTGAAAAGAGGCCTCCACCTTCATGCGTACAAAATTTAGCTTACACAGGAGTTCAAATCTGCAAACCGTAATAAGGCCCTGCAATTCGTTCAATGGATGGTGCAGCAAAGTGAAGTCAATGCCAATTTTTTTAAAAAAAAATCCAAAGTGAAGTCACTGACAATTTTGTTTAAAAGAAAATCAAAGTAAAGTCGATGCCAAGTTATTACAAAAAGTCCGCTTCTCCGATGAACCGCATTTCCTTCTGAATAGCTTCGTGAATACACAAAATTGTAGAATTTTTGGCTCAGAAAATCCTCATGCAATCCATGGCAACCAAATGCACCCACAACGAGCAACTGTTTGATGCGGATTTTAAGGTCAGGCGACGTCATTAGGCTATACATGTTGGAAGATGAGGCCAAAATTGCAGTGGCATTCGTTACAGGAACATGATAACGGAGTTCTTGTGACCTCAACTGGACGGCATGACCTGGACGACATATGGTTTCAGCAAGATGTCGTCATGTGCCACACCGCGCATGAAACAGTCGATTTATTGCAGCAACGATTTCTAGAACAAATCATTTCAAGAAATTTTGATATCTACTGGCCAACAAGATCATGCGATTTAACGCCGTCCGATTTCTTTCGTTGGGATTTTGTGAAATTTCGAGTTTATGCGAATAAACCAGAAACAATTCCTTAGCTCAAATCCGAGATCCAACGCGTCATCGGTGAGATACAGCCACATCTTTGTGAAAAATTCATGGAAAATTTCATAAGAAGTGTAATGCCCTCTCATCAGACCCGTGGGCGCCATTTGACGGATATTTTTTACCCTACCTAATCGGAACATGTCTTCTTTACAATCCAATAAAAAAATCACATGTAACTGAAAAAGTACATGTTTTTGTTTTAAAATTAAAAAGTGTATTCTTACTGAAACACCCTTTGCTTTCGTCGGCACAATAATTATTTTTACAAAGGTTAAGTTTGTGTTTATTTGAATTTTTATTAGTCATACGCCTTAGTATTACATATTTCATTTACAAAATAATCATACGCCTTCTTAACTCAGCAGCTATTTAAAACACTAATACGCCAGAGGCAACGTCTGTATCTCCAAGGAGATTTTTAAATTCCTGCCCTCTAAAAACCCCAATGATTAATGAGAAGTCTCAACAAACATCTCAATTTTTATTAGTCATACGCCTTAGTATTAATATTTCATTTACAAAATAATCATACGTCTTCAAAGCTCAGCAGCTATTTGATATTATTTATACGCCAGAGGCAACCTCTGTATTTTCAAGGCGATTTTTAAATTCCTGCCCTCTACAAAACCCAATGATTAATGAAAAATCTCAACAAGCTGATTGTGTATAAAAAGCCTTTAATCATAACGCTTATTTAGAATAATCGAATACAATATTTTACGAAATTTTTGGAGGAGGGTAAATTAATTTCCTCTTATCCTTTAATATTAAAATCCCTTTCCCTAACTTAGACATAAAAGCATTGGCTACTGTAGTTAAACAACGCAGCATCTACTTTAACATCTCCCCAGCTTTGACTTTAATATCTTATGGCTGATTTTTACCACATAATTATTTCGCGTAAAATTCTAAATCTCCTACGCCTTTTGCCATGACAATTTAAGATGGTGTTCGTTATTTAAGGCTGCCGTTGCCAGGGTACTTAAGTATTTTTAAGTCAAATCTTAAGTGGCTGAAGTATGGAGAAGGTCGAGAAATTGCTTGAATGAGAAATGTTGGTATGATTTATGTGTGTGTTTAAAATGGGACGGGGTAAATGTTACTACATCCAAATGGGAATACTGCCTTGATTTAGGAAAGTCAGTTCTTTCCTTAGAAGAATGTTAAAGATTCAATTTATAATTAATGTTGTCTGTATGTAAAACCACACGACAATTAGGAGTCAAATAACAGGCATTTGATCAAGCAAATTTAATTTTAACAATTCAAATCAATGTCGACTACAAACATTATATTAATACCACTCTGTAAGTGATTATGGAAGTCACTTCTTTAGAAAATCATCTCAAAGTACCGGTCGGAAACGTTGCAAAACTGTAGGTCCCAATCAGTGAGTATGAAACTAGAAACCGTACAGCTTAGGTTGTGAGATGCTCTCCACAATCCTTGCAAGGGATGTAATGTGAAACCATCTTTGCCTGCTAAGGCATCAAGAGGATGAAATGATAAAGACCTCACTAAAATATAATTGGGAATTCCACACAATGGCAAGGCATGATCCCTAACACTCTGGCGTATGATTGATATAAATAATTGTTCGGCTCCTGGGGCTCAGCAAGAGGAATAAATGGGAATCGATACTTTAAGTTCGATCTCTCTCATCTCTCATTGATACCTCTGGCGTATATGTGATATCAATGGCAAGACATAATCCTAAAGTGCTAGCATATGATTGATTTAAATATCTTCCAACTCTGTGCACGTCATTTGTGTAGTTGAATAAAAGCCACACAACGGAAATACAGGTCCCTAAAAGGCTAACGTGTGATATAAATATATTCTAACTCTGTGGCGTATTTTTGATAATCTATTGGTAGTGTTTTGCTTCGATAAGTTACCAGAATTAGTACACTAAAACACAAACTCTCGCGTATAAGTGATATTAATACGATGTCCCCATAGGACCACGACAGACTCCAAAACTCTGGCGTATGATTGATATAAATATCTTGTAACTCTATGGTATATTTCTGTCAAGTTATTAGAATTAGTCTGCTCCTCGGACTTAGCAGCAGGGGTTAATAAAGATCAGAATAGTAGATAATATTAATAATAAGCTTAGATAATATTAATAAGAAGTCCACACAATGGCAAAACAGAACCTTATACGCCAGCGTATGATATCTTTTAACTTTTTGGCCTATACTGGCAAAAATATTGGCAGTACTTTCCTGTTTAAAGTTACCAGAATCAGTACACTAAACCACAAACTCTCGTATATAAGTGTTACTAATACGATGTCCCCATAGGACCACGACATAATCCCAAAACTCTGGCGTATGATTGATATAAATATATTGTAAATCTGTGGTATATTTCTGTCAAGTTATTGAAATTAGGAGGACTTAGGAGCAGGCGTTAATAAGGATCAGCATAGTAGGTAATATTAATAAGAGTAGGTAATATTAACAAGAAGCCCACACAATGGCAAGACAGAACCTTACACGCTAGCGTATATCTTTTAACTCTTTGGCCTATACCGTCCAAGTTATTGGCAGTTCTTTGCTGCTATGAGTTAGCAGAATCAGTACACTAAACCAAAAACACTCACGTATAAGTCATATTAATAGGATGCCAAAACAGTAAAAAGAGAGAACCACAAAATTCTGACGTATAATTGCTATAAATATGTTGTAACTCTGTGGTGTACTTTTGCCAAGTTATTACAATTACTGTGCTCCTCGGACTTAGCAGCAGGTGTTAATAAGGATCAGCACAGTAAGCCGATATATATTGCGAGTAGACAATATTGATAAGAAGTCAACACACTGGTAAGACAGAACCTTACGCGCTAGCGTATAATTTTTATAAATACCTTTTAACCCTGTGGCCTATGCTGTCCAAGTTATTGACAATACTTTCCTGCTATGAGTTAGCAGAATCAGTACACTAAACTAAAAACTCTCGCGTATAAGTTGTATTAATTGGAGGTCCACACAGTGGCAAGACAGAGCCGTAAAACTCTGGCGTATGATTGATGTAAATGCCTTCTAAATCTATGACCTATGTTGTCCAACTCATTAGTATCAGCTGGTCAGACCTAGCAGCAGGTGTTCCCAGAATCAGTTCACTAAACCAAAATCGTCGGCGTATAAACGATATTAATATAACAAGGAAGTCCTCTTAATTCCAAGACAGAAAAATCTGGTGTAAGGTAGATGTAAATATCTTCCAAACCTGTGGTCTATACTTGCCAAGTTTTTGGCACTACTCTACTGGTATGAGTTAGCAGCAGGAGATACTTAGAATCAGTATATTAAATCGAAAACTCTTGCCTATAAGTGTTATTAATAGGGAGCCCACACAATGCAATACATTACCCTAATACTCTGGCGTATGATTGATATCGATATATTTTAACTCGGTGGCCTATGTTTTACAAGTAATAAGCATTACTATGCTGCAAAGGCTTGACAGCATAACTTAATCATAATCAGTACACTAAATCGAAAACATTTATGTATAAATGATATTGATAGGAAGTCTACACAATGCCAAGACAGAACCCTATAACTCTGCGGTATGATTGATATAAATATCTTGTACCTCTGTTGCGTATGTGTGTCAAGTTATTGACATTATTCTGCTTTTATAATATAGTGCTTACCAAAATCAGTACACTTTGCCGAAAACCCTTGCGAATAAGTAATATTAATTCGAAGTTCATACAATGACAAGACAGTACACTACAGCCGTGGCGTATGATTGATGTATATGTCTTCTAAATGTGTGGCCTATATTTTTAAGTTATTAGAATAACTTTGCTGCTATGACTAAGTAGTTTATGTTAATCAGGATTTATACTTTAAGCCGACAACTATAGGGAATAAGTAATATTAATACGAGGACCGCAGAGTGGCAAGATAGTGACCTTTGCCTATGGCACTTGGCTTATTTAAATTTCTTATAACTACGTGGCCTATGTTTACTACGTTATCAGCCTTACTGTGCTGCTATGACTCAATAGCAAGTATTAATCAAGATCAGTACACCAAGCCGAAAATTGTTGCGAATAAGTAATATTAATAGGAAGTCCACGGAGTATTGAAACAGAGTCCTTAAACACTGGCGTGTGATTGGCATCAATATAATTTAACATGGCCTATGCTTTCCCAGTTATAAACATTACTCTGCTTCTCGAACTTAACAGCAGTTGTTAATCAGAATCACTACCCGAAACCGAAAACGTATGTGAAAAAGTGATATCAATAGGTCGTCCACCCATTGGCAAGGCCGTCCTTACAACTCTGACATATAAGGGATACAAATATGTTGTGACTCTCCGGCATATGTTTTTCAAGTTATTACCATTACCCTGCTGGTCAGACTTAGCAGCAGCTGTTAATTGGAATCAATAAACTAAAGAGAAAATGCAGGCGTATAAGAGATAGTCATAAGAAGTCCACACAATGCCAAGGCAGATCCCTAACACTCTGGTGTATGATTGATATAAATATCTTCCAACTCTGTGGATAATGCTTCCTAAGTTAATAGCATTATTCTCCTGAGCAGGCTTCCCAGCACGTGGTAACCAGAGGGAGTACACTACATCGAAAGCTCTTGACAGAACTCTGCAACTCAGCCGTATGATTGTTATAAATAGCTTGTAACTCGGTGGCGTATGTTTGTCAAGCAATTGGTATTATTCTGCTGCTATGATTTAGTATCAAGTGTTAATCAGAATCAGTATATTATACCTAGTATATTATACCCAATACATCCCAGTTGTGTTAACACGGAGTCCAAACAATGGTAAAATCGACCACTACAACCCTGGTGTATGACTAATATAAATATCAGGAAACAGTGTGGACTATGTTTTCCAAGCTATTAGCATTCCTGGGGTATGATTAACATCAATATCGGGCAACTGCGTGGCCTAAGATTTCCAAGCTATTAGCATTCCTGGGGTATGATTAACATAAATATCGGGCAACTGCGTGGCCTAAGATTTCCAAGCTATTAGCATTCCTGGGGTATGATTAACATAAATATCGGGCAACTGTGTGGCCTATGCTTTCCAAGTTATTAACATTATTCTGCTGCTATGAGTTAGTCGGAAGGAGTTAATAAAATTCAGAACAATAAACAGAATGCCCTTGAGAATAAAGGGCCTTAATAGAATGTCAACTCAATTATTAGACAAAATATAAAACTCTGGCGTAAGATAGATATAAATATCTTGCAAATCGGTGGCCTATGTTTTTCAAGTTATAAGCATTACTCTGCACGTAGGACTTATAATATATAATAAAGAGCAGTACACTAAACCAAAATAGTGTATAAGTGATATTATAATATCACTTGTGAATAAGCGATATTAAGAGGAAGTGAAAACAATGGCAAAACTCTGGCGTATGATTGATATAAATACCTTTTAATTATGTGGGCTATGTTTCCCAAGTTATTAATATTACTCTGGTGATATGAGTTAGTATAAGACCGTAATCTGAATAAGTACACTACACCGCAAACTCTTTCGTATAAGTGATATTAATAGAAAGTCCAAACAATAACACGACAACACCCTATAACGCTGGCGTCTGATTGATAAAATTATATTGCAACTCTCTGACCAATATTTCCCAAGTTATTAGAACTACTCTCAGTGTGAACTTGTCAGCAACTGTTTATCCGAATCAGTACACGTTGCCAAAGCTCTTGCGTATATGTAATATTAATAAGAAGTCCATTCAAATCAGAACCCTACAACTACGACGTATGAATGCCATAAATATCTTTTAACTATATGGCCTATGTTTCCTAAGTTAGTAACATTATCCGACTGCTATGGCTTAGTAACATGTGATGATTAGGATCCGTACACTAAGCCAAAAATTATTTGGAACAAGTAATATTATTGGTAAGTGCAAACAATGGCAAAACTGTGGCGTATGATTGATATAAATACCTTTTAACTACGTGGGCTTTGTTTCCCGAGTTATTAATGTTAGATAGTATAAGATGGTAATCTGAATAAGTACACTACAATGCAAACTCTTGCGTATAAGTGATATTAATAGAAAGTCCAAACAATAACACGACAAATCCCTAAAACGCTGGATTCTGATTGATAAAATTATATTGCAACTCTCTGACCAATATTTCCCAAGTTGTTAGAATTACTCTGCTGTCCGGACTTAGTAGCAACTGTTTATCAGAATCAATTCACGTTGCGGAAAACTCCTGTGTATAAGTAATATTGATAAGAAGTACATACAAGGGAAAAACAGAAGCCTACAACGCCGGCGTATGAATGATATAATTATCTTTTACCTATAGTTATTAACATTACTCTGCTGCTATTTACTAAGCCAAAAAATATTGCGAATATTTAATATTAACATGAATTCAACAGAATGGCCAAACATAGCCCTTAGGTTATGGCGTATGATTGATGCTAATATATTTTAACTTTGTGGCCTATGTTTTCCAAGTTGTTATCATTACTCTGGTCCTCAGACTGCACAGCAGGTATTTATAGAATCAGTACACTACACCGCAAATAGTTCCGTATAAGTGATATTAATAGGATGATACACTATGGTACATCATTACCCTCAAAATATGTTGTTGTGGCATATTCCATATGATTACTGTATAATTAACAAGTAATTAGAAGTACAAAAACATTAATATATAATATATAACAAAGACTACTTAAATATATAAATATAAAAAATATTGCAATATTAAATTCAAATAGTCCCCACTTTAATTACAGCTCTGTTCTGTATGTAGCGTAAAACAAACATAAATAAATTTCAAAATTTAATTGATAATTTTCTTTTGAACCTTTACTTAAATATATTAATATCCCCATCCTGCTCGACAGTCTACATTTTCTAAAATTTAATTAAAGAACAACCGGAAATAATTTTGTTTAATTCTTCCTTTTTTTATTTCTAAAGATTCTATTCACTCTATGGTGAGAATTAAATATTTTCTTCTCGTCCTTTTTAAAATAACATTTGAGTTTTTATGTATTTTTCCTACTCTATTCTCGGATATTTGCTTAAAAAATCTGCTGATGTTTGAGAAAAAAATAAGTGTGGAATATTATGAAACTGAAAAAATAATGGCAAAAATATGAAGACTAAGCTTAAGGAGAAAAGTGGAGGGAGGCGGTAGAAAGGAGAACAGCTTTTCGTGGCTGCCGAAACAAATGGTGATTTTGTGTAGAAAAAATGAGGAAAGAAATGAAATGGCAAATAATAATAATTCACATGGTAGGGAAGGAATGAGAAAATCAGTCAGAAATGAAAATGTTTCAGTTTTTTTTATTTGGAGAGGGCAACAATCCTACAATACTTATATTTATGGTTATAATCCTTTTTTAAGAAACTCTAAGGGACCCACAACATCAACAGCAAATTGTAACAACCGACAACAACATCATGTTCATTAGCATCATCATCATCATCATCATCGTCAAATTCGTCGTCGTTGCCATCAACAAATATTAACAACATCTTCAGCAGCAGCAGCATCATCATCGTCTTCTTTCTTCGAAGAAAAAAATTATATCCTTTTTTTCGTCATTCTCCCAACGACGTTATAGCTTAAGGATCCTACTGCTGCTTTAAACTGGGTAAAAAATTATGATGCCTTATTTAAAGCAAAACAAGGAGGTATAAAAGCAAAATAACCTAATCGAGGCTTTACTAAATGTTCATGAAATTTATGAACATCAACATGAGCTAACCTCGTCAAAATATAGAAATTATAAGGGAGTTTTGCCTTAAACTGGAAAATTGTTTCTTTCCCGCAACAACCTCCCCCAAGCAAAAGGGGAGTGAATCCATCTTTAATGGTGGCATCAGCTTGGCGGAAAATTATTATAGCTATTGCACCCCACCGCCCCTAACGCAACATTTGAAGTTTATGACTTTAGTCATTTGCTACTATTTGCTATGAAATTTATTTTATTTAC
Source organism: Phaonia tiefii (assembly GCA_963931995.1). Lineage (NCBI taxonomy): Eukaryota > Metazoa > Arthropoda > Insecta > Diptera > Muscidae > Phaonia > Phaonia tiefii. The sequence goes on from OZ008371.1 coordinate 24,833,086, forward strand.
TCCCTAATCGGGGAGAAATTGTAAATACACGTTGGAAAGCAGAAATACATTAAATCAGATTTTCATGTTTTTCGCTTTGCTGTGAAATTCGTGGTAAATTAACCTCTTCTATCTATTTATCATGTTTACATCATGGTTTGTTTGGGGGTTTATGGTATTCCATTCATATTTGCTATGATAAAATCAATATGAAGGCAAATGAGTTGTGCTATCGTTGGCAAGGAAGTCATTAAAAGGGCATCAGACTATTCGCATTTAACGTCGTTATACTTTAAAGTGGTTAACTTTGTTGAATTTTCCTAAATTTCGGAGAGAATTCTAGGAATCAATGTATTTCAATCCTTAGACATTAAAAAAGAAGTCATAGTTAACTTAAATATAATTGACAAACAAATATTATCAATCATACGCTTCGTCTAAAAATAACAATCATGGGCTGTAGTGGTTCGATTTAATTTCCCTCTATTTCTGTTTATTAAATCCATGGGCATGTACATTTCTTACAGACCCTCACTTCAGTTAATATGAAGTTTAAATTACATTTTGTAAAATTGTTTTAAACTTGTTTAAAAAAAAAACGTTTCCCATTACATCCCATGAAGGGATTGGGGAGAGCTTCTCACAACCAGTGAGCTGTGCGCTTTTTAATTGTTCACTCGCTGATTGGGACCTACAGTTTTTACACCGATTCCGAACGGTATTTTGAGAAGCTTTTTCATGGCTAAATACACGATAGTGTAGCCGTCACTATGCGAGGTGACCACCGCCGGAAGAAATTTTTTTTAAGGTGGTCAGAGCAGAGATAGAACCCAGGATCTCATGTGCAAGAGGCGCACACAGTACCCATTGCACCACCGACGGCCATACTTGTTTTTAGGAAGAGTAAAATCGATTAATGTGAAAATATAATTCAAATTGATAACACTTATACGCAAGAGTTCACAAATGGAGTTCAAATTGATAACGCTACAGTTAACCTGCAGTTAGGTTACAGCAATTGCACTCAAGTAACAGCCCCAGAAACAAAAACCTTTCATTTCTAATTTCAACACAATTTATTCAAAACTATAAACTACTAAATCATAACAATATCATCAATAACAATCCAATGAACAGGGAGTTGAGTCCTTATGGTCAAATTTAAAATCCACAATCCGTAATGCCTGCGAGAAAGGTCTGAGTCAGCACCCAAAGAAGATGAAAGCATGGATGAGTGAAGAAATTTGGGCTATCAGCGGAGAACGCTGAATACTCGAGATTCGGCTAAGATGAGAAGTAGAAGACGACAACCTTCCAAAGGCTAGTTGGCAAATAAACATTATCAATCATACGCTTCGCCTAAAAATAATAATCATACGCCGTAGTAGTTCGATTTCATTTCAGTTTATTAAGTCTATGTACGTGTACATTTCTTACAGACTATCACTTCAGTTAATATGAGTTTTAAATTAAATTCTGTAAAATTGTTTTAAACGTGTCTTTAGGAAGAGTACAGTCGATTAATGTGAAAACAGAGTTCAAATTGGTAACACTTATACGCCAGAGATCACAAATAGAGTTCAAATTGGTAACACTTATACGCTACAGATCACAAATAGAGTTCAAATTGATAATACTTATACGCTACAGTTAACCTGCAGTTAGGTTACAGCAATTGCACTCAAGTAACAGCCCCAGAAATAAAAACCTTTCATTTCAAATTTCAACACAATTTATTCAAAACTATAAACTACTAAATCATAACAATATAATCAATATCAATCCAATGAACAGGTCCTTGTGATCAAATTTAAAATCTACAGTCCGTAATGGCTGCGAATTCTTGGTCAGCACCCAAAGAAGATGAAAGAAGAAGAAGCGGAGAACGCTGAATACTTAAGATTCGGCTAAGAGGAGAAGTAGAAGACGACGACCAAAGTTTAGTTGATAAATAAACATTATCAGTCATACGCTTCGCCTAAAGATAATAATCATACGCCATATTTGTTCGAATTCATTTCATATTATTCCAGTTTATTAAGTCTATAGACATCGATTAATGTGCAAATAGAGTTCAAATTCATAACACTTATACGCAAGAGATCACAAATGGAGTTCAAATTGATAACACTTATACGTAAGAGATCATCTGCAATTAAGTTACACCACATGCACACAAGTAGCAATCCCAGAAACACCAAATCATTCATTTGAAATTTCAACACGAGAAAGTTCTTGGTCAGCACCCAAAGAAGATGAAAGCATGGATGAGTGACGATACGTAGACAATCATAGGAGAACGCAAAAAGGCGGAGAATATTCGAGATTCGGCTAAGATGAGAAGTAGAAGACGACGAGTTTCCAAATACTATGTTGATCTTGTAAATCAAGCTAAAATTTCGAGCAGTAAGGACATGTCTAAATGGTTAGATAACCATGAGGAGAACATGAAACTCTTGTACGATATAACCAGGGTAATATGTGGGAAAAAGTCACGTCAGTCTCGATCTATCCGGGATAATAATGTGAAACTTCTGGCATCGATTGCGAATCAAGTAGAGCGATTCAAAGAACACTTCTCGAAGATTTTAAATAACCCCGCGTTTTTCGTTTTCGACTGCAAAATATTGGGTAGAAAAGCTAAGGCGAGGCCGTACGTGCTGCCAAGTCGAACACGGGTAGTGGCCAACCGATTGAGGTGTCCACGACAGACACAGTTAAAATCCACAAAATGGTATTGGATGATCGTCGGCTGAAGGTGCTTGAGCTATCTGAGATAGAAGGCAGTTATAAAAGTGATATACATCGTATATTGTGCGAAGATTTGAGGATGAGAAACCTGTTCACGAGATGGGTGCCGCGTTTGCTTTCAGTAGTCACGCTGTTGTGAAGATGTTTCAGCAGAGTGTTTGGCGATGTTTCGCCACAATAAAGCGTAATTTTTGCGACGATTTCTAATCATTGAAGAGACATGAGTTCCCCACTTCACACCTGAGACAAAGGAACAGTCAAAGCAGTGGACGGGAATGGGAGAATTAAGTCCAAAGAAAACGAAGACGGTTCTATATGCAGGCAAGGAAGGCCATGGCGTCGGTTTTTTTGGGCTGCACCTGAAATAATTTTCATTGATCATCTTCAGAAAAGAAAAATCATCAACGACGAATATTATGCTAATTTATTGTAATTTATATAAGATGGTGTGCGCATCAACAGTGTAGTAGGCATCTACTCTCTAACTGATCCGATTTGACACCTATGGGTCATTAAATTGGGTCAAAAGCGATACAACCAGTCGAAAATAAGGGGCGCACGTAGGGGAAAACCAGGTACGATTTGAGTCCGTACATTACCTTATAAAAAATTGAAGGTCGAATATCAACGTGCTTACTTGGGCCGAGAAAATGTTTTCCAAGTATGTTCACCTTTTACCTAAAATAGAAAAAATGCAACAAAAAACAAAAATTGCGGCCTTGATATTATTAGGTCATAGATCACGAAAATAATTAAAAGTGGAATGCATGTATGGTCGTCAAAGGGTTAAGGCAACGCTCACATTACGACATGTTCAAAAGTCGGTTAGCTCACACTTTTTTTGCATTTGTCGACAACTCGGAATCGCAACCACAGGTCGATCAGAAATACCACACTCTCATAATGGAAAGAGATTCCTGGGACAAAGTATTTTCTGGTATAGAGGGGTATTTGAATTTCTCTTGGGATAGGTCGAAAATAATTGCTAAGGTAGGATATAGGGAATACTGAAGCGAACCAGGATTGTCTCTTTTTCATAGACTACCTGATAATTGTACCATGTACCAGGATGAAATTGTTGATATTAGCGAAGTGGTCGGCTCTCTGGGGCATAATAGTCTACCAGTCATTAGGGTCCATGTCTAGTCTGAAAGTCAGGCCGTAATCATCAGTGCCCAGGAATTAGTATCACTGAACTCAAAATTTTTCACCAAGAACTGCTGCAGATCTGGCTCACCAGTATAAGATTCTCCTTTCATAGTTAGTAAGATGCCGGAACATTTCAGACAACTACAAACCGGATGAGCTGATAACACTAGGGAATACCGTACAGGTACTGCGGGAAGTGGAAACGTTGGAATGCCACTTGTGACTTCTACACGCAAAGAAAAAAAATAATAAAAATTTCTAATTTTTTATAACTCATTTACTACAAATGTTTTTCAGTTCTCGCAAACGTTTTTTTTAGTTTGGAGCAACTACAACTTGGTTGCTGTAACCGAAACAACAGATGGCGGAACCGTTTTTCGTTTCTCGCAAACGTTTTTCTGCAACTTATATTTTTTATAACTCGTTTGCTGCAAACAAAATGACATGTATCGATTAACAGATGTTCGTTTCTCCCAACTGCAGTCCCCAAACGAGCTTCAGTTATCTGAGTTTTCTTTTGGGAGGAACGAGTTTTTTCTTTGCGTGTACGACATAATGCAGGAAAGCTAAGTGAGTGGATCAGATTTTGCATATACAAGTCATATCTGCCCAAGATTAGTTAAGAGAAGATCTGTGCACATTATGCCTCTTTTGAGGGTCAAAGTCAGAATACCGGTGTCAGTCTTCACTAGGCACTAACTGATTTATAGTGTTATGGCGAGACTGAAATTCATATCAACTAACTATTGCAGAATAATGTTTTGAATAATTCGTAGGAACACTTGTGTTCTCTGAACATAAAAACATAAATAAATAATAAAATAATAATATATAAATCACGGTATGATTTATTTACAAATATTATGACATTTTCAGTAATAAATAATGATATATAAATTCCAACATGATTTAATTACAAATATTTTGAAATTTTTCAAAATCCTTGTAGATATTTTAGGCACATCTTGAAGGAAAAGAATTAATTTCTACTATTTACGTGTCCAGCACTACACAATTTCCAATTTTAGTTTAAAAAAAAATATTGAAATCTAACAATTTCATTTGAAATTTAATATACATTAAGTGAAATTTAATAAACAACGATTGAAATTAAAATCATATCAATTGAAATTTCAAAGATTTGTTCACTAACCGGAGAAAACATGACCTCTTGGCCTTAAAGAAAGTTAAATAAATAAATAAATGGCTTCCCGCGACATCCCATGAAGGGATTAGGGAGAAATTACACCTTTAAAAGTAACTCGGATCTAAGACAACTAAACTTGATATCAGTACAACTTTTTAAAACACATCTATTGAAATTTCAAGTACATCAATTGAATTTTAAAAGATATTAATTGGAATTCAAAACACATCTATTGAAATTTATAACACATTAGCCGAAATTTGAAATTTAAAAATCTAATACACAAAATCGCTTTATATTTTTAAGTTTCAACTGACGAATTTTAAATTTCAATTGATGTGTTTTGAATTCCAATTAATATCTTTTAAAATTCAATTGATGTACTTGAAGTTTCAAAAGATGTGTTTATGCCGTTTATAGTTAAATTGAAGTGTTGAAAATTTTAAATTCTAATTGGAGTATTTTAGCCCTTACATGCATATTGTTGCCAATTGTCTACATTCCAGTTCACACACAATTTTTCAACATTTTTTCAAAATAAATACCTTAAACTATTACCTAGATTTTTTTTCCTTATTTTTTACGTAATCTACATCTAAATTTCTATAGAAAAACATTTTTTACAATTAAAAATAAAATATCATGCGTTTAAGGGTTAAACTTCAAATATAATTTTCAAATTTCAATAAAAGTTTTCCAAAACTAAATTGATATTTTTTAAACTTTAATTGGAAATGGTGTAGTTATCGGGACGATATTTACTAAACTAAAGTATAATACATTTTAGACGTGTCGGATTACCGTAATATATATAAAGTATATAGATAAGTCTAATGGTTATTTTATACTACAGAAGCGAGTAATCAAATAAGGATATTCCAACAAAAAAAATATTTGTTTTCCCTCCCTGTTGTCAGAACGGCAGGCAGGAAAGTATCAAATTTTATTAAACAAAACTAGGGGATTAAATATGTCAATTCGTATTAATACTAACAAGGTGGTGGGTATTAAAATTGATGTCGGAAAATGCAATAATATGGGGCATAAATCATACGCCATCTTATTACTAATAAGTATACGTCACAGTATCGTATGCCAGCATGAATATAAAGAAATTAATTATTTTCCTTCAAGATGTGCTTAAAATATCTACAAGGATTTTAAAAAATTTCAAAATATTTGTAATTAAATCATATTGGAATTTATATATTATTATTTATTACTGAAAATGTCATAATATTTGTAAATAAATCATACCGTGATTTATATATTATTATATTATTATTTATTTAAGCTTTTATGTTCAGAGAACACAAGTGTTCCTACGAATTGTAATAACATTAATGCGTCTGGATTCCATCACGCCAAATTATCCTGTCATTTGCCTTAATAAACGTTAAGCTTACAATATTTTTTTTATAAATTAAGAAAAATATTATCCTGCTCATCATTGAGGTCAAGCTTACTCATATCTGTCTATAATTCATGTTTTTAAGATTGTGTGAAAACGGACTCTTAAATTCTGCCTTAAAAAATATTTTCATAATTTTGTAATATCGCACTGATGATTGGGTGACATATTATTATACAATTTATCATAAAATCATAAATTTTCTTTACATTTAACAACTTCCAAAAAACAGAGCAATCTATCTCAATGAATCTTATGTTTATTTCCCCAATTCCTCCATAATGTATGACAATAAATCCTAAAGGACTTATTATATGTGAATATTTCCACAGCCTCTCTTTGATGCAATTTTCCACACAAAACAAAAACAGTGGAAAAATCTCCTCATATTATAATAATATCCTATATTTGCTATTCAATTAGGTTGAAATGTTTTGCAGTTTTCCTTTGTTTTTTTTTTTTTTGTCTATGTAAGCATTTTTCTACAAATTTATGACTAAAGAGAGTGAAAGAAAATATAAGAGAGAGAGCTGAAAACAAAACGTAGCAGAGACAGAGATGGGGCAGCCAAAGAATGCTGCTGAAATATGAAAGCTTAGTTAATGTCTGAACGTTAATATTTATTTCTGTTTGTGTCCTTATACCTGCAAACAGCGCTGTGCTAGTACGTTAGTGTAGGTAGATTTAGTCACATGTTTGCGCAATTGATACATGAGCGTGTGTGTTTATGTGAACTGATATATAACCATTTTTTTATCATTATTTTTTTGTTGTATTTATATATATATACATTATGCACATATAAAATATACTTGTAGGTATTTATGTAAGTATATGGTTTTATGTTAATGTAATTGCCATCCAAATGCTTGCTGTCACACACATACGTGGTGGTATTCTAGTAGTAGAGCAATCACGTTTGTATGTATAATTATCTGTTATTGCTTCAATACTTATGAATGATATAAATCAGTCCAGACGAAAAGGCATTCTCAAGCACTTAAATACATTTTTTACAAAGAATAAATAACTCAACGAAATAAATGTTAATATTCGGACAAGCGAAATAAATTCTATAAATTCTGTAAAATTTGTATAATTCATACGACACAGTGTACAAATATTATAAAGCAATTTCATAGTTAGTATAACTCATGGTTGGTTGGTTGGTTGAAAAGGCTGCAAGACAGACGCTGTCTAGCACACTTAGGCTAAAGAAGCCCATTGAAATACCTGCAGTTACCTCCATAGCAACTATTGACTAGTCGTCTAGCCAATTTGCCCCTTCAATAAATTTGTTTATAAGACCTACAGGAATAACTTATAGGGCTACGGTGCTAACTAAATATGTACCGAATATCCTACTCCTCTGTCCTGCCAGAGCAGGGCAATCCAAGTGAAGGTGTTTCGTCGTTTCCTCGTCCTCTTCCATGCAGCATCTACAGATAGTGGAGTTTCTATGTCTCAATCTTAGGGCGTGTTTTCCTACAAAACAATGTCCCGTTAGTGTTCCTATCATTGTGGATAACCTGCCTCTCGGCAAGTTATGTAGTTGCCTAGTTCTTTTCCTGTCCACCTGTGGCCAGAGGACTCTGCCTTGTTTGCAAGTCGAAGTATGTCGCCACTTGTCTTTGAACATATTATCGGCCCACTGCCTCTGATCTACAAACGTCAGGTAGAAATTGTCATACTAACACCTTCTTTTGCCGGAAGAACCTGTGCCGTAGTGCCCTGTCTAGCTAATGCATCCGCTACGCAATTGCCTGGAATGTCGCTGTGTCTCGGTACCCAGATGAGCCTGATCTCAAAATACTCTGCCATCACCCTAAGTGCTGAGTGGCATTCTTTCACCGTCAGGGACGTACCAAACATGGCTTCCAGGGATTTTATGGCGGCCTGGCTGTTCGCGTAGATACATAGTCTCCGGAGGGTTGTGACACTACTTTTCAGTAGTTCAGCACCCTCCAGTATGGCGGTAATTTCCGCCTGAAATACACTACAGTGATCAGGCAGATTGAAGGAGATATTTGCATTTAGGTCCGGTGAATGGACCCCATAGCCTACTTGCTCGTCCAACTTTGATCCATCCGTGAAAAATCGGATACTACTGGTGTCCCCTTCCAGTGACTTTTCCCAGGTATTCCTGTTCGGAATAGAAGTCCTTAGATCTGTCGCTGGTAGAATGTATGGCATATACAGTAGTCGCCTAATACGTTCTGCCGGGAACGTGTCGACATATATATATATTTATATATGGTGATTCGATTGTGAACAGATGTCTCATATGTCAAGGTCTGATTTGGGATTACAATTTATATATTAATCGTATTGGCCTTTGAGTTCTCAGTGTACAATTTTTTAAAGATCCCTTACAAGTCATGATATATGACAAAGTCAATCACAATCAGTTAATATTGCCATAGTTTAATTGATATATGCAGCTGCTGTCCCCCCTAAATTTCTCTAATACATTGACGATTGGTGGGCGATACTCGACAAATCCATATACCTCTGTCTCTAAACAAAAAAACCCAGAGAATGACAATAGTGTGTATGACGGGAGCCCTTCGCACAACCGCTACCAACGGCTTGAGGTTTATCATTAACCTGTTACCACTAGTTTTTTAGGGGAGGCAAATGTCTGCAACATCTGTAATCCGTCTCAGACATTCCCTGCAACGGATCGATCACCACTCCACCTGGCATGACACGAATTTATGATATCTGAGGTAATTCACAATAGAAGTGCACTGTATGACACCGACTCTACATTTCAGGACAACTTCTTCACTCATATCCCAGATGGGGAGATCTGGAAGGGCCGCATACCGCAATGGATCGATACTTAGGTTTCTGCACTGATAACTCCAATCTACAGGCCAAAATAGCTTTTGGAGTCTATTCTATAAAGACGTTTCGCAAAGGTACCAGACCCTTATTGCGTCTTTCAGACAGAATTCATTGAATTAGGAGATGTTGCCCTTAGGCTAAGATGAAACGTCATCACCGCCTGAAGTATCAACATTTAGTCTGACTGTCAGGCACACCAGTTTATACAAGATGTTTAAGCTTCTACTCTGATGGCTTTCAAGTAAATACCAAGATAGGGTTTGAAGTATATTATAAAGAACTAACCCTTGACCTCGTACAGAGGCAACCAGAACTTTGATGTGTAGTTCAGGCAGAATTCATTACAATCGGCAAAATTAACCTTTGGCTGGGAAGAAACGTCACCACGTCACGTCACCTAAGATGTTGGCAGTTACGTTGCAAAACCAGTTACTTAACTGCCATGTATCTTTAAATGAGTTATGCCAAGCAGTTTGATATTCCTCTCATAGGGGTTCCGAGACACAGGAACATTCAAGGCAGCCATAGAACAGATGAGCAGGCGAAATTTAGGTCCACCTTTCCTGTTCTGCTAGATATTGAGCATGTAGCTATGCCCCCTTCAGCATGCAAGCTCATGCTTAAAATTTAACTCTCTGATTTAATAATAGGTAGTCAGGGGGCACCAAATACTGGAACGCCAAGTAAGACTGACCAAGTTATTATCTGTCTCGTACGCTAAACTTGAGATTAAACCCCAGACAAGGTATCCCTATGTTTGTCGCTATGATCACGGGGCACTGCTTAATAGGCAAACATACGTCTATACTTGAAAAGCAGTGCGGATGAAGAGGAGGATGAGACCATCGAACATCTCATATTCACCTCACTGACATTTTGAATGATTACGAAAAAATTTCTACGATCTTACTTGAATTTGAGAGATCACTGTCGTCGAAAAAAGTTAAACAGTTAATACAACTCATACGACATGCAAATATATGCTTATCCCAGGTCGTCTAATAATTCATACTACCAAATTGTTAATATAAATCATACGTCATGCTGATTTGGGCTAATTGTGGTTGGAGGAACTATTGACTTTCAGTTCGTACTTCAGATCGACTTGGTATCATTTCGTATATGTAAATTTCATATAAAATTGGTCTTTTTATTTAGATCTTTAAATACCAAAATTCGAGAATTGCTGTAAAATTTTTGCAGATAATTCATAAAACTCAGACGTGGCTGATATGGCAATGTCTTTTTATAATTCCTCATTTTCGTACAATTTACAATAGCGTACGAAGATGATGGATGGTGATGATGGTGATCATCCGCCCAAACATACCCTCAAATACGGAACTCATACCAACTAACAAAAAATCAAACACAATGATATACAATTACATGTACACCGGCTTCAGAATGTATCTTAACGTATTAGAATTGTTCAATACCAAAAATGTTACGTCAGTCACGTTACGTCAGTCACGGAACTTATTTCGCTCAAACCTCAACATCTTTTGAGCATAATTTTTTGACGCATTTATACTGATTGTATTCTAAACTATAGACATAGAAGAAGATATCCGGACAAAAAAAATAAACTTCACATTGAAACTTTTAGAGAAATGCCATTTGGAAAAGTGACCTGAATTATTGGTGAAAAAATGCGTTACGTCAGTCACGACAAATTACACCATTTTTCAGCCAAAATTCAGTAATTTTTTTTCAATTAAATCACTGATTTTAATTAAGCTTAAGCTAAATAATTTTTCCAAAAAAAAATTATAGCTCTATGTTCAACAGTTCACGAGATAGAATAATTTTAATGTTGTAAAAACTCTGCGAATGTTACGTATGTCACGAAAGACATTGCCGTATATATACGAATATTTTCGTATAATATGTATTACTTAGACGTCATAAAGTTACCCATAGCTAATCTAACGCACACGTTGGTTCAAGTATTGCTAAAGGACTTTAAGGCTTTCTAAAAAGGAAGTTACTCAATTAATATGACTCATAGGACAGGAAACCGCAGGCAATTAATATAACTCATACGACAGGAAACTATATTTATACCTCCAACAGAGTTTAATAATTCATACCCCCAGATAGTTAATATAAATCATACGCAATGATGATTGGGGTTAATTGTTGTTCGAATAATTGAATTTCAGATTGTGTTCGTACTGAGAGATTTTCCATCGATACCATGTCTAAATTTCATACGAAAGTTGTCTTAGGATTGAGGCCTTTAAATCCCAAATATGAGAATGAATGTACAGCTGTTACAGATAATTAATAAAACTCATACGTCGCTGATATATATTCGAGTATTTCTGTAAAATTAATATTACTCATACGTCATAAAGTTACCGATCGATAATTTCACGTACACGTTGATTTAAGTATTGCCAAAGGACTTTAGGGCTGCCTTAAAAAAATGTTCTTACGAAGGCAGTTAAAATAACTCATACGACATCCAACTATATGCACACACCCAACAGAGTTTAATAATTCATACCCCCAGATAGTCAATATAAATCATACGCCACGCTGATTAGGGCTAATTGTTGTTGGATTAATTGACTTTCAGATTGAGTTGGCCCTGAGAGATACCGAATATTCAACTTTTATAGATGTAAGAGCATATTGGTGCAGTTTCTATTACTTATATGTATATACAGAGAATTTAACTCACACGTTAATTGCACTGTTGCTATATGACTTTAGGGGTTTCTAAAAAATAAATTATTCGTACCGAAGACAGTTAATATAACTCATACGACATGAAACTATATGCATATCCCCACACTGTTGAATAATTCGTATTCCCAGATGGTTAATATAAATCATACGCCAAGCTTGCTAGGGCTACTTTTGTTGGAATAATTGACTTACAGATTGAATTTGTGCTGAGAGGTTTTCGATCGACACCAATTCGCAATAAAGACGAAAATTCAAGAATTGCTGTACAACTTTTACAGATAATTAATAAAGGCCGCACGTCGCTGCTACACATATAAGTAAGTCTGTACAATTTATATTACTCATACGTCAAAATACTTTAGGGCTTTCTAAAAAATAAATTATTTTTACCGCTGACAGTTAACATAACTCATACGACATGCAGCTAAATGCATACTCCCATGTCGTTTAATAATTCATAATCCTAGACAGTTAATATAATTCATATGTCATGGTGCTGCAGACTGATTGTAGAGCGAAACCGTTGGTGATGTTAAGGTTAGTAAAAAAATTGGTTTCCCATTACATCCCCAGAAGGAATCGGGGAGAGCTTCTCACAACCAGTCAGCTGTGCGCTACTCACTGATTGGGACCTACACTTTTACACCGGTTCCGAACCGTATTTTTGAGAAGCACTTTCATGGCTAAATACTCGATAGTGTCGCCGTCCCTATGAGAGATGACCGCCGTCGAAAGAAATTTTAAGGTGGTCAGATCAGGGAGCGAACCCTGGATCTCCAGTACAAGAGGCGCGCACACTACCCATTGCACCACCGACGGCCTAGTATTATCTAGAATTCTGTTAGTTGTTATTATGAACTTGGTCTTCCACTACTATATATCATTTGTACTTGTGCCATTTTTTTTCCAACAATCAGCTGCCGCATTATAGTTTTTCTCTATAACCACGACTGTGCCAAACCTTTCACTTTTAAGTGAAATTTCAGGTACATTTATCCAACCCAACTTTAAACAATATTTGGGTTTAACTTGCCGAGTTTTATTTTTGCCTCACTATATTCTCGACCATTCAAAATATTAAAAACATTTTAACAAACTGTCAAGCACATCACAAATTGTTGTGTTCAATTCTCTATTGCTTTCTATATCTTCACTCAGTTATTGATTTAAAAAAGTTCCCATTTCGCAAGACTTGGCACAGTTCACTTACAACATAAGACTGACAGCAAACATGTGTTTGAAGCAAATTAACAAAGTGACATTGAGTTGACCGAACCCACCACCACCACCACGAAGCAGGGAAAACATTAAATGCATTTTGGGTGCAAAATGTACGAAAATATCAAGAAACAGAAAACGAAATAATGTAAAGGAATCTTTTGAAGGAATACTTATACATGTTTGTATGTAGGGATTAATGTAGCAAAAAAAATTTTATGTTTTGTTTGGAATTTGGGAGAGAAACATAAAATGAAATTTTTATATTATATAAAATTTTCAATTTAATTCAATAATTGTCATAATAATACCACTGTGCTCCAATGTCTTATAGCTTAAATTTAATATTAATCATACGCTATGTATTTCAACCCCAATTGAGTTATAAATCATACGCATCCTATTCATGTTTATCAATCATACGATCTGCTGCTCAACTTATAATTATTATAAATCATACGCCCTAATTGTGTCGACTATTTTATTATTATTGCGCATGTTTTGGAACTGAATTATTTGTGGAATTTTTATGTATTTTGTGTTTTGCTGGGTACGAGTAATTCATGTAGCCCCTCAAAAACTATTTCACAAAATTATGTTTACTTTTATAAATTCAGAAAAACAGAAATTGTAGCCTCTAGCAAAATTTCCGCTGTTGATTTTAATGCGTAATTATCGCTATAAAAGTTGTTAATTAAACTTCAAAATATGTATTGTGGCAAAATTTCATATTTATTAATTTCCATAAATTTCATGCGTTAGTTGTTATTGTAATATTGTAGGGAAATTATGTTCAATTTGTTTATTCAACTCTAGAATTTAGAAATGCTGTGTTAAAGCGCAGATTTCTGTAAAAATCTACAAAGTGATGAAACGTGTTGGTCAATGGAAATAAGGGGAATGATACCTACATATTCCTTCGATATTCTGCACCAAGGATTTGTTCAACTTCAACTTTATAAAAAATACATGAATATTATCAGCCAACTGATTGCTATCACAAAAATCACAGCACCATATCAAAGACATGTAAAATTCAACCAATTCCTTAATACCGCAAATCTAATAAACACTTGCGTATCCTTGAGACCTTACTAGTTTAAGATACTGTGGTGTTTGTGTCTTATATACCTAGTCCTTTGTTTATCAATGCCGGAATTATCGACCACCAATAATTTTAATTTACCAGCCTTATAAAAGAAAAATATCACACAATATTCTGGATATGTAATTAAATTTGACATACAAACCTGTTCCCTAGGGATATTTACACTTCATGTTAATGAACTCAATGCAGGCACACACACATACACACACATGAATTTAAAGACGCGCGTCCCTAATCGCAACCCTAACACAAAATCGATATGGAAAGGATATTGGGGTTTCATGGAGCGTGGGAGTATGTGTGTGTGCGTGTATGAATAGTGTTGCACACACAAGCGATTAGTGTAACTCCAATACACTTTGAGCCACTATCAACATTATAAATCACAATTATTAAATGTGAAATAATAAACATGAATTAAGGCAGCGGCCATGACAAAGACTTCAATTATGTGTAATAAATATGCGTGTTAAAGCAATAGAATTTTGTGGTTCGAAATTGTTTGGGTTAAGATCAAGCTGATGAAATTTGTGGATTCAAGTAATTGATATTTGTATATGAAACTTTCGTGGGATGTGATACAAAAGATTACGAAATATTTAAAATAGTTTATATAAGATTTGTATTTAATTTTGTATGTAACAAAATACAAATCAGATTGTGTTATATCAGTAATTTAAAAAATTTTTAATACTCTCTGTTGTATAACAAACATAACGAATAAGTTATTTTAATTTTGAGCAATACGGGAGCGTATGAGTATTAAATAAATAAATGGTTTCCCATTCATCGGGGATGATTTTTATTTAGTCAGCCTTTTCTTTGGTACTTTTTAATTTTATTAGTTAAGCTCGAGGCCATTTTATATCTCTATTAATAGAAACAAAGTTTTCAAAAAGGAGTTTTGCAAATGTATTCCTACGATTCCTGGCAAACCGTATAGCTATTTCAGATCTAGCCACAGATCTTCATAAGCGGTTGTTTGGAATGATGCTATTGAAAAATTCATCAAACTAAGTATAAAGGAAAATACAACTTTAAACATAACGAGGATCTAAAAACAACTAAATTTTATACATATGAAAGGGCCAAACCAAAACAGAACGAGACAACTACAATTAGAATAGTTCGTTCTGTAAATATAACTTTCAAAAAACTTTTGGATCAGTGCGTGTAAGTAGGAAAGCAATGTGTAAGTAGCGACAACAATCACTCTGCACACACACAATCAATAAATGCCTTCGGTTAGTGACTTGGGTAAATACACACCACAGTGGCTTAACGGGCTAGACGCTGCTGAATATGATGCTTCACAACCATCGAAACGATCGTCCAGCGAATGTAAATTCGAATCCCACCAGCGGCATTTACATTTTTTTCACTAACCTGCGAAAACATGATCTCCTACAGCCTTAAAGGAAAATACAACTTTAAATTCACTTCAATTGAGAAATTCCAACTAGTGTGGAAGTTTTCGACAAAATATCGCAAGCAAAACACACAAGAAAACAATTGCAAAAACTTCTTT
Organism: Phaonia tiefii; assembly: GCA_963931995.1. Classification (NCBI taxonomy): domain Eukaryota; kingdom Metazoa; phylum Arthropoda; class Insecta; order Diptera; family Muscidae; genus Phaonia; species Phaonia tiefii. The sequence continues at coordinate 24,848,924 of OZ008371.1, forward strand.
CCATCTCCAGAGAACCATCGGCTCCAATTAGACATAGTTTTTTGTTTTTGCATTAGATTCCATGAAGGAATTGGGGAGAGCTTCACACAACCAGTGAGCTGTTCGCTTTCCAGTTTTATAGTCACTGATTGGGACCTGCAGTTTTTACACCGATTCCGAACGGTATTTTGAAAAGCTTTTTCATGGCTAAATACTCGATAGTGTCGCCGTCACTATGCAAGGTGACCGCCTCCGAACGAAATTTAAGATGTCTGAGCAGGCATCGAACTCAGGATCTCATGTACATGCAGAATTGTTATTTGACATACTTACTTACTTCGCTAAGATCAAACTACCCAGAGGATTCAAGGACCTTACAAAATGAGTATAACTTATTTCTCCAACCGGCTAGATCTGCAGCTTTTCTCCTCCAGTTGGTAAGATCAAGATCTCACAGGCAATAATCCACCTGGTATTTCTAGCGAAGTCTTGGTCGTAAAATTTTTCGATGTTCTTCGAGTACGACTTCGACAACCTTTCGCACTGTTATTTCTAGCCAAATCTTGGTCATCATATTTTTCGATGTCATTCGAGTACGACTTCGAACACCTTTCGCACTGGTTCATTCCGATCCATTCCAGTGTCGGGATAAGTCGGGATACGTTTATAAAGCTAGTGGTTCATTCGTCGTCTATGTTAGTGGGTCACACCAAGCGCTTGCAGTCAATATTCCACCTGGCATTTCCAGCGAAGTTTTAGTCGTCATTTGTTTCGATATCTTTCGACCACGACTTCGAACATTTTCCCAATGGTATTTCCAGCGAAGTTTTGGTCATCATATTTTTCGACGTCTTTCGAGTACGACTTGGAACACCTTTCGCACTGGTTCATTCCGATCCATTCTAGTGATATATCCTAGCAAGGGAACAAGCGTTACTTTGATTGGCATAACAACGTCGATGTCGGGATACAGTTTATACAGCTGGTGGTTCTTCCGTCGTTCATACTCGCCGCTTTCTATTATACGACCATATGTTTTTCGTAGCATTTTTCTCTCGAAGACTCACAGTGATATTTCATCAGCAAGCGATATGACCCAGGATTCTGCGCCATAAAGCAAGACAGGTTGTATGAGAATCTGATATAGTTGGATCTTCGCCGCTTTCTACCATAGGGCCATATACATTTTCAGAGCGTTTTTCTCTCGTAAACTCCTAGCGATGTTTCAGCAGCATGCGATATAACCCAGGACTCTGCGCCATAAAGCAAGACAGGTTGTATAAGAGTTTGATATAAATAGTTGGATCTTCGCCGCTTTCTATTATAGCACCATTTGCCGCGACTACATTTCAGAGCATTTTTATCTTGACGACTCCCAGTGATGTTTCATTAGCATGCGATATAAACCAGGATTCTGTGCCATAAAGCAAGGCAGGTTGTATGAGAGTCTGATATAGTTGGATCTTCATTTCTCGATAAAGGGTCTTATCTCTAAAGTACTTGCTTAGCCCGAAATAACACCTGTTTGTAAGCACAAATCTCCATTTGATTTCAGTCCTATATGCAATCCACACCCTCATCTACATTGAAATCCCCTGGATCGAGGAAAGCAAAGAAGTGATCTCTCTATATTCCCAATATATTCGGCACATCTGTCACAAGATTCCCGTCCTTGTCTCTACAAAAGGGGGACCCTGATTCACTGGCTCTGGTTTGGCTCTGTACATTTCCATATAATTTACGGGTCTCATTGTTAATTCTTCATTCGACGACGGCCACCTCGCTTAGTGACGGCGCCACTACCATGAAATCACTTGTCAGAAAACCGTTCGGAACCGGTGTTAAACAGTTGGTCCCAATCAGTGAGTGAAGACTGGAAAGCGCACAACTCAACGATTGTGAGAAGCTCTCCCCTATTCCTTCATGCTTTCTCCACAGCCGTAGTTTCTGCCTAAATCAATGGGGTTCCTCTCTCCACTGCTCATTCACGGACTCTCGTTGCAAGTGCCTGAAGCATTGCCATACTCTTCATAGTACCATGGTTGGTTTTTAAACGGTTTATCATAACTAAGTATGGTCTCTGCAATAGTTTCCATAGATAGGGAAATGTGATTCCAATGCGCTGCAGGCTTATGAGGCGAGGTACGAACTGCGCCAGTACCTGAGTGTGCTTCTCTGCATAGGCCGTGGGTATCTCTGGTAATGACAGCTTTCCCATATCCAGCTTTCTATATGCTGTTTGTCCTTGTGTAAACTTCTGCTGCAACCAGGTAGTGATCAGAATTGATATTAGCTCCTTGAATTACACGTACGTCCATTACTATAGTATAGAGTGCCTTCCATCAAGTACCAGGTGATAAATCTCGTTCTTCGTATAATAAAGTTAGTAATAATAAAGTTAACTGCCGACAGTTGACCATTTAAACTAGTTGCCTGTAGTCTACATCATGTAATAAAGCATTTCAGAAGGATTCTAAGAGGATAAGAGGTGAAGAGGTGTAATTCAGAATTCAGTTATTTAATACTGTAACTTGCGTATGAGTTATATCAATCTATGGACTTTAGGTTACGTATGAGTGATGGAAATAACACATCCGTTTTTCTTTAGAATTTGTGGAAGCAATTAGTCGACATTTTCTACATAAATGCTTAGAACATGTAGTAATAAATTTATGAACATCCACAGCGTATGAGTGTTATTTATAAATATGCACTGCATAGCGTATAAGTTATTAAAATAGTAAAGGATTCAAAAATTCCCAGAATTGTCATAAAAATCGGGTGCTACCAAACCAGTGGAAAAAGAATTTAGTATCATATTATTAAAATGTACAGTCTCAAATTTAATAAATCGTTATCATTACTGCTGTTAAATGTTATTGTTAAAAGAAAACATGTAAATCCCATCGGCCGCATTTTCTTGTAAACCAATGAAAACAAATCGTGTACCATTATAGAAATTTGTAGCTGAGACTTTAATTATTCAGAGCCACGAAAATTTATTGAACAATTTGACCTGAAGATTCATACAATCTTATTATATATTCATTCAATTTGTTACAGAAATTCGTGTAATTAAACATTTCATTTAAACACCGACACAAAAACGCACTTAAGTACATTTGAGTGACACAGCTAAATGGTACTTTAGATACATTAGAAAGCTTTAACTACTAGACACCTTCACAGCCGCCTCACTCTGAAAAGCTACAGTTTTCATTGTTTAATTTCCCCTATTGCTCCATTGGAATAAAATTGTCATAAATCATTTCATTATTAAAGTTTGAAAACGTGTTTAAAATTTGTAATAATACGATTATTTTGGATAATTCATATAATCGCGGAAAAATCAAGCAAGACCCAAGACAGAGCAAGTAGTATGATTCAAAGAGCCGAAATGTTAAATGGCTATGAGAAACAATTATCTTAATTTCACTTTGCTGAGAATTTTGTTTTTCTTGTGTTATTTGCAAATGTCGTCCTTTTGTGTGAACACTTGGTCCTTTGTTTGGCAGGACAATAGAGAAGCGTTGGACATTTTCTGCGGAGGTCTTTCAGAGGCTCTATATTTTATGTTCATTTTTCGCGTATAAATTTTGTACCATTTGTTTTTGAATTGTATGCGTTTGACGACAGAACGCCCGCCTTGCGGCATCGCAAGTAATAATCATTTGTCGTTTGTATGGACGGCCTTGATTTTTTATGGTTCTACAGATTTATTCCAGTTAATAAAATTTGTACGAGATATTGTAATTATGAAAAGAAATGATATATCATTTACACGTATAGGTAACTGTAGTAGTTGTTCACAATAAGATTTATATTAAATTTTCCGTTGGAACATATAAATCATGTTGTGTCAGTAGAATTATAATAAAATATACTTTTAATCAAAGTAACATAACGTATGAGTTATATTAATTTAAAACAATATACTGGGTCAATATGAATGGCACAAAAAGCGAATGTCTTACACAGCTGTAATATTATTATATAGATTTCCAATTATCTGCTTCAATTCAATGATATTGTTTACTTCTCTAGATTATAAATTAAAACTTTTCCTACAAATTACTATAATTTTTGAGGCGAATAAGTAACTTTAATTTGACTTAGGACCAATAGCAAATTATATAATAGCTTAATAATTGAAGCCCCTTGTGGAACTAGGTTTTACCTCCCTTTTAATGTTTCCGTGGTATCTGATTTTGTTTTACATAGGAAAAAAATTACATGAGGTGTCAGGAAGGCCCGGATGGAACGAAGTTCCTTTGGCTATATAATATGTACTAGTTAGTTCCAACACGCCTAAGGCGCCCGTTGGAAAATGCGATAATTTAAACCGATCTTTAAGAAAACATACATTTTGTAAAATGCTGAACTTTTTTTAGAAAAAAATTTTTTTATAGAATGTATTTTTTTACATAACAAAAAAGTATACGTACTTTTAGGTTCTTTTTATAAGAATGTGTATTATATTTTCCCGAAAAGGTTCCTTTTTAAAGAGAGGTGCTTCTTCTATTAAAATCAAATGTGTTTTTTAAAAAAAGGTAGTGGTTTTAAGAAGAAGTGCTGTCTGTAAGAAAAAGCCATAAGAGTACGAATTTTTTTTTTACAAAGAAGTACCTTTTTTAAGAAGTTGTACTCTTTTTAGGAAAAGGTTATGTTTTTAAGAAAATGTACTTATTTTCAGAAAGACTACTTAGCTCAAGAAAGGAAAAGAAAAGGTATTATTTTATTTTTAAGAAATGGTACTTTTATGAAAAGGATTTTTTTTAAATATTATTGTTCAAGCTCGAGACCATTCAATAAAAAGGCCGAATAAACAAAAATCATCCCTGATGAATTTGAAAAGGAATTTCTTTAAGAAAATGTACTTATTTTAAGGAAGGCTACTTATCTCAAGAAAAGAAAAGAAAAGTTATTATTTTATATTTAAGAAATGGTACCTTTATGGAAACGAATTTTTTTAAGAAAATTAATTTTTTTAACAGTGGGTATTTTTTTGAAGAAAAGGCATTTCTAAAAAAACGGGATTTTTAAAGAATTGGTTTTTTTTTCAAGAATATGTAAATTTTTAAGAAATGGTACTTTTAAGGAAACGAATTTTTTTAAGAAAATTTTGTTTTTTCATTATAAGGTATTTTTTTGAAGAAAAGGTTTTTCTTAAGAAATGGGAATTTTTTTACAATTGTTCCCTTTTTCAAGAATAGGTAAATTTTTAAGAGTAGGTAGTTATCTCAAGAAAAGTTAATTTGTTTCTCAAAAAGGGACTTTTTAAAGAAAATGTATTTTTTAAGAAAATGCAATTTGTTGTAATAATAGTATGTACTTTTTTAAAAAAAAGGTACTTATTTTGAAAAATATTTCTATTTTCCAAAAAAAGGTACTTATTTTAAAAAATATTTAATTTTTTAAGAAAAGGTACTTTTTGTATAAAAATGTACTTTTTGTATGCAAAAGTACTTTTTTAAGCAAAGGTACTTCTTTAAGATAAGGTTTTTTTTGAAGAAAAGGTACTTTGTTTAAGAATACGAATTGGTATTTTTTTTTTGCGAAAATTTACTTTTTTGTAAGAAAATGCCCTTATTTAAGAAAATTTTCTTTTTTAACATCTTTTTACTTTTATAACTTTTTAAATTTACTTTTTATTAAATTTACTTTTCATTGGGTTCTAAACTACAATATACATATACTAAATATTGGTTACAGGCTCCACCTAGAAAATTTTCCAACATATGTTAGTCTAGACACAAACCAAAACAAAAGTACCTAATATAGTTGATAATACTGGGTTGTAGCATAATAGTGTTTAAAAAAAGTTGTTTAATTTTTTTCATTCAGTCCCCATCCCGCTACGTGCCATAAGGAACTTCGTTCCAAAAAGATTTTAATTTCAAAATTGTGTCTATTCAGAATTAATAATTTGCCTTCAAAAAGAGAGACAGTTTCAGTTTCTAAAAATAAAATTCGCCTTTGTACATATCGCACTCTATCTAGCTACAAAATAATCATGAATCAAAATTTTCAGATTTTAATTTTTTGTTTAAAACCAGTACATAAGTTTCCGTCGGGTGAACCGTCTTAATCATACCCTCACACTAAGTCATCCATTGCATGGGAGTTCGGTAAAAAAAGCCCATACTCAAAAGTGACCATATTCATATTGCTCTAAATATTATTGAATACCCAAATTATTTACTATCCTAAGTGGTTTTGGGGAATTTTTTTCCCTCCCAAAATGTATATGCGAGGCACAAAAATGGGCATCGCAAGTTGTTGCCTAAATTTTGATCAGTACCAAATTTTATTAAGATCGGTTATTGGAGATATCGATTGGACAAACCGGAAATACTCTGGGCGTGGCACAATAGTCAGTTATTATTTACATAGTAGCTTTTAGCAAAATATTGCGTAGTAACGAATTTGATTAAGATCGGTTGTAGTTTACGAGAGTTATCATGTCGATCAACCTGTCATCCGCCCAATTTTTATATGGGAGGTGCCAGAGTGGGTGTGGCAAAACAGCTAATTTTCTATAGGAGAGTTTTATTAGACTAAATATTGACCAGTACAAACTTTCATTGATTTGGTTTTGTAGGATTTCTCGTGCCGAACAATCAGACGGCCAAACAACTTTTCTATGGGAGGTACCAAAATGGGCGTGGCAAAATCACCCTTGTTTTATTCGGTGATTGGGCTTCGATAACGTGAAGCCTTACACCGAATTTCATTACGGTCGGAAGTGTTTGCCGCGATTTATCAGATTGACAACCCGGACGAACTCCCTGTTTTGTATGGGAGGTACCAGAATGGGGGTGACAATCTCGGCCATTTCCTCCAATTAAGTAGACATTTACAGATTATTACCCGGTGTGTGATTTGAAGCTAATCATATCTACCAGAAGAAAGGTCTGAAAGAAATATGATTTTGTGCTAAATGTGTCGATTTGTATGGGAGGTATCAGAAGGGGCGAAGTCAAATCCCGCATATTCAATCCCAAACTCAATATTGGCAAATAATAATCACAGACAAAATATCATTGTCATTTGTAAAGATTTACGGCAGTTATCGTGTTGACCAGCCAGCCAGCCAGACAGATGGACATGGCTCAATCGTCTTACAATGTCGTAAGTGTCCTAAGTGGCTCCTTCGATGCGTTACACATTTTTCCGCATTTAATGATATACACCTATCCTATGGGTGAGGGTATAAATATTATACAAGGACACCACATATATCCGCTGTAAAAACCTGTCCGAGTTTTCTCCTCCCTTTCGTCACAGAAAGTCCGTACCAATATATTTATTATGTTGAATTTTCATAGATGTTTTAACAACCCCAGGTTTTGACATCTACTGGAAATTTGGAAATACGAGGGCGCAGCAATACATCCATGAGTTTTCCAACTTCCCTCATAGCTATATGAAATGCAACACTGCTTCCATCAAGTACTACCTGTTAACAGACTACTGTTAAGTACTACCTGTTAACAGACTACTGTCAAATTTTTGAGCAAGTTCCGTCATTTACTTTGCGTGTAACAGCGGTTCAACACATACAACCTCGTTAATTTTTTTAAAAAGGAAAAAAGTGAATTTCGAGAAAAAAAGTTAAATTCGAAAAAGTGAATTTCGAATAAAAATAAATTTTTCCAGAAAACAAACTGTCAATTAAACCAAGGAAAAGCTTCATAAATAACGGGTTTTTCAATAAGAGCGCTACAAAAGTTTCTTTAAATAAATCAAAACCGGTTTTAGATACTAATGAAATTCTTTATTCCCGTGAAAGTATGTTCGATGCCATTGTGTATGGAACTCGATTTCTTTTGCATGGCCACCATGGGCACGGTTACAGAAGTCCAGACGCTGAACCCAATTTTCGAAGGTTTTAAAGCATAAATCGACCGATACTGCTGCAATTTCACGATCGATATTCGTACGAAGTTCATCAGTCGTCGCTGGCTTGTTGGCATAGACCATAGACTTGACGTAGCCCCACAGGAAATAATCTAACGGCGTCAAATCGCACGACCGAGGCGGCCAATCGACTGGGCCATTTCGTGAGATAACACGTTCACCAAACTAGGTTTCCAATAAAATGATTGTGGCATTCGCTGTGTGGCTTGTGGCGCCGTCCTGTTGGAACCACATGTCCTCCAAGTCCATATTATCCAATTGGGGCCAAAAAAATTCGGTAATCATTGAACGGTAGCGATTCGCATTCACAGTAATGTGCCGGTCTTGATCATCACGGAAGAAGTACGGCCCAATAACGCCGCCGGCCCATAAACCGCACCAAACTGTAATTTTTTCGGGATGCAATGATGACTCATGGATTACGTGTGGATTGCTGTCTGACCAATAACGCATATTGTGCTTATTGACGAAGCCATTCAGCCAGTAGTGAGCCTCATCGCTGAAGATGATTTTCCGACGAAAATCCGAATCATTTTCAAGTTGTTGCTCAGCCCAATTCATGAATATACGACGCTAATGGTGGTCAAGCGGCATCAGTTCTTGCGTCAATTTGATTTTGTAAGGGTGTAGCCCAAGATCAAAATTCACCACACCGACGTCACAGAGATGCCCAACGCTTGAGAACGACGTGTGAGTGACACATTTGGGCTTTCTTGAACTGAAGCCTCAGCGGCAGCAATATTCTCGACACTACGGGCACTTCTTTGTCTCACTGGCACGGGAACATTTTGTACTGTGCCTATGGATTCAAATTTTTCCACTAGACGCTCAATTGTTGATCTGGTAGGACGATTATAACGACCACAAATTGGACGTAGAGCTCTTAAAGTTGAGGCCACTGACTCCAAATTTCGGTAGTAAATTTTAATAATTTCGACTCGTTGTTGGCTTGTATGTCCTTCCATGATGAAATGGCAAACCTTACTGAAGAGAAATATCAAAAGAGCGGGAAAAAATATGGCGTCGTTTGCTGTCACTATCGATTTACTTTTGCAGCGTCTCTGTTGAAAAACCCTTTACTATGGGGACTCTGCACCATCGATTTCAATGGTAAATAAGTGGTTTACTGACTCTCGTTGTGGTCGCTCAAGTACAAATGACGTTGAACGTTCTGGACGGCCAATTGAGGTCAATACACCCGAAAATTTTGAAAAAATCCACGATATGGTGTTGGCCGATCGAAGAGTAAGAGTGTGTGAGTTGATACCAAAGGAATTTCATATGGCAGTGTGGTTTCGATTTTAAATGATCAGTTGGGTTTAAGAAAGCTGTCGGCAAGATGGGTGCCACGTTTGCTCTCAATGGACCATAAACGTAATCGTGTTACAACTTCAAAATATGGTTTGGACCTTTTTAACCGCAATTCGAAGGTGTTTTTGCTACGTTTTGTAACTGTGGATGAAACATGGATCCCTTACAACACTCTGGAGACCACTAAGAAGTCTAAACAATGGGTTTCTACAGTTGAACCGGCTCCGAAGAGGGCCAAGTTAAGTTTGTCGGCCAATAAGCCGATGGCAATAGTTTCTTGGAATGCACACGGGATAATCCACACCGATTACCATTAAAAGGGAAAAACATTAAACGTCGAATATTATACCAACTTTTTGGATCGATTTATCGAGGATTTATTAAAAAAGGACCCCATATGGTCAAGAAAAAATTTATTATTCATCAAGATAATGTACGGATGCACACGAGTGTAGTCTCAGTGGCAAAATTCCATGAATTGGGCTACGAATTGGTACCTCATCGGCCATATTCTCCGGATTTAGACCCCAGTGACTACTTCCTATTTCCAAACCTAAAGAAATGACTGGGTGGAAAGAGATTTATCTCCAACGATGAAATTATTGATCAAACGAATGCCTATTTTATGGACCTCGAAAAATCCTCTTTTTTGGAAGGGATACAAAAATTGGAGAAACGTTGGACTAATAAGTGTATTGAGCTAAAAGGAGATTATGTTGAAAAGATTTTTTTTTTTTGCAAAAAAGCTGTGTTTCATTCAAAAAGTCACGGGCTTATTGCTCCGCCCTCGTATTAAATTTATGTAGTTTTGAGTTGCTACTCTGTTAAAGTTTGGGTGCGATGTGAATAAGAAACAATCATATATGTTCATCTCATTCACAATATTTCCATATTATTGGGTATAAAGAAAACTACCACATAACTTTAGTAAATACTATAAAAAATTTCCCTAAGAATTTCCCCTTTTTCAAACTTTAACGTCATAAAAGAAAACCACAACAATTTTATAAAACACGAAATGAAATTATTGATAAAATGTTGTGTAACTAAAATTGTTGGCCCCCATTGTCCCACAGGACAATGAAAGGTAAAGAGAAATCATGGAAAAATCTAGTTTTGCTCTTGAATGGCTATAGGAGGGTAAAGGAAGTCTTTTGAAGTTTTATCAATAAAAACAATTTCGTGTTGTTGTATGGGGGGAAATGACATTTTGTTATCCTTGTACGTTTGATAGTTTGCTGTTGTCATTTGTTTATTTACTTTTTTGGTTTGCTAGGAATAATATTATTTATAGTTATTAAATATTCAATATCTTACCTGCATAAATATTAGCAGCTCAAACAAAAACATATCGTTTATCTGGTTGTTGGTGGTTGTTAGATATGTAAACTGACAACAACACAAAAATGTTGATTCCTTTATCCTTTATGCTTGTGTTTTTTTCTTTTGCTGTTTTTGTTTTTTGTTGTCTTTCTCAACAAAAGTTTTGGATTCCAGTTTTAACTTGTGGCACACAAAAGAAACTCGTCGTTACTACACAATTGTATATATGTGTGGAACAAGAGGTTTTCTGTGGTAGTAGTGGTCGGGGTAGTGTTGGTGGTAGTTATGCAAAATTTACTTTCACACAGACACAGTCTCTTTCACACTTGCTTGTTGTGACAGGAAACTATAGTTCGGTGTGCGAGTGAATGTGTTAGAGAATGTTGCACACATTGTATATGACGTTGCGTCTCCTTGGTTATTTTACAGCTGCGTCACTTCTACATTGTTTTAGGTACGAACAACAAACTAACAATACAAGCAACACACCAAACACACAACAACAACAAAAAACTTATTAAAAATTTAATTACATCAAATGTAAATCTCAATTAACTAAATTGCATTATTTCCTATTCTATTCACTTTATTGTTTGGATTTAGTGATTTTATTCGCTCATTTTTTGTTGGTGTCATTGTTGTCTGGATTAAGAGTTCGTTTCTGGTTTCTGTTTATAACCTCGACCAGATTTGTTTGGGGCCAAAAAACCATTTTTTACTTTAGAATTGTGGTCATTTTTAGTACCACAAAATATCAAGGGATAGTTGTGGGTATAAGGACCTTTCATATACCTTAAATAGAACTGATTTACCAAAAACATAGTAGAGGTCATTTGGGATGTATTATATTTATAAATCATAGGAAAAGTTTTGGGTTGCTTTTTCTTGACTTAAAAATATGAGCTTGATTTATGTCTACAACATTTCCAATTGAAATTTGGAAAAAATCAATTGAAATTTAAAAATTCTATTTGAAATTCCAAACACATCAATTGAAATTTAAAAAGCATCAATCGAAATTTTAATAATATCAATTGAAATTTAGAAAACATCAATTGAAATTTAAAACACATCAATTGAAATTTAAAATACATCAATTGAAATGAGAGACATCAATTGAAATTTTAAATATATCAATTGAAATTCAAAACACATGAATTGGAATTTAAAAAACGTCAATTAAAATTTAAATTATATCAATTGAAATTTAAAATACATCAATTGAAATTTAAAACAAATCAATTGAAATTTAAAAGACATCAATTGAAATTTAAAACATCGATTGAAATTTGAAACACATGAATTGGAATTTAAAAAACGTCAATTAAAATTTAAATTATATCAATTGAAATTTAGAACTCATCAATTAAAATTTAAAATATATCAATTGAAATTTAAAATACATCAATTGAAATTTAAAACAAATCAATTGAAATTTAAAACACATCAATTGGAATTTAAAACACATCAGTTGAAATGTAATAATTCTATTTGAAATTTAAAAGACATTAATTGAAATTTCAAAACATAAATTGAAATTTAAAACACATCAATTGAAATTTAAAAATCTAATACATAAAATAGGTTAATAATTTTTAAATTTCAAGTGACGAGTTTTAAACTTCAATTGGTGTCTTTTAAATTTCAATTGATGTATTTCAAATATCAATTGATGGGTTTCAAATTTCAATTGATGTTTTCAAATTTCAAATGATGTGTTTCAAATTTCAATTGATGTATTTTTAATTTCAATTGATGTATTTCAAATTTCAATTGATGTGTTTCAAATTTCAATTGAACTGTTTTAAATTTGAATTGATGTGTTTCAAATTTCAATTGATGTCTTCAAATTTCAATTGATGTCTTTCAAATTTCAATTGTTGTGTTTCAAATTTCAATTGATGTGTTTTAAACTTTAATTGATTTTTTTTAAATTCCAATTTAAAGTAGTGCGTTTTAAATTTCAATTGAAGTCTTTCAAATTTCAATTGATGTCTTTCAATTGATGTCTTTCAAATTTCAATTTAAAGTAGTGCGTTTTAAATTTCAATTGAAGTCTTTCAAATTTCAATTGATGTCTTTCAAATTTCAATTGATGTTTCTTAAATTTCAATTGATGTGTTTCAAACTTTAATTGATTTTTTTTAAAATTTCAATTTAAAGTAGTGCGTTTTAAATTTCAATTGAAGTCTTTCAAATTTCAATTGATGTATTTCAAATTTCAATTGATGTGTTTCAAATTTCAATTGAACTGTTTTAAATTTCAATTGATGTGTTTCAAATTTCAATTGATGTCTTCAAATTTCAATTGATGTCTTTCAAATTTCAATTGTTGTGTTTCAAATTTCAATTGATGTCTTTCAAATTTCAATTGATGTTTCTTAAATTTCAATTGATGTGTTTCAAACTTTAATTGATTTTTTTTAAATTTCAATTTAAATTAGTGCGTTTTAAATTTCAATTGAAGTCTTTCAAATTTCAATTGATGTCTTTCAATTGATGTGTTTCAAATTTCAATTGATGTCTTTAAATTTCAATTGTTGTGTTTCCAATTTAAAGTAGTGCGTTTTAAATTTCATTTGATGTCTTTCAAATTTCGAATATAATTTTCAAATTTCAGTTGATTTTTTTCAAAATTAAATTGATATTTTTCAAATAGTAGGCCGACTCACATTGTACGGTAGGGGAAAAGTATTTTTTGTCCACCGCTCAAAAATGTACCTTGGCTTGTTTTATGATGATTCCCACAATATTTCGTGTCTATCATTAAGATCCCGCGTGTTGGACCGTTTTAAAAAAAAAATTTCTTTGTATTTCATAGAAATTTGTACTTAATCTAAAGACAATGAATACAATATTAGTATCGTATGAAAAATATTATAGCGCGTCCAACGGTATATAAGACATGTCAACAGATGTCCTAACACATCCCTTTTTTCAGGGATTTTCTTCAAACAAACGCATTTTGAAGTTTGTAGTACGGATATAAATGTCAGGTAGGAGTAAGTCTGAATATTCAAAATTTGGTCAAGATCACATCGAAAAATGTATTGCAAAATAAAGGCCCATAAAAAGGCCGAATAAATAAAAAAAAATAAATAAAAATTATCCTTAAAAACAGTATATCAGTAATGATGTCCTTGTTATTTGAAAAGAGTTGATACCCATTTTGCGCTGTTTAGAACCTAATATTCCCACCGAAGTGAATTTTTGTTAAACGGGAACAAATTCAAATTTCAAAAAAATGTTTATTTTAATCGACTAATGATTAAAGTATGCCAATATGATATTTAAATCAGAAAAATCTCCGCCCAGAATTTTAAAAATTCAATTTTTTTTTGCAGAATATCCCAGAAAAAATGATTTGTCAGGACATGTTTTGACATATTTTGTAAACCATTAGACGCGATTTACAAGAACCTTTCATATGATATCAATATAGTAAATATTGTCTTTAATTAAACTACAAAATTCTTTGAAAAACTACAACAAAAATACCTTTTCTAGAAACGCTCCAGCTCACGGGATCGTAATGCTAGAGACGGAATATTTTGGGAATCTTCATAAAACAAACCAAAGTACATTGTGAAGGGCGGTAGCATAGAAATATCAAAATTGGTAAAATACGGAGTTAGATCGATTGGCATCTGAGTAGTTCAAATACGAAAACATGTCTCCAATATAGAGGTATCCACAGCGTATGAATGATATTATTGCATATGCACTACATGGCGTATAAGTAATAAAAAATAGTAACCAAATTTAAAGTGGTAATGGTTTTCTTTATAATTTCGTTAAACAATTCACATCGGATGAATTCACATGTATGTTCTATACTTTAACATAGCTATTTTGATCTGGGTACATCGTGTAAATAACGAGACAGGTAACGACAATTTGTGCAATTATATTTTTACAATAACGGGGGACAAATAATGGAATTCTCAGCATGAGCACTGACAAATGGGGAAAGACAGTTGCGATCTCAAAGGACGATTTTAAAATGAGGGTGGAAAATATTCTGGGCGATATTGATGAGTCAGCAGATTGCTGGTATTGATGAGTCAGCAGAGATCCGACGTCAAGTATATAGGAAAGAAATTATTCAACAAAAAGTTAATAGACTCGCCCATGAGGAGGAAATTTAGAACGAGATCATCTACAGCCCACAGAATACATTTCCGAAAATTTACAAAGAGGGGAATACATTAAGACCTATTTACTCATCCATAATTGCTCCTGGTTATGCACGATGCAAATTTATGGTTGAGATACTCAAAACTGTGACGCAAACCTGTGAATATAATGTTAAGGACGCAATTGTTTTCAAATCCAGCATACATAGTTAACAAAGTGGGCAAGACGAAATATAAATATCGTTTGATGTGGTAAATTTTTTTCTCAGTATACCCATAAATTTTCCAGTAAGGACTATAGCGGAAAAATTTTCCAGTAAGGACTATAGCGGAAAATGGATTACGCGACTATACTACAAGATATTTTTATGGAATTACTGTCGTTTTATATACAGAAGACACGTTATTTTAAACATGAGGACAGATTTTATGAATAGAGAAAGGATATGCCCATGGGGTCTACAACGTCACCGATAAAAACAGACATTATAATGGAAGGATTACTTGACACGACTCTCAGTACAATAACGAAGAAGTCCAAAATGTTAACTAAATATGTGGACGATATATTTGTAATCACTAAGAAATCTGAGGTGGAGAACACGATTTTTAATTAATAATTGTGTTTATCTTCCAGACGATGCTACCCAAAGGGTAACGAAATATTGGTGAATAAAATTATTTGAAAAAAGACCAAATGCTCGAACATTTTAATTTTGAATATAATACAAAAGTTCATATAAATCATCACTTTTCGAAAATAATTATTTTCATTTAAAGGTATTAAAGCAAGTCGTGTACCGCTGGTACCACACAATTTCAAATATCAGGTAACTGATCAAAAATAAGTTAAAATTTCTGAAAGACAATATCCTTCAACGCTAACATTGCTGTCACTAATAATGCCAAACACTTTACATCTTAAAGGTACTACTGCATTCCCTTATCTGCTTCCATTTTACTATTTCTCAAATTGTTAGTGATTTATTAAACAGTAGTCGGAGTCGGGGCTGAAAAAAATCGACTACAACTCCGACTCCGGGCAACTTTCCTGTATCGATATCTTCGAGGTAGTGTATTGTGCTCCCTCATCAGATTCCATTTTTCTACTTCTCAAATTATTAGTGCATTTACTAAAGAGGAGACGGGCTGATGCCAATAGAGTTCCGACTCCAACTCCGACTTCGGGGAAGTTTCCAGAATTGACATGTTTGAGGTAATATATTTTATTCCTTCATCTGCTTATATTTTGTAACGTCCCAATTTTTAGTAATTTCAGTCGGAGTCGGCGTCAGGTTCGGAGTGGGCGTGGGAATCAGAGTTGGTGTCGGAGTCGCACTAGGAGTCGACGTCCTAGCCGGACTGCAAACAATCGAATCCAACTGCTACTCTGGAAACTTCCGGAACTCCGACTCCACATCCCAGCTGGTAATATACTATGACACTTGGATTAATGTAAATAATAAAAATATTTTTGAGGTAATGTATTGCATTCCTTCATCTGCGTACATTTTCCTATTTCTCAAATTTTTAATAATTTGAATCGGTGTCGTTGTCGCACTCCGACTTGGAATCAACGTCGGATCCGTAGTGTAAACAATCCACTGCAACAGCTGCTCCGAAAACTTCCTGAACCCCGAGTCTTAAACTCCAACTCCACATCCCTGCTGGTAATTTACTTAACTTCAATCCAAATAATAAAAATATATTCCCATTATATATCATTATGGCCCAGGGTAGAGATTCCCTCAAATCGACTCCAACTCCGACTCCGGGGAAGTTTCCTGAATTAACATTTTTGAGGTACTGTATTGTATTCCTTCATCTGCTTACATTTTGCTACTTCTCAAATTTTTAGTAACTTCATTAATAAGGAATCGGAGTTGGACCGGGAGTCGACGTCGGAGTCGGAGTTTTCGTCGGAGTCGGCGTCAGAGTCGGCGTCGGAGTCGGAGCCCACGTCAGATTCGGCATCGGAGTGGGCGTAGGAGTCGGAGTCGCACTCGGACTCGACGTCGGAGACGGACTGAAAAAATCGACTCCAACTGCTACTTCGAAAACTTCCTGAACCCCGAGTCCTAAACTCCAACTCCGACTCTACACCCCTGCTGGTAATTTACTTTGACACTTTGATTAATCTAAATAATAAAAATATTTTTCCATTATGGACCAGAGGAGAGCTTCTGTCAAATCGACTCCAACTCCGACTTCAGAGAAGTTTCCTGAATTGACATCTTTGGGGTAATGTATTATGTTCCTTCATCTACGTACATTTTGCTACTTCTCAAATTTTTAGTAATTTCATTAACAAAGAGTCGGAGTCTGCGTCTGCGTCGGAGTCGGAGTCGGAGTCGACGTCGGAGATGGTGTCGGAATCGGTGTCTGGATAGGCGTCGGAGTCGGTGTCGGTGTCGGAGTTGGTGTAGGAGCGGGCGTAGGAGTCGGAGTCGGACTTCGAATCGGAGTCGACGTCGAAGACGGACTGTAAAATATCGACTCCAACTGCTACTCCGAAAACTTCCTGAACTCCGACTCCTAAACTCCGACTCCTAAACTCCCACTCGACACCCCTGCTGGTAAGTTTACTTTGACAATTAGATTAATCCAAATAACAAAAATATTTTCCCATTTTATAACATTACGGCTCCGGGGAGAGCTTCTGTCGAATAGACTCCAACTCCGACTCCGGGAAAGTTTCCTGAGTTGACATTTTTGGGGCAATGTATTGTATTCCTTCATCTACTTACATTTTGATACCACTCAAATTTGTAGTAATTTCATTAACAAGGAGTCGGAGTCGGCGTCGGAGTTGGCGTCGACGTCGGAGGCGGCGTCGGAGTCGGTGTCGGAGTGGGTGTCGGAGTGGGTGTCGGAGTGGACGTAGGAGTGGACGTCGGAGTAGGCGTAGGAGTCGGAATCGAACTCGGAGTCGCACTCTGACTCAGACCCAAAGTCGTCGTCGTAGCCGACTCCACCTACTACTCGGAAAACTTCATCAACTCCGACTCCTAAACTCCGACTCGACACCCCTGCTGGTAGTTCACTTTGGCCCTTAGATTAATCTAAATAATAAAAATATTTTCCCATTATGGTCCAGGGAAGAAAAAAAATGGTGTCCCATAACATCCCATGTAGGGTTTGAGGAGAGCTTCTCACAATCAGTGAGATGTGCGCTTTCTAGTTTTGCACTCACTGATTGGGACCTACAGTTTTGCACCGGTTCCGAACGGTATTTTGAGAAGCTTTTCATGGCTAAGTACTGGATAGCGGTGCCATCACCACGCGAGGTCACAGTGGTCGAAACAAATGTAAGGTGGTCTGAGCAGGGATGGAACCCACGTTCTCATGTACAAGAGTCGCGCACACCCTTGCATCACCGACGGGCCAGGGACGAACTTCCCTCAAATCAGTGAGCTGTCTACTCTCTAGCTTTTAGTCTTCCTTATAGACACCTACATTTTCACACCAATTCCGAACGGGTTTTTGGGAAGTTTTTTTATGGAATCTTTGACAAGCCTTTCAAATCAGGTAGAGGTTACAACAAATTGTTTAATTATCGACAACAAAAAGTCCAATTGGTTTTGACATCTTTTGAAAATCATGTATTTGATTTCGTGTGCCATAAGAGAGGATATCGCTTTTATTTTGGCACTTCACCTGTGATGGATTACAACTCATTTATGTGTAGAGTCATCACTTCCTGTTACGAAAGAATAGTAGAAATTCAGCACGAGATCTTCCAGAGTTTGGTGGGTTTGAAGAGTTCATTTACATTGAAAAGCGTAAGGAGTTTTAAGAAGCTTTACCACTTTAGAATGCAGGTTAGCACATATCGTTTTCCTGCCGCCAACACACGATTTGCGTTAATACCGGGTTTATACACTTTTTTTTTGGTAAAAACCTCTAAACTTAATGTGTTTACCGGAGTATTACAATTTATTATTAAAATCGGTATTTTAATTTTCAGTTCAGATTTTTCCGTTCCATTTCATGGTAATGTTGCTTGTTTCCACTGCGGTTTGGTTAATATCTTAAGCCGCTTATGATTAAAATCTCATTATAACAACGAGAAAGTGGATCAAATACGATTTGCTGGCATGGGAAGTTCTTTGGAGCAGGAGGGAGGGGGAGATTACAGGCTGATAATGACAACGATGACAAAACGCTTTTGGCACAAAAACGAGATTGACGTTGACTTTGCACAACAGCTAAGCCACAATATTTGTTTCACCGGAAGTTCACAAGCTAAAACGGAAGTTGTCATCAAATGTTACGTTGGTCGACGTTTTTACACTAATGATTGTCAAACACGCGCTAAATCCACACCAAACCTCACTAAACTCATATTCTGTGGTATTTTTTTTTTCCAAAAAAACAAATACAACATTTTGTTTTCTTACAATTACACATTAAAACATTTATTCAGGATGTTTTGTTCAGGATTATGTTTTCATATTCGATGTTTTTATTTCCATAAATCACTTTGAAAATTTCACACAACATTTTTCCAAACGAATTCCCGTTTATGCGACCGAAACCATCAAGCATTCATTCGCCATCATACACATTATTAGGAATTGTGTGACCAGACTTTTAGCCAACACAAAGATATTTTACTCACATATTTAAAACGTTTGACGTATATTTGTATTCGTTTCTATGTGTATTCGTTTCTATGAGATTTTCTATTCAGAAAAACCTGGGTATTCATTGGTATACAAATTCAAAATGATTTTTTTCCTCATACGATTTTCGAAACCTTTGCTATGTTTGATCCTTCTTTCGTTCCTCTGCACTTTTTGTTTTCAAAGTTTTGATTTCATTTTTTTTATATTAATTTAAACTTCATAGTTCACTTTAATTTTGTTCAGCATATCCGTTTCCGTTTTGTTACCCGTTTACACGTTGCGTGTCTTAACCATTCGCAAACCGTTTAATAACTGACTAGTTCGTTTGTTAAACACTTCGTTTTTGTCCAAAGCATTCGCTGTTAGTTAACTGTGGTATGTTAACAATGTGGATGTTATGTTATTAACATTGGCAATGCAACAGTTTTCATTTGCATTGGAATTCGTAGTCCACATTGTGGGGACAACACGTGCATATTGTCCTTTTGGTTTGT
Source organism: Phaonia tiefii (assembly GCA_963931995.1). Lineage (NCBI taxonomy): Eukaryota > Metazoa > Arthropoda > Insecta > Diptera > Muscidae > Phaonia > Phaonia tiefii. The sequence goes on from OZ008371.1 coordinate 24,868,715, forward strand.
AATTAAAGTAAACAGAGAGCAATTCTTGTAAAAAAAAAACAAGGATTCTGCGCCAGGCATAGAGAAGAGAGGATTTTGTCATAAGGTTATTGTTTTTGAAAATACCACTAACCGGCATATTGAAATCCTGTTATTGCATTGGGAAAAAAAATTATTAAATCTCAAGTGTAAAATTAATAATCGCTAGGGATTAATGTTAACAAATCCTATTGGATTTAAAAGTCACTATAATTACAGGATATTTAAAATGAAAACCAGTAATGGAAATCATTGTTCTTCGTCTCAGGAAATTACGGTACAGACATCTGATTTTAAAAGAGAAAAATTTCTAGGTAAACAGACAACATATTCCGAAAATGTGCAACATGTCCTTTTAAAGGGGAAGAAAGTTTTCTTCAGTAATCGGGGATGTTATATATTTATTCAGCCTTTTTATTGGAACTGATATTGTTTTACTTATCCTGACGGCTGATTTGTCTAAGGGGGTTTATTATATTTGTTTTCTATACAACAGAAAAAATAAGGGTGTCTGAAAATTCATGGAAGATTTGAATTTCGTGCCATGTGTGCGGTAAAGTATTGTCGTTGAGGACTTGAATATATGACATGGATGGGGGCACCAAGTGGTTTCATTAACGATACGCCACTTGTCATACACACCAAGAAACAGTGCAATTACAATTAACTCTTGCGCGAATTTTGGAACACCCTTTGCATCTTCAAGTGTATCTTGTATATCTTAAAAACTATTGGTTTTAATTTTAATTTTTTCCCAAAATTGTTTAACATTTTTGAATAATTAATTTTTTAAATTTAATAGCAAATACACAATTGTTTGGAAACAAATATACTATATTTGCGACAAGCTACAAACATATTATATTTGCGTCAAAACAACAAGAAGCATTGTTGTCAAGAATTGTAGATCTGCTGCTTATTTGTTTTTTTTTTGTCTGTCACGATTTTGTTTTCCGCATATTAACATATTAATAATTGTGTCTCGAACATGTTATATTGAAAAGGAAACACAATGTGTTTGGACACAAGTATACTATAGTTACAACAAGCTACAAACACATTATATTTGCATCCAAACAACAAAAATCGATAAATTTTTCAGCGTGTACTTACATGCAAGCATTGGTTTCATGAATTGTAGATCTTTCTTGTCCGTCACGTTTTTGTTTACAGCAGTTTTAACAAACACAGCTATATTTGGGTCACAACAGCGTATATTAGAACATATTAATCATTTTGTCTCCAACATGTAATATTGAATTACAAACACAATGTGGTTGGACACAATTATAATATATTTGCAACAAGCTACAAACACGTTTTTGCATCTAAACAACGAAAATCGATATATTTTTCAGCGTGTACTTACCTTCAAGCATTGATTTCACGAATTGTAGATCTGGTGTTTATTTGCTGTATGCCACGTTTTTGTTTTAAGCAGCTTTCAACAAACAAAGTCACATTTGAGCCACAAAAATATTTACTATAAAATATTAATCATTGTGTCCATAATATTGAATAAAAAACACAATCTGTTTCGATACAAGTATAGTATATTTGCAACAAGCTACAAGAACATTATAGTTTCATCCAAACAACAAGAATAGACCGATTTTTCAGCGTCTGCTTAAGTGCAAACATTGTATTGACGACTTGTAGATCTGATGCTTCTTTGGTTCCTTGTTGTCTGTCCCGTTTTTGTTTTTAGCAGTTTTCAACAAACAAAGCCATATTTGGGTCACAAATGTATATATTATAACATATTAATCATTGTGTGTCGAACATGTAATATTGAATAGCAAACACAATGTGGTTGGACGAAAATTTACTCTCTTTGCGACAAGCTACAAACATGTTATGTGTAGAGACAGTACTTGGATCAGTCTCAGTTTCGGATTTGTGCGTGTAAAGTAATAATTTCGGAATTTATTGTAACGAAGTTCCTTATCGCACACTGCGAGATGGTGGACTATATGGAAAAAAATAAAACAACTTTTTATAAACACTATTATGCTACAACCCAGTATTATCAACTATATTGGGTACGTTTGCTATGGTTTGTGTCCAGGCTAACATATGTTGGGAAATTTGTTGTTTAATGGGAAGTTTTCTAGGTGGAGCTTGTAAGCAATATTTAGTATATATTGTAGTTTTGAACCCAATAAAAAGTAAATTTAGAAAAGCCAAAGTGAAAGAAGTTTAAAAAAAGAAAATTTTCTTAAATAAGTGCCTTTTCTTTAAACAAAAAAGTTAATTTTTCCATAAAATATATATTCATATTCTTAAACAAAGTACTTTATCTTAAAAGAAATACCTTATCTTAACGAAATAACTTTGCTTAAAAAAAGTAAAATTTTTATAATAAGTACCTTTTCTTAAAAAGAACAATTTCGTACAATAAATTGCCTTTTCTTAAAAAAGTACCATTTCTTTACACAGTACCTTTTTATGAAACAAATTAACTTTTTGTGATATAAGTGCCTACTCTGAAAACTGTACTTGTTCTTCAAAAAAGGAACAATTTTGAAAAATTCCCATTTCTTAAAAAAAAACCTTTTCTCCAAAAAAAATATCTTCTCTTAAAAAAGTAAATTTTTTTACAAAAATTCCTATTCTTGAAAGTACATTTTCTTAGAAATAAAATAATACCTTTTCTTTTCATTTCTTTCCTTGAGATAAGTAGCGTTTTTGAAAATGAGTACATTTTCTTAAACAAATAACCTTTCCCAAAAATAGTACCACTTCTTTAAATAGTACCTGTTTTTTAAAAAAAATTACTTGTTTGTAAAAAAATTTCATACTCTTATGGCTTTTTTCTAACAAAAAGTACTTCTTTTTTAAAAAAAAAGTAGCATGTCTTTAAAAAAAATTGGCTTTTAATAAAGGAAGTACCTCTTTTTAATAAAGGACCCTTTCGGGAAAATATAATACACCAATTCTAAAAAATTCACATATCTTAAAAAAACCATTTTCTTCAAAAAAAATACCTTCTCTCAAAAAAAAATCTTTTCTTACAAAAATTCATTTTCTTAAAAACTTCCCTTTCTTAAATATAAAATACTACCTTTTCTTTTCTTTTCGTGAGATAAGCAGCCTTTCTGAAAATTAATACATTTTCTTAAACAAATATCCTTTCCTAAAAATAGTAGCACTTCTTTAAAAAGTACTTGTTCTTACAAAAAATACTTTTTTGTAAAAAAATTCATACTCTTATGGCTTGTACTTACTAAAAGTACTTCTTTTAAAAAATAGTATAATTTCTTGAAAAAACATTACCTTTTAATAAAGGCAGTACCTCTTTTTAAAAAAGGAAATTTTCGGGAAAATATAATACACCAACTCTAAAAAAAATTCACATTTCTTAAAAAAACCTTTTCTTCAAAAAAAACAGCTTCTCTTCAAAAAAATACCTTTTCTTACAAAAATTCATTTTCTTAAAAGTACATTTTCTTAAAAATAAAATAATACATTTTCTTAAAACAATAACCTTTTTCTAAAAAGATTTCCACTTCTCTAAAAAGTACCTGTTCTTAAAAAAGTACTACTTTGTAAAAAAAATCAAATTCTTATGCCTTTTTCACTAACAAAAAGTACTTCTTCTTAAAAATAGTACATTTTCTTTAAAAAAAAACATTAGCTTTTAATAAAAGAAGTACCTCTTTTTAAAAAAGGACCTTTTCATTTCTTAAAAAACCTTTTCTTCAAAAAAATAAATTTTCTTAAAAAAATACCTTTTCTTAAGTACCTTTTAAAAGTACATTTTCTTAAAAATAAAATAATACCTTTTCTTTTCCTGAAATGAGTAGCCTTTCTGAAAAGAAGTACATTTTCTTCAAACTATAACCTTTTCCTAAAAATAGTAGCACTTCTTTAAAAAGTACCTGTTTTTAAAAAAGTACTTGTTTGTAAAAAAAATGTCATACTCTTATGGCTTTTTCTTACAGAAAGTACTTCTTCTTAAAAATAGTACCTTTTCTTAAAAAAAATTATTAGCTTTTAATAAAAAAAGGACCTCTTTTCCAAAAAGGACCGTTTCAGGAAAATATAGTACATATTCTTACAAAAAGGACCTAAAAATATACTTCTAATATATTCGAAAAAAAATTCCTAAAAAAAGATTATCATTTTACAAAAAGTATCTTTTCATAAAGATCCATTGAAATTGTCGTATTTGCCAACGGGCGCCTTAGGCGTGTCGGAACTATCGAAGAGAACTTCGATCCAACCGGGTGTCCCTTGACACCTCATGTAAAAAAGTCAGAAGTCTATCTTTTATACATAGCCGTGGGCATTAATGGGTTAACGCCACAATTGTCTTAAAGTAATTTCGTACACTACAACCGCAATCCAGATGGCTCTTCACAATGTTACCTTTCCTTTTATGTGTTAACCACATTAGCCGGCTAATCCTCCCCAAATCCACTAGCAGTATCTAATTACGAATACCATTGCCGAAGTCAACAGTCTCCCAAATACCTTACAAGCCCACAATTCCTTGTCCAATCTCCCAAATGAAATCATTTCGGCAGAACTTGTACAAACAAACACTGATAAAAAACACACAAACAAAATCTTTTAACTTTTGAATACGTAATATAACGATGATATCAAATAGTGCACCTGGTACGAAAACGATATTACAATTACGAAAATGTTGCACAATTGCTGATTTTGCTGCATCAATTACCAGGATAATGCAGCAGCACCATCAACACATGCAGCAGCGCTCAAAGTTTATGTATGTGTACTACATACAAGTATCGACTCTCAACCCAGCAGGACTAAAAGGATAATAGAAGTATTGCAGCAACATTGAAGTACAAGTGGAAAAGAAAGAAAAACAATCTTTCAATGTTGTAGAACCACAACCACGCACATACTTAGTATGAAAGGCAAGCAAGAGCAAAGAAGAGTCCTCTTGAATATTTTGCTCCTTACAATGATAAGAATTACCAAGGATACATTTGGTGGCTAATGCTTTGATACTTCGCTGCAGGCTGAGAGGGCTTTAAATAGTTTTTGGCGATGCCTTTAAATTTGATATGGAATCAGTGATAACTTCGATTACAAGTTGAAAATAGTTTATCAGTAATCATTACTAGTACATTCGTATCCTTTGGGTTTGTCCGCTTTCTTTTTCCTAAGTTACAGTTCTTTTCTTAGTGTGGTTTTATTGTCCCAGGTCTCTTCTGTGTTACCGAATGTTTGGAAAATCACTATAATTGAGTTTTCTATTAATAGGAAAAGAGAGACATGGCTATTTTTTTGTCAGCAAACAGTGGGGATTACAGCATCTAAAATTACTAAAAAAAATATAAAAATTGCTGGTTCAAAGCAACACGCGAAGAAAGTGAAACTTCATGTCTGTAATTGAAATAATTTTTGAATTTTTTATCAGACTATTTTGAATGTAGAGATGTCAGATATTTTTGACAGTAGAGATATTTCAACATGTCGGTACGTTCGTTTTGACGTCTTCGTAGGTAAGGTTTATTTTTATTGTGGTTTCCCCGCGTTCTTGGTTGATATCGTCATTAAATCGTTGCCGTGCGTCTTGTACAGTGAGTAATTGCGACAAACTATAAGCAGTTATTACCTAGAAGTATATTAGTGTACGTAAGGCTGGTTCTATGTAAGTGTGTTTGATTGTTTGCCTCAATGTGTTTAACCCATTGCCCTTACGGAAATAGTGTTTGCCATCTGGTGAAAATGGTGTGTATTATTTTAAGTCATGGAAATATAACCATATACGGACACCACTACGTGATAAAATTGACCAAAAACCACAAGACCCGTGTTTCTCAGTTTTGCACAAAGTCATTCACTTTTTTTTATGGGCCCCCAAAGATTTGGGGCCTCGGTGTCATTTTTGCACAAAAAAGATCATTTTGCAAGCTCATATCTTGCAAACTGTTCGGAATTTTGCTTTACTCTCTGAGGGAAAGTTGTAGCTCATAGAGTCAAAATTGTGAACACATAAAATTCAACTTCAAGGTCAAAATCACTTTATAAAATTCGATTTGTTTTACCTTTTTTCCCCTGTTCAGGTCCATAGGTAGCAAACCGTTCAAAATTCAAGGAGACAATCAACCACAAAAATGTACCTAATATCTCAATAAACAACTTTCTGGAACATATACACTTCTTAGGAATGATTGTTAACACCGTTTACATGTTCACAATTTTTGTTTTTTATGACAAGAGCTACAACTTTCCCTCAGAGAGTAAATCAAAATTCTGAACGATTTGCAAGATATGAGCCTGACAAAATTACGACTTTTTCGCAAAAATGACACCAAGGCCCCAAATCATTGGGGTCCCATATAAAAAAAGTGCATGACTTTGGGAAAAACTGGGAGACACGGGTTTTTCGTTTTGGTCTTTCATCACGTAGTGGTGTCCGTATATGGTTATATTTTTCGTGTTGCACTGTGTATTCCAATACACCACCTAGGGTATTTCTATCATCTTTAGTGTACGCTTTATTGGGATTACATTCAGTCCCCTGGGTTTAGCCCAGTTGTATAATAATTTAAGAGACAAAGGCCCTAGGTTTAGTTAAGAGAAGCATCTTATACAGTTATTGGTTGCAATAATTTTATTTTAAGAACCCACAGAGTGGCTAATGTCAGACACCTGCCCGGAAAATCATCACAATTCTAACAGGCTAATTTTCACAGATTGTTGAACTGAAGCGGTACAAATTTTTAAACTTTGAGACAAGCCTCACGAACGCTTGACAGAGCAAGCAACCTCGATGACGTAGTATCAGTTGCAGGATCTGCAGTCGATTCTGAGCAGCTGCAACAGGTATATAATCCAAGATTCCATCGCTAACTGTCGTAATTGGGAAAAGCATATCCCCTTGGCCACACAAAAACCTAGATATCGTAATTCAATCGCCCTGGTTGATATCGTAATTAAATCGTTGCCATGCGTCTTGTACAGTGAGTAATTGCGTCGATGTATAGGCAGTTACTATGGTGAAGTAGACTAGTGTACGTAATGTTGGTTCTATTCAAGTGTGTTTTCCTCAATGTGTTCAACGCATTTTCAGCCACTGTTCGAGTTTTTCGAGTGAAAAATAATCTTACGGAAATAGCGTTTGCCATGTGGTGAAAATGGTGAATAATCGAATACACCATCTAGGGTGTTTCTATCATCTTTGCTGGATGCTGTATTCAGATTACATTCAGTCCCCTGGGTTTAGCCCAGTTGTTTGGTTAAAAGAAGCATCTTCTACAGTTATTGGTTGCAGTAACTTTATTTTAAGAAACCACAGATTGGCTAATGTCAGACACCTGCCCGGAAAATCATCACAATTCTAACAGGCTAATTTTTACAAATTTTTGAACTGAAGCGGTACAGATTTTTAAACTTTGAGACAAGCCTCACGAACGCTTGACAGAGCAAGCAACCACGATGACGTAGTATCAGTTGCAGGATCTGCAGTCGATTCTGAGCAGCTGCAACAGGTATATAATCCAAGACTCCTGAATGCCCAAAGTGCATAGCTAACTGTCGTAATTGGGAAAAGGATATCCCCTTGGCCACACAAAAACCTAGATATCGTAATTCAATAGCGCTGGTTGATATCGTAATTAAATCGTTGCCATGCGTCTTGTACAGTGAGTAATTGCGTCGATGTATAGGCAGTTACTATGGTGAAGTAGACTAGTGTACGTAATGTTGGTTCTAATCAAGTGTGTTTTCCTCAATGTGTTCAACGCATTTTCAGCCACTGTTCGAGTTTTTCGAGTGAAAAATAATCTTACGGAAATAGCGTTTGCCATGTGGTGAAAATGGTGAATAATCGAATACACCATCTAGGGTGTTTCTACCATCTTTGCTGGATGCTGTATTCAGATTACATTCAGTCCCCTGGGTTTAGCCCAGTTGTTTGGTTAAAAGAAGCATCTTTTACAGTTATTGGTTGCAGTAACTTTATTTTAAGAAACCACAGATTGGCTAATGTCAGACTCCTGTCAGGAAAATCTTCACAATTCTAACAGTCTAATTTTCAAAGATTTTTGAACTGAAGCGGTGCAGATTCTTAAACCTGGAGACAAGCCTCACAAACATTTGTAAGGGAAAGCAACCCCGATGACGTAGTGTCAGTTCCAGGATCTTCAGTCGATTCTCAGTAGCTGCAACAAGTATAAAATCTAAGACTAGTGAATGTCCAAAGTGCATAGCAAACTGTCGCAATTTGGGAAAAGGATATCCCCTTGGCCATACAAAAAGCTCGATATCGTAATCAAATCGCCTTTGTTGGTATCATAATTAAATCGTTGCCATGCGTCTTGTACAGTGAGTAATTGCGTCGATGCATAGGCAGTTACTATGGTGAAGGAGACTAGTGTACGTAATGTTGGTTCTATTCAAATGTGTTTGATTGTTTGCCTCAATGTCTTTAACCCATTTTCAGCCAATGTTCGAGTTTTTCGAGTGAAAACTGCCCGTAAGGAAACAGCGCTTGACAATTGGTGAAAATTGTGAGTAATATAATCTAAGACTCCTGAATATCCAAAGTGCAGAGCAAACTGAAGAAATTTGGGAAAAAGGATACAAGGGGATAACACATAATCCTAGAATAATTTGGGAAAAATAGCGATATACCTCTGAATTGGGAAAAAATAAATTCATTACTCTTCTCCATACAACTTAAGTCATCTATAGGACAAGAAAATCCAGAAATCCTATGGTAAGATACAGCGGAAACTCTTGAAGGTGTTATTGAGTCTTGTTATAAATTTTCCAGATAGAAAATTGATCCTTGATATTATATTTCAAGAAATTGCTTACACCCACTGTCCTACTGTACCTTATTAGCCGTACGACTGTAACTCCGTGTGCATCCTGTTACCCAAAAAAATCCAAGAGACCAAACCAATTCCAGTCATCATTGTTGTTGGCCATTTGGTACTGCAACAAACATTTTTATTTCCGTTTTCAATTTACCAAACATTGTAAGCATTCATTGTTAAAATGTCCAGAACCTCTTATACTTTCGGTTATCCGAAAAAATATCCTTTCCCCATCATATGAATACATTGTCAAGTGTTCCTTAGAGCTATATTAGGTGGACTCTTAACTAAGAGCTTAGGGGGTTATGAAATTGTGCGCATGTGTTTGTGTACCTGTATCCTACATCCTTTCAGGCCATTGGTGTGGGTTTAAGCATTAAGTGAAATTGTATTTTCTTCAAATTGAAATCAAATACTAATATCTTAACCACGATTAACCAGAGTAGGTATGAGTGTGACTTTAGCATTTGATCTCCGTTGGGTTGTTGTCTTCGTGCAGGTGGGAAAAGTTTAGCTGACTGGACGTCGTCAGCCCTTACAGCCGCTTTAGAATTATTACCAGAATATGGTAACCGTTCGGTTACATTGTATACAATCTCATATATTGTTGCGTTATACTTTTCCAAAGGAGTTTTATCGGCCTCTCCATAGTTTGGAAAAGGCTTCTCAATTTGAAAACTTGTCACTTCAGTATCAATATTGTCTCCATTAGGTTCGTGAGGTGAATTAACACTTTCTTCGCCTTCCCCGTTGTTAGGCGTTGCCTCACCATTTGTTCCAGAAGATACTGCAGCACTCGTATCAACTCCGGTTTCTTCAGATCCTTCTTTTTCTTTTGATTCTTTTGCTTCGTTATTACTATTTGCATATTCATTGATGGCTGATAACTTTAAATCCTTCTCTTTATCTGTAACTGATATTTCCTCCTCTTTAATTTCAACATTTTCCCCTTTTTCCTGGCTCGCATTTGGAGCTTCTGGTTCAATGTCGATATAGGCAACCTCAACAACTTCGTTTTCTTCCTCGACATTTACAGGAGCTGCCAGATTTTCATCTGTATTTGGAATGTCAGAGTCCTGATCTGAATTGGGGACTTCTGGGGCATCATCCATTTTTTTATCAGCTTCCTCCGCATTAGTAACTTCTTCTTCTAAATCAGCAATTTCAGCAACTTCGCTTTCCTCTTCCCTATTTAGTGGAGCTGCCATGTTTTCGCTTTCATCGGGAATTTCAGGCTCATTAAGCGGAGCTGAAACTTCCGGAATGTCATCTTTTTGTGTTTCCTCGTTGTTTTCCATCTCTTCTCCAGTTCCATCTCCATCTGCATTTGCATCAGCATCATTATCTTTACCTTGTCCATCACTAGGGATCTCGTAGTTGGCAGCGACACCCGGCCCCTCTTTATTTATTGAATCACCAACATCTATGATAGATTCTTGATTTTCATCCTGATTCTCCTCTTTATTTGGATTTCCATCATCTTCTTCATTTTCTTGCATTTCATCCGGTGTTTTATCTTGATTTTGAGAAACTACTGGAGTCTCATCCACTTCTTCTCCATTTCCTGTAAATTCTTTTGCAGGTACTTCAATATCGTCACTCTTTTCTTGAACTTCACTGGGATCATCAGAACTCTTCTCTTTATGAGGATTTACCTCATCATCATGCTCACTTTCCGCAGGTTCATCTGCAGTTTCGTGGCCTCCATCGCCTGCCTCCTTTTCAACTGCAGCAACACCGTCATTATCACCTTCAGATGGATCAGCATCATCCAAATTATCTGCGCTACTATTTGCTGGTACTTCATCTTCCAGAATTGTTTCATCTTCGGTGTGGCCACCATCATTATCACGAGTTGCATCTTCTCCGCCACCTTCTTTTGCCGTATCATCAACTTTTTTAGTTCCTGAAATCTGTCCATCTGCTTCACCACCACCCTCATCATCCACCTTATCTTCAGATAGACTTGGATTCTCTACAAAATTAAATTTACAGATAAGTTTTAGCAATGGCAACACCATCAGGCTCACCCAAATCTTCATCCTCCTTAATCGGTTTGTCATTTCCTTCAGAAGACTCCTCCCATATCTTCTTCACCTCACTGCCAATCTTTGAACCAACATACACAATCAACACTCCCGCATTTTCCACAACATATCGTTCTTCATCCGCTTCCAACTGCGATTGCATATCCATATATTCCGCTACTAGCAAATTTAGTTTAGCGTAACCCTCTTCATTTACCTCCAAATGGCGGCCATGGCATTCATTGCCCCCTTCCTTTAACCCACCACTGACGACATCACAGTATACGCCCGGCTCAAGGCAGGTGAATACTTCCTTTATAAAATCGTTTTCAACATCATTATTCATGGCCACAAATGCCTTATGGCCGCGGCAGAAAGCAATATGATTTGGTCCATTCGTTTGAAAATGGCTAACACTTTCCTCCCGCTGCTCGGCTACGCTAAAATAGTTGGCCAATGCCACCAGACTAACCATCATGGACCAACGGTGTTCACACACCCATCCCGAAGCGGCGGTACATTGTAGCTGGTCATTCAGCTTGGGTGATCGTATTAAGTCTTCGTCACCCTCCTCCGTAGGTGGTCCTTCATTTATGTTATTGTCACTGTAATCGTAAGAGCTCATGATCCTTTTGATGCCACCATAAGGATGTGCCATCATTAATGCATTGGCCATAGTATACTTTTGGCGATGTCTGTGAGTTACTACACGATTTTTACCCAGTTCATGGGGTAATCCTCGTTGGGTTTCAGGAGAGTCAATAAAGATCACAGAATCTTGATGTGATAGAAATCCCATAGCAGGTCCCCAATTAATCAGAGAACTTAGTGGTGCCTTCCCTCTTAGAATGGTGGATATTTCAGCGGCGTATAAGTATTCAGTGACTGCTCCGTATGTGGCATATTCAGTTCTGGAAAGAAGACAACGGGTATCAGTATCATAATTTGAAAGGGATGTTTAAAAACTACTTTAAATAGACAGCAACTAATCCTGGAGTCTTGTCAGCCCTTAACTGCTTCCACGCAAAGACCTTGCTAGCGCTATATTGAAAAGCATCTAGCCTGTTGTTAAAAAATTGATCGAGCGTTTTCCATATTGTCTTAGTCCTAGTAATTCTGCAACCCGAAGTCGAGGACTCCACTTAAAAAGGTCGACGACTCCACTTAGGTTTCAGTCCTAGGGGTCGGAGATCTTTACCTTGGTCTCAGTGACTGTGACCTACGGATCTGTTATCTTAGCCTTAATGGCACTTAAACCATAGACAAGTTACATTAACTTAAAGACAGATGTCTTTATTTAGACGAACTGGCCTTGACCTAGAAGTCAATCATTTTGGGTTAGGTGTTCAATAAAATTGATTTAAATATCAGTGACACTAATCTAGGAATTATTAACCATGAACTAGAAATTAATCGGCTAGGACGAAAGGTCCTAGGGGTAGTGTACATTTAAAAAGGGCAGACCTTTCATGACCTTTATAACCTTGAACTAAGGACCAAAAATCTCGGACCTAGGGATTTAGCACATCTAAAAATGTCAATGAAATTGATCCAGGTGCCAAAACCTGGGAAGAGGTACATGAATTTGAATCAATGCAAATGACCTTAACCCAGCGCTCAGTATGTTTAAAATATTCAATGAACTTGACCCAGGTAACAGCAAACTGTTCTTAACCCAGGGCTCACTGCCTTGATCGAGCGATCTTAACCTAGGGTGACATTGATTTTAACATTTTGGGTTAGGAACTCATGACACCTAAGCTAGGACTCACTAACCTTGAACTAGAGGCCAATAATATAGGACCTAAAGGATTAAAAGGCTTAAAACCTTGGTCGTGGGGTTAGTTCCATTTAAAAAGCTAAATTAATTTTACCTACGTGTCAGTAAACTGGGAAGAGATCAACGATTATGATCATAAGGTTATTGCCTTAACCTTTCTTGTATTTTCGCCCAGAAAATATCAAATGGCCTGGATTCCAAGCGTATTCAAATAAGTCAATAACCTTGAACCAGGGTTCAATAACATAGGTTCAGTAACCTATGGTTCAGTAACGTATGGTTCAGTAACCTATGGCTCAGTAAGCTATGGAACAGTAACCTATGGTACAGTGATCCATGGGTTCATATTTTAACCGATAAATAACTCACCATGACGTGGGGTTCATTAGGATAAAACTATTATTCAATTACCATGAACTAGGAATCAAAAACCAAGTCAATGACCTTGAATCACGAGGTTAATAACCTTGGCCTGAGGGTTAATGCCTTCACGTGGAGGCCAGTTACATTAAAATTATTAAATGAGATTTCTTAGAAATACATTCACCTGGTGGTCTTTGTATAGACGTTAATGATCTCCTTCTAAATGAGGGCAATGACCTTGACAAGGCCCCAATTACTTGAACAAAGATCAGTGACCTTGACCCAGCGAAAATGACCTTGAAAAAGATCAAGGGCCTTTCCTCAATTATCTTTCACAAAGTTTGAATTATCGTTTCATTGGCAGAGTATTGAGACATTGAGCCTGAGGTGGATAACCATGATCAGACGTCAAAGACATTGAAAAAAGATACCAAAGACCTTGGCTCAAGGATTTTGAACCAATTTCGAAACCCTTGAGATCGATAGCCTTGATCATGGGGTGAATAACATTTATAAAAGAGGTTAAAGACCTGGCCTTAATGATCTTTAATAAATTTCGAAGGGCTCGATCTAGGTCTCAGTAGCTATAGCAGAGTTCTGAGTCAATAAGAGTTTAAAATAAGTCAATAAGCACGAACAGCGTTTCAGTACCCTACGATTCAGTAACCTACGGTTCAGTAACATATGGTTAAGTAAACAATGTTTAAGTAACCTATGGTTCAATAAACTATGGTTAAGTAACCTATGGTTCAGTAACCTATGATTTAACCGAAAGGTAATTCACCATGACGTGGGTTTAATTGATGTAAAGCTATAATTCAATTACCTTGAAGTAAGGGTCAATGACCGTAAGATAGACGTCAATGACCTTGAATCAAGAGATTGGTAACCTTGGACTGAGGCTTAATAACCTTCATGTGGAGGCTACTTACATTGAATGATTAGAAGAGATCTTTAATAAAGACCTTGACGTGGTGGACTTTGTACAGACGTCAATGATCTCCTACGTACGTCAATGGTCTTGATCAGGAACAAATTACTTGAATAAATGTTAATGGCATTGTCCCAGCGGCAATGAAAGAGGTCAACCACCAAGTATTTGAACAAAGGTTAATGTCATTGTCCCAGCGACAATGAAAGATGTCAACCACCTTGGCTCCATAATCTTCAACAAAGTTCGATGACCTTGACCCCGTTTCATTGTTTCATTGGCAGAGTTTTGAGACACTGGCCCAGAGATGGGTAACCATGATCACGGGTCAATGACATTGATAAAGGAGGTCAAAGACTAATTTTTAACAATGATTTTTAACAAAATACGAATACCATGAGATGGATAACCATGATTATGGGGTGAATGTCATTGTTAACAGAGGCTTAAGACCTTGGCTTAATGATCTTTAATAAAGTTCGAAGGTCTCGGCTCAATATCAACCTTGACCTTGTGGTCTTTAGACAGACGTCAATGATTGACAAGGTACCAATTACTTGAACAAAGATCAATGAGATTGACCCATCGACAACGAAAGAGGTCAATGACCTTGGCTCAATAATCTTTAACAAAGTTCGAAGACCTTTACCCAATTTCATTGGCAGAGTTTTGAGACAGTAGCCCGGAGGTCGATAACCATGATCACAAGTCAATGACAGGGATAAAAAAAGGTCAAAGACTATTTTTAATAATGATTTTTAACAAAGTTTGAATACTTTGAGATGGATAACCATGATCATCGAGTGAATGCCATTGATAAAAGAGGTAGAGGATCTGATCTTAATGATGTCTAATAAAGATCGAAGGCCTCGACTTAGGTATCAGTGGATTTGACAGAATTTTGAAGTATTGAAGGAGTTCTCGATGACCATGATCAGGGATCAATGGCACTGTTGATTAAAATCATTAATATTAACAAGGATCAATGATATTCTCTGATAAAATGTACTATGACTCTGGTCAATGTCCTTGACCTTCAAGTGACCTTCTTGGGTTAGCAGCATTGGCAATCCGTGAACGACCTTGATCTAGAGGTTGGTGACTTTATTCCAGGGGTCAGTAACCTTGGTCCCAAGTTCCACTTACATGTACAAAACCATGAATTAGACAGAGGTGAAAGACCTTGACCTAGGATTCAATGTTTCTAGCAAAGTTAGAAGACCTCCATCAAGGTCTCAGCGGTTTTGGCGGAGTTTTGAGACATTAACCCAGAGGTCGATGGCGATGACTAAGAGTCAATGGCGTAGATTAACATCAATAGCCTTAACTGAGGTGGGTGATATTCACAGATAGATAGACGTCGTTGACTTTGGCCCAGCGGTCGGTGACCTTGACTTAGGAATTAATATGTCTATTTAAGTGGTATGTTAACTTGACTTAGATATCAATAACCTTGACTATGGGGTGATTAATATTGCTCGTAAGGTCATTGATCTTGAACCAGAACGTCAGCGGCCTTGAGCCTGAGGTTATTGACCTTGAACCAGAGGTCCATGACCTTGGACCTTGACAATATTTTAAATCGTTAACTTACTTGGAAATCGAATCCAGGCCTAGATCAAAGATATCATGATACATAAACGGTCTCGAGTTATTCGCAAAACTAAAATCCTTGTTTAAATCCTTCAACTGCTCGTATATATTCTAAAAATAAAGAGGACAATAGAAAATTTAAACCAAACTTCGTTTGCCATCTCACTTCCAGTTACCTTCAAATCATTTGGCCATATATATTTTGCACTATGTATGTGAAATCCTGCAACTCCCATATCAATGAATTTATTTAACATCTCCACAATGTTTTTTTGCACCGACGGAAGTCCTAGATCTAAATCAGGATGTCCATTTAACTGGCAATTACGAATTTCATGAGTACTCTGGGAATTGCCAACGGCACAAGGACGATGAAAATGTTGGGACGTATATGGAACATTGGGATAGGATAAGTTGAAGATATTCACATTGGATTCCAGCAAAGTGTTGACATTATAATCTGTCTTGTCCTTGGTGTCATTAAGCAGTAGATGTAAAGGTGCAGCCATATGATTGAATTGCACAGTGAGATAAATCCGAACGCCATTGTCATTGCAAATGCGACTCATAGACCAAAATTCTGATTCATCGCCGGAACGTGAGGAAAAGCGATAGGAAACGGTTTCATACCGCTGCCACCAAGGATGTTTTACCGTGGTTGTCTTTATTACCGTATGTTCCAAAACTGGCGACAACTAATGGAAAATAAAGGGAAACTTAAGTAAATGATATGGCTGTGGAGTGTGGCACAGTGGGGAGGTAGGTAACAAGTGGGGGGTAGAAAAAAATTGTTAGTCATTTCAAAAATAAGCCGGAAATTAGTTTTCAGTTGATTTTGGTTAAAGGAGTAAGTAGCTAAAACCTTCGACCTTAATAATAAAAAAACTGCTGTCAGAAATGACAATCTAAATAATGACCAATGTCGGCCAGGCATTTAGCAATTAATACCCCACATATTTTTCATTACAGCACCATATTCGAAAGTTAACCTATCGCTATGTTAACTTGCGATTAACTTAATTATGGCATTTATATCTCTGTTAAGCTTTAAATCAGGGTAATTTCAAACTACTACCCCTACTGTACAACCAAACTCTTTGTTTAGCCCCATTTGCCTTATATGATGAAATACTCACTTGCACGCCACCATAGCCTTTGGGTCCTAAAAACGTACGGCATTCCTCGGCTACATCCACAAATTTCCATTCGAACAAGTCCACTATAACTGAACGACCCTTAGCGAAATGTGGTTTGTGATATGATGCCCCATCCAATGTATCACAATCACAATCATCTCGCGCTTTGTTATCATCCTCTGCCACTTGTCGGGGTATCCTTTGTTTTGGATCTCCAATCTGGATGGCGGCAGGATGACTCGTGGCAACAGCCGCTACTACTTTTGTTGCCAGTAAACAAAACTCTACCACCACTAGAATGATGACGATGGGAACATGTGTTTTAAGCCTTTGATTTGTTGATTGCTGTTGTTGGTGCTGTTGATGTGACTTTAACCTCATTGTTAACGCGCTTCAGTGCGTTTTCTTTTATCGCTGGCCCACTGGCAAACTGACCAAAGGTACACTGACTGTCTGCATGGAGTAGCAGACTGAATGAATGCACCAATGTTGGTGGCCAAAGCGAAACGCAGTGTTTTGATGACTTAATGTCATTTTTCTTTCAAATTTTCCACTAACGAAGGGTACGCAAATGTTCGTGTCATGCCATGATTGCATGCAATAAGATCAAATGACTGGATACATAAACACGTTTGTATTGTATATTTTGCGTTTTTATTGTCCTTTTTTCAATTCTTGTTTTTTATAAATTATAATGTTTTATCCGTTAAAAGGATAAGTGGAGGGGAAAAGGTTAGAGTAAGTTTGTTTTTCTAACCTTCTATGAAATAGGGGTGGTATGATCATGATGGACACAAAAGAATTCTGGTTTTTATTAATATGACAATGCTCTACACATATTTGGCTAGTAACTTACTGGCTGATTTGCTAGCTATCTTACTAAATGACTGATAGATTGGTTTATCGCCGTCCTAAACAAGCGTTTGATCTTTAGTCATACAATTTATTAAACACAGGGTACGGCAAAATAAATAATTCGATGCATAATATTCTTTGAGAATATTTAATCTTAGTTTTTTCCATTACACACACTCGCAGATATAATTATTTGAAAAGAGGTTATGGCAACCGAAAATTCTGTTGTTGCCACCGAATTGTAGTTGCGTCAACCGAATTGAAGTTATCACACACTGATTTTAGTCCCCACAACTGAAATTCGGTTGGAGCAACCTATAACAGATTGTGACAACCTCTAATGCTGTTGTGACAACAACTAATTCGAATGTGATGACAAATCGTGTAGTTGTGACATTTGTAAAGAGGTTGTAGCCACCGAATATTCAGTTGTTGCCACCGAATTGTAGTTGTGTCAACCGAATTGAAGTTATCACAAACTGATTTTCGTCCCCACAACTGAAATTCGGTTGACGCAAGCTAGAACAGGTTGCGACAACCTAAAATGCGGTTGTGACAACATCTAATTCGGATTTTATGGCAAAGAATGCAGTTGTGACATTTGAAAAGAGGTTGTAGCCGCCGAATATTCAGTTGTTGCCACCGAATTGTAGTTGCATCAACCGAATTAAAATTGTCACAAACTGGTTTTAGTTCCCACAACTGAAATTCGGTTGAGGCAACCTATAACATGTTGTGACAACCTCTAATGCGGTTGTGAAGACAACTAATTCGGATGTGATGACAAATAAGGTAGACGTGACATTTGAAAACACATTGTAGCAACCGACAATTCAGTTGTTGCCAACGAATTGTAGTTGCATCAAATGAACTGAAGTTGTCAAAACTGAGTTTAGTCCCCACAAATGAAATTCAGTTGAAGCAACCTCTAACAGATGGTGGCAACCTATAATGCTGTTATGAGGCAATACCTAATTCGGTTGTAATGACATTTAATGTAGTTGCGACATTTGAAAATATGTTGTAGCAACCGAATATTCAGTTGTTGCCATCGAATTGTAGTTGCGTCAACCGAATTGAAGTTATCACAACTTAAATTAGTCCCCAAAACTGAAATTCGGTTGAGGCAACCTATAACATGTTGTGACAACCTCTAATGCGGTTGTGACGAAAACTAATTCGGGTGTGAGTACAAATGAGGTAGTTGTGACATTTGAAAAGGGGTTGTAGCAACCGAATATTCAGTTGTTGCCACCGAATTGTAGTTGCATCAAATGAATTGAAGTTGTCACAACTGAATTTAGTCTCCACAACTGAAATTCAGTTGAAGCAACCTCTAGCAGATGGTGGTTGCTGCTGTGGGACACCTAATTCGGTTTTAATGACATTTAATAGAGTTGTGGCATTTGAAAAGAAGTTGTAGCAACTGAAAATTCACTTCTTGCCACCGAATTGTAGTTGAATCAAAGGAATAGAAGTTGTCACTACTAAATTTATTTTCAACAACCTCCTTGGTGATTTCCAGATATTCCGTGCATGTAGGGTATTGACCTTGTTGCGTACCTGTTTCCCTGGTTACAGCCCGAGATTCCCTACCTGTGGGGTCTTAAAGTTGATACCCGCCTGTTCCCTGCTTGCCGTTTGTTTTCGCTGGTTCCAGCTGGAAATTTTGTGTCTGTGGAGTCTCGAACTTGGTGCCTACCTGTCGCCCCAGTTCATTTCAGAGATTCCCGGCCTGTGGAGTCTTGATCTTTGCACCAGCCTGGTACCAGGTTCCCTTTTGTTCTCGCTGGCTCCAGCCGCAGATTTCCTTCCTTTGGGGTCTCGACCTTGCTGTTTATGTCTCCCGATGGTTCAAGCCAGAGATTCCCTGCCTGTGCAGTCTTTAACCTTGTTCCCTGTTTGCCTTTTGTTTCCCATGGTTTAAGCCAGAGCTTTCCTTCCTGTGGGTCGTGATGTTGTTGCATATCTCTCCCGCTGTTTCAGTCCAGAGATTTCCTACCTGTGGGATCTTGAACTTGGTACCCGCCTGTTACATGGTTGCCTTTTGTTTCCCCTAGTGCTAGTCATAGTTTCCCTGCCTGTGGTGTCTCGACCTTGTAGCACACCTCCTCCGCTGGTTCAAGCCAGAGATTGTCTGCCTGTGGGAGGTTGAACTTCGCACCCACCTGTTTACCTGGTTGCCTTTTGTACTTGCTGGTTCCAGTCGGAGATTTCCTTCCGGTATGGTCTCGACCTTGGCGTATATCCCTACTACTTGGTCAAGACAGACATTCCCTGCATATGGAGTTTTTAACTTAGTACCCGCCTGGTTCCCGGTTGCCTTTTGTTTCCACTGGTTCTGGAGAGATTTCCTGCCTTGGTGCCGACCTTGTTGCTCTCGACCTTTGAGCCTGCCTGTTTCCCTGGTTCAAAACAGAGATTCCCAAAGTCAAACTCCAGCGAACACCTTACTAATTCCTTGCTACCTTAGGGTCACACTAACAGAGGTCCCGCCATCGCCCACAATGCCATTCGCATGAACAGTCGCGCTGACCAAATGCCCAAAATCATTTTCGAATATTAATTCCATGTATCGATCTTTCCAATAACGACATTTCTTTGATTCAAATTTAATTGTTTGTTTTACATTTCAATTTCAAGTTAAGAGATCAAGAGCGATCTCTTAAAAAACCCCCTTCTATAAGGATGAACTAGCCCGGAAGATAGTCGACGACTTCGAGTACGTGTACGATTAACAAAAAAATGGACGAACAAAACTTCGCTGGAAGGATCAGGTGGATCGAGCAGAATATGTTGTCATAATTTTGCAAGGTATCTACTCCTTTTGGGTTGTTTGAGGTCAATTACGTACACGCTGAAAAATAATGGCCACAGCAACATATTGCAGAAACCATATACACACTGAAAAATCTGTATTTTGTTGTTGTTGGGATGCAAATATAAAGTGTGTTTGAAGCTTGTCGCAATATAATATATTTGTGTTCAAACACATGATGTTTGATATTCAATATTATATGTTTGAGACACAATTATTAATATGTAATAATATATGTGTTTGCGACTCAAATATAGCTGTGTTTGTGATGCGAATACAGTTGTGTTTAATGCACTGCTTATGCTCTCTCGAAAGCAAGAGAATAAAAGAAGAACAACGAGAGAGTATATCTTGTAAGTGTGTTTCTGTATTTTTGCATTATTCTCTCAGTCAGTGATTCGTAAATATTCCTGAATGTGCGTGGAAATTGCAGGTGATGAAGTCAGTGTCTTATTTTGTGCTCATGTATTGCGTTTTAGTTTCATGTATTCAGTCATCAATGGTTCATCAGACAGAATACATCAAAAGCATTTGATCAGTGAAAAACGAATAAACAAACGCTCGGACGGTTAAATGGTTTGTGATGTTGCTTTGCTTTTTGTGTGTGTGTTTCGTTTATATGTATGGGTGCTACCATAGTGAGAAACGATTTTGAGGAAACAAACTGGAAAGGGCAACAACGTGAAGCCAATTGTCTGTCCAAGCCTTTACTGAGAAAATCGGAACTAGATTTGTATAATGTTTTTGTACCAACCCGTAGTGATAACCAACGCATAACTGAAACCTTCTGAAAACAAAAATGTGAGAGACAACAAAGAAAGGAGAAGCAAGAGGACACCGGATTCCCATTTCATGAAAAAAAACATTATGACATTCGCTGTGTGGCTTGTGGCGCCGTCCTGTTGGAACCACATGTCCTCCAAGTCCATATTATCCAATTGGGGCCAAAAATATTCGGTTATCATGGAACGGTAGCGATTCGCATTCACAGTAATGTGCCGGTCTTGATCATCACGGAAGAAGTACGGCCCAATGACGCCGCCGGCCCATAAACCGCACCAAACCGTAATTTTTTCGGGATGCAATGATGACTCATGGATTACGTGTGGATTGCTGTCTGACCAATAACGCATATTTTGCTTATGGACGAAGCCATTCAGCCAGAAATGAGCCTCATCGCTGATTGTTGAGGCCTCTTAAAGTTGGCCTCTTAAAGTTGAGACCACTGACTCCAAATTTCGGTAGTAAATTTTAATAATTTCGACTCGTTGTTGGCTCGTATATCGTTCCATGATGAAATGGCAAACCTTACTGAAGAGAAATGTCAAAAGAGCGGGAAAAAATATGGCGTCGTTTGCTGTCCCTATTGATTTACTTTTGTAGCGTCTCTATTGAAAAACCCGTTATTTGTACCCAAACACATTGTGTTTGCTACTCAATATAACATGTCTAGGGCACAATGATTAATCGCTTAAAATATGTGTTTTTTGTTGAAAACCGCTGAAAACAAAAACGTGACAGACACTAAAGAAAGACAAAAACAGCAGATGTTCAATTCATGGAAACAATGCTTGCAAACATGTACACGCTAAAAAATAACGGCCTCTCTAACATATTCCGCAGGAAATATGTATATGTTTGGAACACACTTCAAACATTCATATGTTTGAAAGTCCCAAATATATTTGTATTTAAATGTAAACAATATCATGTTTACTGGCAAACATGTATACTTTCTGCAGTAAATATGTATATGTTTGGAACACACTGCAAACATTCATATGTTTGCAAGTCCCAAACTTACTTGTATTTAAATGAAAACAATGTCATGTTTACTGACAAACATGTATACTCTTACGTGGAAACATGCCTTTTCATCCCAAACATACATATACTTACGCGGAAACATATGCGTATTTACTCCCAAATATAATAATAGCAACGAATTACTCTTCGATTTCAATATATATGTATTATTTATTATAATTAATTTTATCAATATAAATCCATATTTATAAATAATTAATACAAACAATTAAAAGTTTTAAAAGGATCCGATTTACGTTTACTTGCACTGAATGCATTATTTGTTTTTTTCATGAAATGGGAATTCGGTGTCCTCTTGCTTCTCCTTTCTTTGTTGTCTCTCACATTTTTGTTTTCAGAAGGTTTCAGTTATGCGTTGGTTATTACTATGGGTTGGTACAAAAACAATATACAAATCTAGTTCCGATTTTCTCAGTAAAGGCTTGGACAGACAATTGGCTTCACGTTGTTGCCTTTTCCAGTTAGTTTCCTCAAAATCGTTTCTCACTATGGTAGCACCCATACATATAAACGAAACACATACACAAACAGCAAAGCAACATCACAAACCATTTAACCGTCCGAGCGTTTGTTTATTCGTTTTTCACTGATCAAATGCTTTTGATGTATTCTGTCTGATGAACCATTGATGACTGAATACATGAAACTAAAACGCAATACATCAGCACAAAATAAGACACTGACTTCATCACCTGCAATTTCCACGGACATTCAGGAATATTTACGAATCACTGACTGAGAGAATAATGCAAAAATACAGAAACACACTTACAAGATATACTCTCTCGTTGTTCCTCTTTTATTCTCTTGCTTTCGAGAGAGCATAAGCAGTGCATTAAACACAACTGTATTCGCATCACAAACACAGCTATATTTGAGTCGCAAACACATATATTATTACACATTAATAATTGTGTCTCAAACACATAATATTGAATATCAAACAGCATGTGTTTGAACACAAATATATTATATTGGTTCCAACAGGACGGCGCCACAAGCCACACCGCGAATGTCATAATTAATTTATTTTAAACCAAGTTTGGTGAACGTGCTATCTCACGAAATGGCCCAGTCGATTGGCCGCCTCAGTCGTGCGATTTTACGCCGTTAGATTATTTCCTGAGTGGCTGTGTCAAGTTTATGGTCTATGCCAACAAGCCAGCGACGATTGATAAACTTCTTACGAATATCGAACGTGAAATTGCAGCAGTATCGGCCGATTTATGCTTGAAAACCGTCGAAAATTGGGTTCAGCGTCTGGACTTCTGCAAGCGTGCCCGTGGTGGCCATGCAAAAGAAATCGAGTTCCATACATAATGGCATCGAACGTACTTTCACTGGAATAAAGAATTTCATTGGTATCTAAAATCGGTTTTGTTTTATTTAAAAAACAAGAAAAATACAAATTTTTCAGCGTAGCCTTCACTACGCGAGGTGACCGCCGCCGAAAGAACTTTAAGGTGCCCAGAGCAGGGATCGAACCCAGAATCTCATATACAAGAGGCGCGCACACTATGCATTGCACTACCGAAACGCTATTGGTAATTACTCACCACTGTGGGTAATGTGTAGATTTTCTCATGTGCAATGGTTAAATGCTGCCACCGCTGTGGCCGTCGGTGGTGCAATGGTTAGTGTGCGCGGCTCTTGTACATTAGATCCTGGGTGCGAACTCTGCTCTGACCACCTTAAAATTTCTTTCGGCGGCGGTCACCTCGCAGAGTGACGGCGACACTATCGAGTATATAGCAATGAAAACGCTTCTCAAGCTACCGTTCGGAATCGGTGTAAAACTGTAGGTCGCAATCAGTGAGTGAAAACTGGAAAGCGCACAGCTCAGTGATTGCGAGAAGTTCTCCCCTGTCCCTTCATGGGATGTAATGGGAAACCATCTATTTATTTATTTTTACCCATTAGTGAGGTATACTGGGTAAGCGCTTTTCACCTATTACCCATGACGATGTACATGGGTTATTAATTTTTATGGTGAGTTACAAATTACTCACAAAATAAAAACTCTGGGTTTAAGTGATGACGCAGAGCGATCAGTATGTTGGTCAGGCGCAAATTGTATAAGTAAGTTTTCATTTCAAAATGTTTGAGACTCAGCAAGAGCCGCTGAAACCCAACTCTATGCAGTATCTCACAACTCACTACTGCTACTCACGAGGTGTAAGCACACTAGCTAGTTAAGCACAAATGATAAATCCTAATTACAAAATTGCGTAACCAAAAGCTTCTCTCAGATAAGTTGAACTTAAATTATTTAACCTATCCCCGTTTTAAAATTTACAGTTTCCATATATGTAAAACTACCAAACAACCTATTGTAAAATGTGATATTAACCAGCAGGACCTACAACATGACTCCAGGGAGGTTTTACACTTTCAACTCCGTGGTTACAATTTTATAGCCACCAAAACATTAATGAATACTTCATTTATACGAACGTGACGTTGGCCCTCCATAAGGATAATTTGCACGATACTCAGCGACCCGTGGGCACAAATAGTTTGGTCATATATTAAACTTTTATCGCTTTAGTTATTTCGAAAATGTTGTTTCTCTATATTTTGTAGTTAACTAAAAATTCATAAATTTCATTGATTGCAAGGAAAAAAAGCCAAGAAACTTAAATATAAAATAACAAAACTAATATGAATGCTTTATCCGAAGAGCAAAAGGCGATTGCTCTGCTCTGACCCCGCGTAACGCCCACTGGCATCATTTTACGGCCGTATAAAAATTAAACCGTAATACACATAACCTGCAAATTATGTTTAAACATGGAACATCATAACACGCATTTGTTTCACGTCGTGCACGTCCTCGCCCCTTTCGTAGTCGTCCTTTTACTGGCGGCGACTTAACATTTTGTCATAGGCCTCGAGGAGATTTTCCACCAATGCGCAAGGGGAACCCGGGAACGTCATGTGTTTGTCTGTGTTTGTAGCGACACCTAACGATTAATTAGCGTAACCGTGGCGCGGTTATCAACATGCATTAATCGTGTTTTGAATACCTCGATTGCTTGTTATGCTCATATGTTTATTTGCATGGACATGCACATGCATGTTTTGCGTATATTTGGTAGGTATTTTTGTTGTTCTTTGTTTTTTTTTTGTTTTGTCGCATTGACCAATGAACGTGTTTTGTTTCACCTTTAGGGTATCAACAGGCGTCACTGGCCAACTGAACTGAATGGTTTTTATTTCGTTTCGTTTATTTTAATTTGCTTAATTTGAAAATTTTTCATATCCATGTGCAGAGATTTTTTAAATGTCAACAATAACATTGTAATTAATTGCATTTTTATGAATAAATTGCAAAAACAAAACTTTAAAAGGTTACGATAGCAATTTTAAATCGAGGACAAAATAAAAGGAAACGTAATTTAAAAATCGGAAATAGAATTTCAATAAAACAAAATATTAAGGAGTTTCCTATAAACTCTTAAATTATATGTGTAGTAAATTTACGAAATGTCAAACATTTTTCACACAGAACTGAAATTTGAATTCAAATGTACAATAATTACGATGAATACAAAGTATTAAAGAGTTGGAAAAAAATCGCATATTATTATAAATTAATTATTAAATTCTTATTTTTCAGGAGAGATCCGACGTCAAGTCTACAGGCGAAACAAGAAACTAGTAGATAAATTTCACAGTGCAACACGAATAACAACACATGATAAAAGACCAAAAAAAAAAGACCCGTGTCTTCCAGTTTTGCCCAAAGTCATGCACCTTTTTTAATGGGTCCCCACAGATTTGGGGCCTCGGTGTCATTTTTGCAAAAAGGTCTTAATTTTGTCAGACTCATATCTTGGAAACCGTTCCAAATTTTGATTTACTCTCTGAGGAAAAGTTGTAGCTATTGTCATAAAGAACAAAAATTGTCAACATATAAAACTTCACCTTCAAGGTCAAAATCGCAAAAAAAATTTTAAAAAAATCGATTTTTTTTTGACCTTTTTTCCGCTGTTCAGGTCCATACGTGACAAACCGTTCAAAATTCAAGGAAACTATTAACTACAAAAATGTACACAAGATCTCAATAAACAGCTTTCTAGAACATTTGAACTTCCTAGGAATGATTCCTAACAACCGTTTGGGTAGCGCTTATATATCGTTTAGGTAGCCGCAAAAGTGAAAAATTTCCCGAAAATTTATTAATTTCATTTGATTTTTTTAAACTTCAAAACATTGAGATACTATGCTATCTATTACAAAAATAATAAAATAAATATTCATATTATGTTTATAATATTGATGGCCCTGGACTTGCAAATCGCACTCTCTTAAGTTGTGGATCCAAATCGTCATCCGAATCTGACTCTGATTCAGAACTTATGGTGTCCACAGGCACGTTGCTTCCAAACTGCCCTTCATCATCTGCTTTTTCTTCTTCAAATACTACATCATATAGGGTGAAAAAAAAAATTTGCCGAAAACCCATAAAGAGGGGAATTCTTTCAAACCTATTTGCTCATCCATAAATGCTGCTGGTTATGCACTTTGCAAATTTATGGTTGAAATACTCAAAAATATGACGAGGACCTCTGAATACAATGTTAACGATGCAATTGATTTCAAATCCAGGATAAAAAACTTAAAAATAGAAAATAGATATCTTATTATTCGATAGCTGAATAAAAAGATATGCGATTGACTTCAAGGTCACTGTGTGAAGGAGGAAGTCGCCCAACCTTTTCCACCAAACTTATACATTCACCAATCGTTGAGTAAATCAGCGCGCCAATGACAACTTTTGTGCAACAACGCCATCTGGAAGGCAATAGCAACATCACGAAGTTATCTTCTGCTGGCTATCAGCTGATACTAAAACTGACAATCGATCACAGCTGACTAACATCAGTTACCAGCGCAGAGTGTAAAAAAGGAGGATCAACCGCGTGGTATCCATGACGTAGGGGTTTTGTTGGTTTACTTGGTTGCTGAAGATACTATTTCATCAATTAGTGTCTTTAGACACGGTTGTGCATAACACATTACTCCGGGCAGTCTAATGTACAGTATCAATATCCAACCTGTTATCTATCTCGTGTATCTCAGTGAGGTTGTGTAGGATGAGACGACCTATAGTCTTTAAGCGTCTATTCATTAGAGCTGCACAACTGTAGAGGAGATGTTCCACGGTCGCAGGTACGCCAGTGATCATTATATGCATTCTGAAAATTCTGTATTATTTTGTTGTTTGGGTGCAAATATAACGTGTTTGTAGCTTGCCGCAAATATAAAATACTTGTGCCCAAACACATTGTGTTTGCCAGTCAATATAACATGTTTGGAACATAATGTTTAATAGGTTATAACATATGTATTTGTAACCCAAATAAGGTTTTGTTTGTTGAAAACTGCTGAAAACCAAAACTTGATCTTCAATTCACGGAAATAATGCTCCCAAACATGTACATGGTTCCTGAAATATGTTCCTGGGGCCGATATTTTTCTGCGTGTGGAAGATTCAGCCATCTTGCGTGATTACCGATTGGATAGTGCCCTTTCAGTATGGCATTTGATATTTTGTCCCGATTTTGGCTAATCAGGGAGTTAGTCCGGTGAATGTTATATTCTGACCATGTGTTTCTGGATATGCGACACGTTTCTGTCCTATCCCATCTGACCTTTGCTCGTTCAAGGTAATGCTGGAAAATACATCTTTTGACCGACCCTATAGGCGTTGCGACTGACACCATCTGGAGTTCGGTGGGAGAGGATCCTGCCCTGGCTAGTTCGTCTGCCTTTTCGTTACCTAGGAGACTCTTGTGTCCTGGTATCCAAATAAGAACCACGTTGGCCAGCTGGCCTAACTCGACAATATTTTCTCTACATTCACTAATGAGTTTAGATGCAGTGTTGTTAGATTCAAGTGATAGGATAGCCGCCTGGCTATCAACAAATATTCCAAAGCGCTCTATTCTCCGTTGTAGTATAAGTTCGTCACATGCGTCCTTGATGGCCAGTACATACGGTTGGAAATCGCTGCACTTGTCTGGGAGTTTGATTGATATATTGAGGCTTGCCTCTTCGGAGAAGACACCCGAAGGCGGTTCCACATTCCATTTTGGATAAGTCTATAAATACTTTGGCAGAAATTATTTTTTAACAGAAGTTCTACATTTCTTCTTCTCTTTATTGTATTCACTAGGCTGTTGGTGGTTTTAATAAAGTGTTGAATTCGAGCCACGGTATTAAGTTTACCAACCTCGTTATTATCCTTTATAAATCTTATGCACTTTAAATGACTTTCAAATGCTTATAATGATATCATTTGCCAACTCTCAAGTGACGTGCCTAACAATGCAAGAGTGCAACGACACATATGCTAGAGTGCAGTAAAACTACACTAATAATTTACTAACAGATAAAACGGATAATTATAAATAAAAGTTGGATTTCTTTCGCAAACGTACGAGTATCCCCGGTGCAATAATTAAAATTTGCATATTACTGAGATCCTTTGTGGCAGCTTTATACAAATACATTTTCAAATTGAGCTGCTGCTTTCATGCACGAACTCCGAATTCAATTGACCATATCCCTTTTATTCTGTACTAGTTTTTTTTTAGATTTCCCAAATTCACTGCTATGGCAATATTGGCAAAGGAGTAACTTTGTATCCAGGAGTAATATATATTTTTTTGGTTGCAGCATTGGACAATAGAGACGATATTTTTTTTTTGGGTATGTGTGACAGTGGCTAAAGGATTTAACAAGTGACTTATTATGTCCTGCAAAATGCTTTTGTTCGCAAAGGGATAAATGGAAAATTGTATGGGGATGAAAAACTAAAGTTTAAAACACACACTTACATATGTGTTGAAATAGAATTTTCCTAGAGTTTTAAATTGAAAATTCAAAAAACAGTAAAAGGATTGAAGCTGTTGGAATTGGCTCTGTAAAAAAATAATTTTCTATACAAAAATTTAGCAGCGATCGGAGAGTTTCCCAAACTCTCGACTAAACACTTTTTGAATGGCAATCAAGTGTCACGACAAACACAAAACATAAAAGTTACCTAACTAGGGAGACTCTGTATACGAAGTAATCGCAACCAAGTATTTTAAATCGAGTCCTTCGGCGAACACAGTCACGAACTGTGTAACACTAACATGCGACCCTCAATCACAACCACACACGATCAAACTACACTGCGAGTAATACCTAGTAATAATTTGTATCAGTATATTAAGAAGAATTACAAAATGATAATGATTGTATTTCGTTGTTCGATCATTTTGTTACCTTTTCTTAGTTTTCTTGACTATTTCACAACCTCATGAGGTCAGATATCTTACATATATTAATTAAACAAACAAATAAACAAATTCCAACATATTCCTCCAACTTGTTGTATCCTTTTTCTCGCCAGTTGGTAACACCAAGGATACGGAGGGATTCTTCTGCCTGGTCTTTCCAGCGGAGTCTTGGTCGTCCCCTTTTCCAGCTTCCATCGGGTACGTAATCAAAAGTCTTTCGCGCTGGCTCATCTTCATCCATTCTGATAACATGGCCTAGCCAACGCAATTGGCCCACTTTGATTCGTCTAGCTATGTCCACGTCGGAATAGAGATTATATATGTAGCTCTGCGTTCCAGCGACGTCGGTACTCGCCGTTTTCCCTCACAGGATCATATATTTTACGGAGAATTTTTCTCTCGAAAACTGCCAGGTGTTTTTCATCCGCTTGCGATATGACCCAAGTTTCGGAGCCATACGTCAAGACAGCTAAAATGAGAGTCTGATGTAGCTGAACTTTTGTCCGTCCCATTTATCTCCAGGCTGACGTTGTTGTCCTTGTTCACGGCAGATCCAAGGTAGACAAATTCATCTACCCCTTCAAAATTAAATCAGTTGTCAAATTCGAGTGCCGACCAAGTCGAGAAGTTTCTCTAGTCGTTGACACCATCAATTTTGTCTTGCCCTTATTAATACCAAAACCCACCTTCGGTGATTCCTTTTTGATTCTTGAAAATACTGCAGTAACCTCTCGCAAATTTCGCCCAATGATGTCTATGTCGTCAGCCATACGCCAGCAACATACGGCTTTCCGTGTTAATGGTCTTGTTCGTATTTACTCCAGCTTTTCTCAATATTATCTCCATTAAGATGTTCAAGAGATTGCACGAAAGTGTGTCGCCTTATCTCAGCTCTCGCTTTCGTTCTTTCTCTGCCATCACTGCTGATTTGGTGTTGGTAAGCGTCATTCTACAATGGTAAATCAATTTTCCCGGAATTCCAAGTTCAGATATAAATATATAAATAGTTTCCCGTTACATCCCATGAAGGGATTAAAGAGAGCTTCTCACAAACCAACGAGCTGTGCGCGTTCTAGCTTTACACTCACTGATTGAGTCCTACAGTTTAACACCGGTTCCGAACGGTATTTAAGAAGCATTTTCATGGTAAAATACTCGATAGTGTCGCCGTCACTAAGCGAGGTGACCGACGTCGAAAGAAATTCAAATTTAAGAGTAGGTATTGAACCCCGGATCTCATGCACAAGAGTCGCCCACTCTACCATTGCGCCACCGATGGGCAGACATAGCTTCGAACAATTTTAGCTTTGTAATCGAAAATTTTAGATCTGTAGTCGCGAGACTATCGACTATTTGCTATTTGTAAATGCTTCTCAAAAATACCGTTCGGAACCGGTGTAAAACTGTGGGTCCCAATCAGTGAGCATAAAACTAGAAAGCGCACAGCTCACTGGTTGTGAGAAGCTCTCCCCGATTCCTTCATGGGATGTAATGGGAAACCTCTTTTTTTTAATCGACAAAAAGGTCAAAAAGTCAGTCATGGTCTTGTCTGGTCTAAAACCACACTGATAAGGTCCAATCAGGTTTTCAATAATTGGCTTTACTCCTTCACATAATATGCTCGACAAGACCCTATACGCGATGGATAAAAGACTGATAACGCGATAGTTGGAACAGACATACGGATCACCCTTTTCGAATACAGGAGATGATACACTGAGAGCCCAATCGTTAGGCATAGAGTCCCCCAACAATATACCGCATATAACCTGATGCATGTGGGCTAGCAGTCCCTCACCATATGCCCTAAAAAGTTCAGTGGATAGCTCATCTACACCAGAGGCTTTATCATCACCAAGCTAAGAGATTGCCGTTCTCTGCCCCCAGTGCCATTGGAACAGACACACGGATCACCCTTTCGAATACAAGACATGATACACTGAGACCCCAATGGTCAGGCATAGATTCCCCCAACTATATACCATGGAAGTGGAAGAGTCTGAGTGGGGAAGTGCTGAAAAATGGTCTCTCAAGATTTTAAGCACACACTGCCTATCAGTTATTCCCTTTCTCATTCCCATTCCCGTCCTTGCAGGAGGGCAAGCCATTATTAGGCCCGTTATTCGATCTTCTTTCCCTCTGGAAAAATTGTCGGGATTCATTGTTCATCCTGCACATTTCGGGCTTTTCACTCTCTCTCTCTTTGTTCCCACTGGCATTTTTTCCTCCTAAATAATTGGTTTTCCTCCCTTCTCAGACTTGTATACCGCTCATTGGCAGCACGCGTTGTAACTGACTGTTCCGTTGCCATATGTGCAGCGTCTTTTTCCATCAGTTGCAATGCAACATTCTTAGTCGTACAATGGCTTATCCTTCTGCGGTTTCGGATACCCAAGTTTAGTTCTTGCAGCGGTTTCCAAAGAATGGGAGATGTGCTTCCACTTCACTTCGGGGTCTTCAGGAGGAGGAGTATTCTCTTCCAGCAGGAGAGTGAGCTTTAGTCGTTATGACCTTGATATCCCTGGTATTTGCAGCTTGACAATATGTAGCTTTTCCCGTGTTCGGCTTCGTACGTTTTTCGCCGTACTCAGTCTTGTGCGAACTTTCGTAGCCACCAGGTTATGCTCCATGTCGATATTGGCACCTCGAATCACACGTACATCTATTACACTAGAAGAGTGCCTGCCATCTATTACTAAGTGATCAATCTGGTTCTTCGTTCTCTGATCAGGAGATATCCAAGTATGTATGTCCTTATGTTGGAATCGTGTGCTACTAACTATCATGTTCTTTGCAGCGGCGAATTCTATCAGTCGTATTCCATTATCGGAAGTGAAATCATGTAGTCTGTTATTACCGATGGTTGGTTGGTAGATAATTTCCTTTCCCAATTTGGCATTAACATCTCCTAGAATAATCTTAATGTCGTGGTTAGGGCAGCGTTCATATACTTCCTCCGGATGATCATAAAAAG
Organism: Phaonia tiefii; assembly: GCA_963931995.1. Classification (NCBI taxonomy): domain Eukaryota; kingdom Metazoa; phylum Arthropoda; class Insecta; order Diptera; family Muscidae; genus Phaonia; species Phaonia tiefii. The sequence goes on from OZ008371.1 coordinate 24,901,136, forward strand.
ATTCTTTGAACTCGTCGTCATTATCCTCTATCGCTGCATGTACACAAATTAACGAGATGTTGAAATATTTCGCTTTGATGCGAATTGTGGCTATGCGGTCACTCACTGGGTTGAACCTTGAAACTAGGTGTCGCAGTCTCTTGCCTAATATAAATTCCGCACCCGAGTTCATGCTTTCCTTCATGGCAGCTGTAGTAAATATCGCAGTTTTTCTTTCACAGTGCAACCATATTCTGTCCATCGCATTTCCTGGATAGCTGTGGTGTCAGCTTAATATTTTCGAGGACAGCAGCCAGTTAGAAAGTGGCACCCGTCCTGTATAGTGCTCGCACATTCCAGCTACATATCCTTAAATCGTGATCAGATTTCTTTCGACTATAACGCGAAGAAAGCGTGCGTTCGATATAGAGGAACAGTGTATAATTATTTTAAACAAATTTGTTATATCTTTAGTCGGCCTTTTACTAATTTCAATTCCAATAGTTATTCAAACTCAATTCCAAAACAATAAATTTAAATATGCAAAATTTAATTGATCACAGGAATATAAAACTAATCCCCCTCCTTTATTTGAATTTTACCAACAACTAACTGTATTTAATCCTTCCAAAATTTGAAGAAGAAAAAATACACAGTTCAAACACTCTTTGTTTTCTCAAACATTCCAACTTAGTTCATTACAAAATCCAATGAAGCCAATGTGACCAAAAAAAAAAACCAAAAATTCCAATTTCAACACATTGTTCAAGTCATAAACTCCGTGTTAAAATGGGGAAACCATGTTGAGTGGGTGGCACCAGGGCAACTGGTTCCAGGACCAAAAAAATTTATAAAAAAAATAGGAACAAACTAAAACGCTTCATAAAATAGTAATTAAAGCTTTTTGGTATTGTATGGAGGATAAAGGAAAAAACATTTAACAGGAGTTTCAATACGATTTCCATATTGGAAACAAAAGGATTTTCGGGTTTTAGAACAAAGTTTTATTGCATCACAAATACAACAAAAAATAAATAAAAAATCGCACTAAAGTTGAATGTATTTTGAGTTAACATTGTTCATTATAGTTATGAATTGTCAAACATTTAATCCGATTTAATTTTATCTTTTTATGTAGAACTTTTACACTTTTGTTTAAATAAAAGGAAGAATGTGGACCGAAGAACTGGGTTATGAGAGATGTTTTCAGTATGAGATTAATATGGAGAAAATGTTACCCTGCGGAACTGATACGTCCTTCCTCAATGACAGTGGAATGCCAAGTAGGTAAACACTAGAGTTCGTATTTAACAACCCACACACCCCCCCCCCCCTCATGTGTAACCAATACACATCGTCGGGGGGAATGTGTAATCCATTACCCTCAAGGTAATGGGGAAAATAATGGGTAGCTACCCACGACGATGAGGAATTATCCATCATGATTACGCATTACCCTCAGGGTAATAGGGAAAATAATGTGTAGTTACACACGGCGATAGTACCCAAACTGACCCATCCCCATTTTTGATCGAAAATATGGAAAAAAAATTACATGAGGTGTCAGGGGATACCCGGTTGGAACGAAGATCCTTTCGCTATATAAAGGGGTTTTCAACAGAGACGCTACAAAAGCAAATCGATAGGGACAGCAAACGACGACATATTTTTCCCCGCTCCTTTGACATTTCTCTTCAGTAAGGTTTGCCTTTGGAAAGATATACGAGTCAACAACGAGTCGAAATTATTAAAATTTACTACCGAAATTTGGAGTCAGTGGTCTCAACTGTAAGAGCCCAACTTTAAGAGGCCTCAACAATCAGCGATGAGGCTCATTTCTGGCTGAATGGCTTCGTCAATAAACAAAATATGCGTTATTGGTCAGACAGCAATCCACACGTAATCCATGAGTCATCATTGCATCCCGAAAAAATTACGGTTTGGTGCGATTTATGGGCCGGCGGCGTCATTGGGCCGTACTTCTTCCGTGATGATCAAGACCGGCACATTACTGTGAATGCGAATCGCTACCGTTCAATGATAACCGAATATTTTTGGCCCCAATTGGATAATATGGACTTGGAGGACATGTGGTTCCAACAGGACGGCACCACAAGCCACACAGCGAATGCCACAATCAATTCATTGGAAACAAAGTTTGGTGAACGTGTTATCTCACGAAATGGCCCAGTCGATTGGCCGCCTCGGTCGTGCGATTTGACGCCGTTAGATTATTTCCTGTGGGGCTACGTCAAGTCTATGGTCTATGCCAACAAGCCAGCGACGATTGATAAACTTCGTACGAATATCGAACGTGAAATTGCAGCAGTATCGGCCGATTTATGCTTGAAAACCGTCGAAAATTGAGTTCAGCGTCTAGACTTCTGCAAGCGTGCCCGTGGTGGCCATGCAAAGAAATCGAGTTCCATACATAATGTCATCGAACGTACTTTCACAGGAATAGAGAATTTCATTGGTATCTAAAACCGGTTTTGTTTTATTTAAAAAAACTTTTGCAGCGCTCTTATTGAAAAACCCATTATTATGTAGTAGTTTGTTCCACAACGCCTAAGGCGCCTGTTGAAAAATACTGCTATTTAAATGGATCTATTTAGAAATTTTTTTTATTGAATGTATGTTTTTAAAAAAAGGATATTTTTAGGACCTTTTTGTAAGAATATGTATTATATTTTCCCGAAAAAGTCCTTTCTTTAATGACAGGTACTTCTTTTATTAAAATCTAATGTTGTTTTTTTAAGAAAAAGTACCATTTTTATTAAGAAGTACTTTCTGTAAGAAAAAGCCTAAGAGTAGGAATTTTTCACAAAGAGTACTTTTTTTAAGAATAGGTACTTTTTAAAGAAGTGGTACTCTTTTTAGGAAAAGGTTATTTTTTTAAGAAAATTTACTTATTTTCAGCAAGGCTACTTATCTCAAGAAATGAAAAGAAAATGTATTGTTCTATTTTTAAGAAAAGGTACGTTGAAGCAAAGGAATGTTTGCAAGAAAATGTATTTTTTAAGAGAAGTTTTATTTTTGGAAAAAAAGGTTTTTTTCAAGAGATGTGAATATTTTTAGAATTGGTCCTTTTCTCAAGAACAGGCACAAAAATTTAATTTTACATTAAAGGTACTCTTTAAAGAAATAGTAGTTCTCTTTAAAGAAAGAGTAGATAATGTACTTTTTTAAGAAAGGGTACTTATTTAAAAAAATTACTTTTTGATGTGTTAACATCTATATCGGCGTATAGGGACTAAATCTATCAAAGTCAGATTTTATGCTGCTGCTAAAACCAGATTTTATGATGCTGCTAAAACCAGATTTTCTGCGACTGTGAAAGAGAAAAATGACGTGTTAAACAAAAATGAGCGAGCAAGAGAGCAATGAAAGAGTGGTGTGGCAGGGGTGAGGCAAACGAAATTGTGTCTATAGCGTATGTATTAACATAATAATGTATGTATGTACATGTGTCTGTTGCTGTTGTTGAACGGAGATATAAAGCATAGCCACGCAAAATTTTATGGTGACACACTAATACGTCAGCTACTTCGTACAAAGTATGTGTGATGTTGTGTGTTTGGCTGTTTCGTTGCTGTTGTTATGGCAAACATGTGGTTATGTAACACACGTATACGTCAGCTACTTCGGACAAAGTATGTGTGATGTTGTGTGTTTGGTTGTTTCGTTGTTGTTGCTATGGCCAAACAAAGCGAGTCATTTGATGTTCAGCATTGCCCGGTGTATAAAAAAAAACTATTATTTTTTATTTTCCAATGTAACATTTACTAATGTGTTCATAGAAATCGAACAGCTACCGTGTAGCAAAAAGGTGTTAACACATCATCCGTGAGTTCGAACACTCATTGATTTTTTTTTTGAAAAGGTACTTTTTGTAAGAAAATTTACTTTTTTAAGTAAAGGTACTTCTTTAAGATAAGGTTTTTTTTTAAGGAAACGTACTATGTTTAAGAATATTTTTTTTTTTTTTTTTTTCAATATTTTATTTTGCAATCTATTGTAGTACAATAATAAGCAAATGAGATAACCTTAATATAACGTATGTTTTGAACTCCACTGAGTTCAAAACGTATAAACATTGAAAAAGTTTTTTCAAATACCAATTACATTAATTATGTTGTCATTTCTTTTATTTCTATTTACGAAAAGGCAGATCTAATATATGAAAGCGTTTTAATCTATGAATTTCCTCACTATCGTCAAGTAAAGAAATAGCTAATGCATTGGGATGGTTACTAAGTCTATCTAAATAGTTTGCACTAACTCGATTTATCTCGCTTTTAATTTTAGCAATTCCTAGATCTTTATGAATGTTATCATTGGAAACGAACCAGGGAGCGTTCACAATCATTCTTATCGTCTTTGATTGATATCGTTGAAGAATCTCAATGTTCGAGTTGCTCGCTGTACCCCAGAGTTGGATACCGTATGTCCAAATTGGTTTCAGCATAGTTTTATAAAGTAGAACTTTATTTTCAAGGCTTAACTTTGATGTTGGACCAATTAACCAGTACATGCGTTGAGTTTTGATTTTCAATTGGTTTCTTTTCATTCTTATATGGTCTTTCCATGTTAATCTTCTGTCAATGTGCATTCCAAGATACTTAACACATTCGGATGAAGTAATTGCCTCGCCATTTAAAAATACTTTTGGACACGTTCCTTTTCTTAATGCAAAAATGTTTAAGAATATGAGTAGGTATTTTTTGAGAAAGTTTACTTTTTTTAAGTCAATGTTATTTTGAATAAGTGATGATTTATCCGACCTTTCGTATTGTATTCAAAAGTACAATATAAAAGGCTCCACCTAGAAATTTCCCATTAAACACGAAATTTCACCCCATATGTTAGTCTAGACACAAACCAAAGCAAAACTAAGAGTGTAAGAGTAAGTGTGCTGCCAAATGTAATTCCATGCTCAGGCTTGTATATCATTAATTTGCCAGTCTTGCACTTTGGCTTTTCTAAATTTACTTTTTTATTGTGAAATATGTGAAAACTTGAAAACTTCCCGTTAAACCAAACCAAACCAAAAGTACCCAATATAGTTGATAATAATGGGTTGTAATAAAGTAGTTAAAAAAAAAGTTGTTTACAATTTTTTCATTAGCCCACAACCACAACGTGCGAAAAGGAACTTCGTTCCAATTGGAACAGATTTCTATATCTCGGAAACGGAGCGTCCAATCCAAAAAATAATCAATTTTTTCGGGTTTATAAGGAGTTTTCATAAACTGGTCCAATTCGTATGGAAAAATTTTTGATAAAAAAAATTAAAACGTGGCTATAACTCGGAAACGGTGAATCCAATCGGAAAAATAATAAAATTTGTACCTCTATCGGAGGCTTTAACCAATGGACGTCTTCAATATGCCATTACCTTTCTAAAAAAAAAATCGCTAAAACTAAAATGTTTTGAATAAAAAATCGCTAAAACGCCCATATGTGTTTGCTATTTTTTTTGAGAAGAGTGTTGACATTATGAAGACATCCATTGCTTAAGGCCTCCGATGGCGATAAAAAAATTTATTATTTTTGCAATTCGACGCACTGTTTCCGAGTTATAGCCACTTTTTTATTTTAGCGATTTTCTCATTTTGGCGATTTTTTGTAAAAAAAATTCTTCCATACGAATTGGACCACATTCCGTTGCATCTCATGAAGAAATTGGGGAGAGCTTCTCACAACCAGTGAGCTGCGAGCTTTCTAGTTGTATAGTCACAGATTGAGACCTACAATTTTACACCGGTTCCGAACGGTATTTTGAGAAGCTTTCTCATAGCTAAATACACGATAGTGTCGCCAAAAGAAATTTTTGGTGGTCAGAGCAGGGATCGAACCAAGGATCTCAAGTACAAGAGCCTTGGACACTAGCGATTGCACCACGACGGCCACATGAAAAACCCTTAGAAAGCAGAAAACATTTGTAATTTTTTCGATTGGAAGCTCCGTTTGCGAGATATAGCAACTTTTTCTAATTTTTTCATATTTTCGATTAAAACTGGGGATGGGTTACCCTGGGTAACCCATTACCCATAGCCGTGTGTAAATACCCATTATTTTTACCATTACCTTGTAGGTAATGCATAATCGTGATGCGTAATTCCCCATCGTCATGGGAAGCTACCCATTATTTTCCCCATTACCCTGTGGGTAATAGGTAATTCCCCATTGTAGTGGGTGGCTACCCATTTTTTTCTCCATTACCGTGAGAGTAATGGGTAATCGTCATGGGTAAGTCCCCAATGTCGTTGGTAGCTACCCATTATTTCCCCATACCTTGTGGGTAATGGTTAATCGTGATGGGTAATTCTCCATCGTCGTGAGCAACTACTCATTACTTCCCCATACCATGTGGGTAATGGGTGATCGTGATGGGGAATTCCCCATTTTCGTGGGTAGCTACACATTATTTCCCCATACCCTGTGGGTAATGGGTAAACGTTCATTACACATTCCCCACGACGGGGGGGGGGTAAATACGAACTCTGGTGTTTACCTAAACGAACGCTACCTACTCCCCACCGCATAATAAAGGGTTACCCTGGATAACCCAGGGTATCTCATTACCCACGAAATACGAACCCTTGTAAATACTTACCCAACAATATTTGAATCGAAGTAGCGTCTCAGATACGGCAACAGCCTACCAAGCGATCTCTTCAACATCTCAGTTTCACAAGAAGTCAGACTGAAACCATCAGCAGCAAAAATCGCATCCAACATGAACATGCAAATATCATTGGGGTATGATTTCAAGGGTTTCCAGCAGAATTCCCACCCACCCAGAAGATTTACTAAATCGGATATGGCAGCGAGGACAGATTACCAATATTTTGATTGCAACATTTTTCATTGAGCCTGTCATCAATTTCACTACACGCAGGGTTAATATTAGCTATCTAAAATGTTGGATACCTTTGTAATGCTTTCGAGGAAACTCTTCGTAACTAAACATATGCTCCTTTTTCCTGAATTCATATTCAGTCCTCTAGGTTTTACCTAGTTGTATTATAATCCAAGTGGCCTTAAGGCTCTTCTGGAAAAATTATTCGGATGTTTTGCTCTAAGCAGCATCGTCACATCATTTGAAACGCAGACAAGTTTGAATCCCTCCTGGTGCTCTGAATGTAATGTTACATTTGCTTTCAGGGAATATTATGAAGAAGCAACTGTCTTATACATCAAGTCAAGGCAACTGTCAGAATGGGGCCTGATGCGACTGGGTCATGGGGAAGTGTTGGAAGGTGATTCCAAAGGGTACACGAAAGCGAAACCACTACTCGATCGGAAATTCGAGGGCGGATCAATAACTACATGACTTTTCGAACTTCCCTCATAATTATATGAAATGCAACACTTCTCCCATCAAGAACCATCTATTTATAGACTAGTACCAAGTACCATCTGTTTACAGACTACAGCTGTTCAAAACATACCAATTTCGAGTTTTATTTTTTGCGAAAAAAAAAACAGTCAATCAAACCAAGGAAAAGCTTGATAAATACTACGGAGACTCTGCGCCATCGATTACAATGATAGAAATAAGTGGTTTACTGACTCTCGTTGTGGTCGCACAAGTACAAGTGATGCTGAACGTTCTGCACGGCCAATTGAGATCTATACACCCGAAACTGTCGAAAATCCACGAATCCGATCGAAGAGTAAAAGTGCCTGAGATTGTTGATGCCATAGGCATTTCATATGGTAGGGTGGTGTCGATTTTAAATGATCAGTTGGGTTTAAGAAAGCTGTCTGCAAGATGGGTGCCGCGTTTGCTCTCAATCGACCATAAACGTAATCGTGTGACAACTTCAAAGCATTGTTTGGAGTTGTTTAATTGGGCTACGAATTGGTACCTCATCTACCATATTCTCCGGATTTAGCTCCCAGTGACTATTTCCTATTTCCAAACCTAAAGAAATGTCTCGGTGGAAACAGATTTAGCTCCAGCGATGAAATTATTGATCAAACAAATGCCTATTCAATGGACCTCGAAAAATCCTATTGTTTTGGAAGGGATACAAAAATTGGAGAAACGTTGGACTAAGTGTATTGAGCTAAAAGGAGATTATGTTGAAATTGTTTTTTTGCAAAAAAAAACTGTTTCATTAAAAAGTCACGGACTTATTGATCCACCTCGTATCACACTGTGGTGTCAGACAGGTATTTCTGGTATAGAGGGATAAGTGTATTTCTATACGGCTAGTTCGAAACTGAATGATCCCGGGATGTTGGGATGTAGAGTTATCTCTTTCTCGTATTTATCGTAGCCTTTATCAAGCAAACATCTTAGCGACTAAGGAAGTGAGCGTTGCGGTCAGAGATAATAGTCCAGTAGTTATGCCGTCAATGTGTTCTCTGACAATCAAGTCCTTAGCATCTGTATTTCTGAATTAATTTCTGAATATTCAGTTGTTCTGAGTATCTGATATTATTATTATCGGGTTTTTCAAGAAGAGCGCTACAAAAGTTTTTTTAAATAAAACAAAACCGGTTTTAGATACCAATGAAATTCTTTATTCCTGTGAAAGTACGTTTGATGTCATTATGTATGGAACTCGATTTCTTTTGCATGGCCACCATGGGCACGCTTGCAGAAGTCCAGACGCTGAACCCAATTTTCGACGGTTTTCAAGCATAAATCGGCCGATACTGCTGCAATTTCACGTTCGATATTCGTATGAAGTTCATCAATCGTCGCTGGCTTGTTGGCATAGACCATAGACTTGACGTAGCGCCACAGGAGATAATCTACCGGCGTCAAATCGCACCACCGAGGCGGCCAATCGACTGGGCCATTTCGTGAGATAACACGTTCACCAAACTTGGTTTCCAGTAAAGTGATTGTGGCATTCGTTCAAGTCCATATTATCCAATTGGAGCCAAAAATATTCGGTTATCATTGAACGGTAGCGATTCGCATTCACAGTAATGTGCCGGTCTTGATCATCATGGAAGAAGTACGGCCCAATGATGCCGCCGGCCCATAAACCGCACCAAACCGTAATTTTTTCGGGATGCAATGATGACTCATGGATTACATGTGGATTGCTGTCTGACCAATAACGCATATTTTGCTTACTGACGAAGCCATTCAGCCAGAAATGAGCCTCATCGCTGAAGATGATTAAGGCCACTGAAGTTGAGGCCACTGACTCCAAATTTCGGTAGTAAATTTTAATAATTTCGACTCGTTGTTGGCTCGTATATCTTTCCATGATGAAATGACAAAGCTTACTGAAGGGAAATATCAAAAGAGCGGGAAAAAATATGGCGTCGTTTGCTGTCCCTATCGATTTACTTTTGTAGCGTCTCTGTTGAAAATCCCTTTATATTTGTTGCCATCGGCTCTACTGTGCGACATCATCTCTTATTTATGAGTAGTTACTGAAGAAAATCTAGTCCATAACTTTTCTGAATAAATTTTAGTTTTTTTCTGATTAATTTTCTCTCCTTATTTATTTTTTCCCCCAACACTTCATCCAGCACTTTTTGACTTTAATAACTTATCTAAAATTGGATATCAATTTGGTTCTCATTTTTCTTTTGCCCTTTCATCAATTACTAGAAATTACCAATCTTTATTCCATTATCGCCATGAAAATTGTGTCATTTTCTGCACTCATAATATTATTAAAGTGAACATTTTCCTATTATCATTATTTGTTCATTTTTGTGCTACGTTTCGTCCTGCACATCTTAAAATACGCCATTGTCCATTTCGTGTTTTTATACTTACTGCACTTCTCTAACACCAACACGATGATGACTCCATGAATCATAAAAAGCAATTGCAATGTCCTCAATTTCCGTTTCGATTGTCCTTTACGGGTTATTTGTTTCCTTTTCCGGCAGATACTCGTAAGATACGATTCACCTAGTTAGCCGCGGCGCTTTTTTTGCCGTGTGAAACAGTATGGCAGCTTTAAATGTTTTGTGAGAAATGATGGTGGACAACGATTTGATTTAGAGTTCGATTTTCGATTTTGTTGAATTCGGTAAAGAGCAAAAGGATAAGGAATAATTTAAAGATGAGAATCTGTAATAACTTGGAAGGGGTGGTAAAAATGGCTATTTTCCCGTAACTATTGTTAAAAAAATGTATTTGATAATTTTGTTTGTGGAACCATTGCTGAAAAGCTGATTCTGATCCTTGATTTTGGGAAAAATCTAGTTTCCAATAAGAGTCAAAGAAGAAGGCTCATAAATTATATAGAACATAGATAAATAAAAACCATAGATGATTCATCTGCTTAGCCACCATTTCCACCAGAGGACACATGCTGTTTCCGTACGACCATTTTTCACCAGGATGCGACGGAAAAGCACTCAGACATAATTTTTATTTCGATTCTGTTGCCTAAATTTGAAAATAGAATATAAATAATAGAAAACCATATCGCTTTTGAAATTTGTTGACAATACAAAAGGCAAAAACCATGGTTATATAGTTTTTTCAATAGTTTTTGTTTCCAGGGAAATTTGCCCATCCACCACTCCGGCGCCATCTAGAAAATGTCGCTTTACTTTCAAATTCACCACTTATCTTTCACCATCTATAGTTTTTTATTTAACTATGATAGAACGAAGTTGAAAATATTTCGAAAAGAATGCTGTGGTTATTTTAAATTTAGTCACCATTTTCACCAGAGGGCAACTGCTATTTCCGTACGACAATTTTTTCAATCGGATGTGACGAAAAAGCACTCAAACATCATTCTTATCTCGACTCTGTGCGTGTGCTGAGCTTACTGCTTTGCCTGTGCTGCTGCGGTCGGTGAGATAGCATAGTATCTCAATGTTGAAGTAAACGGTGTTAAGAATCATTCCTAGGAAGTTCGATGTTCTAGAAAGTTATTTACTGAGATCTTAGGTACATTTTTTTCGTTGATTGTTTCCTTGAATTTTGAACGGTTTGCTACTTATGAACCTGAATAGGGGAAAAACTTCAAAAAAATCCAATTTTGTAAAGTTTTTTTTTTGCGATTTTTACATTGAAGATGAAGTTCTTCTGATTTTATGAGTTCACAATTGTTGTTCTTCATGACAAGAGCTACAACTTACACTCAGAGAGTAAATCAAAATTCCGAACGGTTTGCAAGATATGAGCCTGACAAAATAATGACTTTTTTGCAAAAATTACACCGAGGTCCCAAATCTTTGGGGGCCCATAAAAAAAGTGCATGACTTTGGGCAAAACTGGGAGACAAGGGTCTCGTTTTGGTATTTTATCACGTAGTCGTGTCCGTATATGGTTATATTTCCATGACTTAAAAAATTATACACAGTGTAAGCGAATGATTCATCTATGGTATTTCTATCATCTTTGATTTAGTGTAGCTTAATGCCCATAAGTATGAGCAATGTAAGATAAAAGCTACCACACAGTAGCTCACCACAAACGGTTGATGAAATCACTCAGAATTATTTTGAACAATCAACAACAGATGGCGCTACTAGACGATCTAACCACTAACGATTGAGCTACAGCAGAATTCTCTGGAACCATCGAGAAGAGGCAGCATTGCTTATAGTTTAATATACTAGTGGTCATTTTCTCAATGTCCGGCTACAGTATCTGCCTACTAATTGCAACTTTAATTTAATTTTACCACTGCCAGTCTTTATCTCATACTCCGACTAATTTAACAGGATGTTAGTCAGCTGTTTACTTTATTATTACTATTTTTGTGCAAAATTTAATTTATTTTTCTAACTAGCGCAGCAATGGTGGAAGTGGGCAAATTTCCATGGGAACAAAACCTGTTGGAAAACCTGTTAAACCATGCTTGTTTGCATTCTCTATTGTCAAAAAATACCATGGAATATGATGTTCTTTTATCTACATTTTATCATAAAACTCATACATTTTATCACTCAAACTCATAAAACAGAATCGAGTGGGTTTCGTCGTATTGAATAAGCGAATAAATCATCTATATTATTCCTATCGTCCTTGGCATTTATAAAACGTTCGCACATGAAAACTTATTTCAAATTCAACTATGATTGTCAAATTCAATTGAGTTTAAAGTGATTTTGAATTAAACTCTTAAATTTTATATTATTCCAAATTCAAATACTGTATACATTTTAATGTAAAAATTAAACGTTATGTCAACATTAAATACAGCTGTAAAATTTTGAGACTGAAACACGAATAACATAAGTACAATACAATTTAATTTCATTTCATTTAATTCAACTCAGTTCAGTTCAATTCAATTCTAACGAATTCAACACAATTCCATTCAATTCCACTCAATTTATTTCATTTCAATTCAATTCTATTCACTGCAGTTCAATTCAATACAATTCAATTCAATTCAATTCAATTCAAATCAATTCAATTCAATTAAACTTACTTCAATTCAATTCAACTCAACTCAATTCAATTAAAATCAATTCAACGCAATTCACTTCAGTTCAATTCAATTCAATTCAATTCAATTCAATTCAAATCAATTCAATTCAATTCAATTCAATTTAATTCAATTAAATTCAATTCAATTGAATTCATTTCAATTCAATTCAATGGAACTCAATTCAATTCATTAAAATTCAAATCAGCTAAATTCAATTCAATTCAATTCACCACAATTCAATTCACTTCAATTTAATTCAATTCATTTCAATTCAATCCAATCGAATCCAGTTCAGTTCTATTCAATTCAATTCAGTTCAGTTCAGATCAGTTTAGTTCAATTCAATTCACATCAATTCAGTTCAATTAAATTCAAGTCAAGTCAATTCAATTCAATTTAATTCAGCTAAATTCAATTCAATTCAGTTCAATTCAACTCAATTCAATTCAGTTCAGGTCAGTTCAGTTCAGTTCAGTTAAGTTCAGTTCAATTCAATTCAGTTTATGTCAATTCAATCCATTCGAATCTAGTTCAGTTCTATTCAATTCAACTCAGTTCAGTTCAGTACAGTTCAATTTAATTGAATTCAATTCAGCTAAATTAAATTCAATTCAACTAAATTCAATTCATTCAATTCAATTCAATTCAACTCAATTCAATTCAATTCAGTTCAATTCAATTCAGTTCAGTTCAATTCAGTTCAGTTCAGTTCAGTTCAATTCAATTCAGTTCATGTCAATTCAATCCAATCGAATCTAGATCAGTTCTATTCAATTCAATTCAGTTCATTTAAGTAGAGTTCAATTTAATGAATTGTATTCAATTCAGTTCAATTAAATTCAATTCAAATAAATTCAATTCATTCAATTCAATTCAACTCAATTCAATTCAGTTCAATTCAATTCAGTTTAGTTCAATTTAAATCAAATCAATACAACGCAATTCAATTCAAATCGAGTTAATTTCATTTAAATCAATTCAATTGAATTCGATTCCCTTCAGTGCAATTCAATTCAATTCAACTCAAGTCAATTCAAATCAGTTCTGATCAATTTTATTCAATTCAATTCCATTCAGTTCATTTCATTTCAATTTATTTTACTTCAATTCAATTCCATTCCATTCAATTCAATTCAATTCAATTTAATTCAGTTCAATGCAATTCAATTCAATTCAATTAAATTCAATTAAATTCAATGCAATTCAATTAAATTCAATGCAATTATATTCGATTCAATTTAATTTAAGTCAATTCAGTTCAATTAAATTTAATTCAGGTCAATTAATTTCAATGCAATTCAGTTCAATTTAATTCAATTCACTTCAATTCAATTCAATTCAATTCAATTCAATTCAATTCAATTCAATTCACTTCACTTCACTTTACTTCACTTCACTTCAATTCAATTCACTTCAATTCACTTTAATTCTATTCAATTCAACTCAATCAATTAAGCACCTTCCTGCACATTTAGGAGTATCGCGAGTTGGTGTTCGAGTTTGTTGTCAAAATATAACAAAAGCGTCAATCGTTAGTCTTGCACTCTCTTTTGAGGTTAGTTTTTCAAACTGCTTATTGTATTTTACACTGTAGCATTTTTCACTGTAGCACACTGTTATTACTAAGTAAGTTTTCGAGGATTTTATTTGAACGTGTACCTATTAATTTCTCAGTATAAATTTTACCTTACCCATCACGTTCATTTCAAAAACCGAAGAATGAATCGCCATCTACACGAATATTCTTTATCTACTATAACAAATATCCGCCAAAAATTTCCCATTTGTATTATATTCCGGACATCAACCGTTATTGTCTATCATTGACAAGCACCAGTGGGAACCCTGCCATAGCTACGATTGTTAATGTGTATTATAACTGAAAGATGTCGCTGTCGGCGATTGCTTTTTTTGTTACTGCTTATAAGAAAGCTGCAGGAATGTAGTAAAAACACTAGTTAAATTACTCACTTCAAAAAATAAAAGGGAGTTTCCACCGCTCACTCAATAGAATTAAACGTTTGTGACTGTTGTTTACACCGAGTCATACCTACCATGAATGCTTGCAAGTGGGGGAATTTACTTAGCTCGTATCTGCCGCGAACAGAAGCAAAAACGTCTGCCTAGAAATCAAAGGGAAAATTTTGCTTATTTCGGACACAGCAAGCACTTCAGAGGAAAGATCCCCTCTCGATAAATGAAAATCCAACTATAGGGTGGCGCGCGACACGTGCTACAAAAACAAAACGTAATAACTTCTTTTCTGGGTGAGTAATCGACTCATTTTTTTTATTTTCCAGGTTACTACTATTTAGGTTTAATGAAATAAAATACAGAAGATTTATAAAATTATACAAAATTATAAAAATAAAAAGATCTCAATTAAATTTCAATTTAACTGCGAAGGTGTTTTTCTTTATATTATTTTTTATTTTAAATATAATATATAACGTATTTGATACATAATATTTTCAATTTTTTTGTTTTAGCATTTGTTTCTTAATTTTTGTATTATTTTCTTAATTCCCGTTCAAATTTTAGTTTTCTTTTCAAAAAACCACAAAGCGATTTTTTTAAATTTTAATATTCAGTTCAATTAATATATTTTTTTGTTTAGTTTTATTTGTTTTGTTAAATTCAATATGGAAATCACAAAACTAACACGCGTATTCAAAACGAAAATGATTTTGATATTTCTGCCGTTTTCGAGTATACGGTTTTTGTTACAGGTTTTCTTATTTTGCTTTTAATAAATCTGTTGTTTTATAATTATATTTAAATGTGTATTTAATCTTAAAGAACTGTATTCTTTTAGAATTTCAATATAAGTTGCAGTCAAATTCAATTTGCCCAAGAAGTGATTGGCATTCTCTTAAGTACTATTGGCGCCATCGTGTATCGCCTTTCCCAAATCCTTTCTCTTTTGGTCGACATATGCATTAGATTGATTTATCTTTTCACCTATGGCCTTGCTGGTGGTTTTCAGGCCATCCTCAACAGCTGTTTCGGCTTGTTTGACGGCTTTGGTGGTTTTGTTGATGGCATCATTGCCAGCCTTTTTGGTCTGATCAACAGCATTGGCAGCAGTCTGAAGGGGACAAAATTTATAAATTATTGAAAACATTACAACTTTAGATGTCTCTTGCATTCTGTGTCGATTCAGCAATATTGGCCGCTGTCTGTTTCGCATTGGCCGCCATTGTCTGGGCTTGTATCACGGTATTATTGACGGCGTTTTTCGTAGCGTCCACACCATGATCGATTGCTTCACCGGCTTTATGTGCCTTATCAGCAGTAAAGTCAGCTGAAAGGAAAGAACAATTTTTCGGTTATTTTTAAGTTTTCTATTATCAAAAAATCAAGAGAATTAAGCCATGAATTTATAATATTTTGTAAAATGTAATCTTCTGATAACTCGACAACTAAGACAGTAATTGAAAAATTGTGTTCAATATTTTTCACGTCTAGCCTGTATAAACTCTGTCGAAAAAACGTATTTCAGTGTCGATTATTTATAATTTCCTTATTAGAAAATCAAAAATTATGGAACGAAGTCATTGCAATTTATCGATTTTGGAAATTGCATATTCCGATTAGTCGATAACTAGGCAAGTTATCCAAAAAATTAATTTAATATTTGTCGAATATGTATTTTCTTTTCTATTACCATTCAAAGATTTTTCGTTTGGAAAACACAAAGTTTTTTCAATATGAAGGCAACCCTGTCGTATCAGCTGTTTAAGTGTATACAGCTGATTGCAGACACAGCAAACATAAACAAACACAAATGCAACGTGGTAAAGTTGTATTAAAGGGTGCGTGGTGCCACAAATATTTTCAAAATTTCAATGTAAATAAATATTTGCCATAATGTGAAAAGCTGCAAGCAGTTACATTTAATAAATTTTGAAAGATAATATTTTATTTTCTGTGAAGTGTTACAACTCAACGAATGTTATTTTCTGATTGTCTAATTTGACATTTTGTGTCTCATGTCATAGAATACTACATACATAGATAAACTTATTCCCTCATCTGACGTTTCATTTCACACTCTTCATCGTAGGTTTGTGGAAATGAGAGAAATTAAATTTAAAATTACATTGCACCAGGTGGAGTTACAAAATATGTTCACTTAACTTTTTCATGTCGTTTTGGTGTAGAACTGAAAAATTTAAATGTATTTTTAACTTTTTTGTTGACTTTTATCGTTGGTATACATTTGTATTGTATTTAACACAACTAGTTTGCCACAAAAACACGAAATTCGGTTGTTGTTCCTTTGTTGATCTTTGTATACTATTGCCACTATCTGGTATTATTGAACCCATATTTTCCACCATCCAATGTTTACTTTCCTTTGTACCTATGACGTTTAATTTATTGAGCGAATAAAAGTTTCTATGGTATGTATTATTCTATGTCTCATGTATTTGAATTTGTCAACCCAAACTGAAAATAAAGACTTAAAAACCAACAATTTTATTTATTCGCCAGTTGACTATCGAATGGTCGTAATCATAATCAGCGTAATCATTTTCCTGTGGTTTGACTCACCAGTTTTGGTCGCCAAATTCGCAGCTTCGGTCTTGGTTTGTTGCACAGCTTCACCTATGTTCTTGGCTTGCTTCTCAGCCATTTTTTCAGTACTCTCTACTGTCTCTTTGGTGAAGTTTTCGGTATCATCCTTTGTCCTGTTAAAGAAATTGGCGGTTTTATCAACCAAGGTTTTAATAGAGGCTGCAAGAAAATGGAATATGATTGAAAATTAACAAAACTTTTTATTTAAATAATTTTTAAAAATAATTATAAATAATAATTTTAAATTTGTAAATTTTTAAAAGGCTGGAAAGTTACAACCGATTTCAACGAAGCTAGAGATTTATAATAATATGATAACAAATAAATTTAGTCAAATCAATGCAGGAGTCAATTTTCATTCATATTTCAAAGTGTGTTGAGAATTTTTGCATGAATTTTACGAACGTGTTTCTTTGGTCTAACACAAATTGAAATTTGGTACTAAATTTTTCAATAATTGAATTGAATTGAATTGAATTGAATTGAATTAAATTGAACTGAATTGAATTGAATTGAATTGAATTGCATTGCATTGCATTACATTGCATTGCATTGCATTGAATTGCATTGCATTGCATTGCATTGCATTGCATTGAATTGAATTGAATTGAATTGAATTGAATTGAATTGAATTGAATTGAATTGAATTGAATTGAATTGAATTGAATTGAATTGAATTGAATTGAATTGAATTGAATTGAATTGAATTGAATTGAATTGAATTGAATTGAATTGAATTGAATTGAATTGAATTGAATTGAATTGAATTGAATTGAATTGAATTGAATTGAATTGAATTGAATTGAATTGAATTGAATTGAATTGAATTGAATTGAATTGAATTGAATTGAATTGAATTGAATTGAATTGAATTGAATTGAATTGAATTGAATTGAATTGAATTGAATTGAATTGAATTGAATTGAATTGAATTGAATTGAATTGAATTGAATTGAATTGAATTGAATTGAATTGAATTGAATTGAATTGAATTGAATTGAATTGAATTGAATTGAATTGAATTGAATTGAATTGAATTGAATTGAATTGAATTGAATTGAATTGAATTGAATTGAATTGAATTGAATTGAATTGAATTGAATTGAATTGAATTGAATTGAATTGAATTGAATTGAATTGAATTGAATTGAATTGAATTGAATTGAATTGAATTGAATTGAATTGAATTGAATTGAATTGAATTGAATTGAATTGAATTGAATTGAATTGAATTGAATTGAATTGAATTGAATTGAATTGAATTGAATTGAATTGAATTGAATTGAATTGAATTGAATTGAATTGAATTGAATTGAATTGAATTGAATTGAATTGAATTGAATTGAATTGCATTGCATTGCATTGCATTGCATTGCATTGCATTGCATTGCATTGCATTGCATTGCATTGCATTGCATTGCATTGCATTGCATTGCATTGCATTGCATTGCATTGCATTGCATTGAATTGAATTGCATTGCATTGCATTGCATTGCATTGCATTGCATTGCATTGCATTGCATTGCATTGCATTGCATTGCATTGCATTGCATTGCATTGCATTGCATTGCATTGCATTGCATTGCATTGCATTGCATTGCATTGCATTGCATTGCATTGCATTGCATTGCATTGCATTGCATTGCATTGCATTGCATTGCATTGCATTGCATTGCATTGCATTGCATTGCATTGCATTGCATTGCATTGCATTGCATTGCATTGCATTGCATTGCATTGCATTGCATTGCATTGCATTGCATTGCATTGCATTGCATTGCATTGCATTGCATTGCATTGCATTGCATTGCATTGCATTGCATTGAAGTGAAGTGAAGTGAAGTGAAGTGAAGTGAAGTGAAGTGAAGTGAAGTGAAGTGAAGTGAAGTGAAGTGAAGTGAAGTGAAGTGAAGTGAAGTGAAGTGAAGTGAAGTGAAGTGAAGTGAAGTGAAGTGAAGTGAAGTGAAGTGAAGTGAAGTGAAGTGAAGTGAAGTGAAGTGAAGTGAAGTGAAGTGAAGTGAAGTGAAGTGAAGTGAAGTGAAGTGAAGTGAAGTGAAGTGAAGTGAAGTGAAGTGAAGTGAAGTGAAGTGAAGTGAAGTGAAGTGAAGTGAAGTGAAGTGAAGTGAAGTGAAGTGAAGTGAAGTGAAGTGAAGTGAAGTGAAGTGAAGTGAAGTGAAGTGAAGTGAAGTGAAGTGAAGTGAAGTGAAGTGAAGTGAAGTGAAGTGAAGTGAAGTGAAGTGAAGTGAAGTGAAGTGAAGTGAAGTGAAGTGAATTGAATTGAATTGAATTGAATTGAATTGAATTGAATTGAATTGAATTGAATTGAATTGAATTGAATTGAATTGAATTGAATTGAATTGAATTGAATTGAATTGAATTGAATTGAATTGAACCGAACTGAATTGAATTGAATTGAATTCAATTGAATTGAATTGAATTGAATTGAATTGAATTGAATTGAATTGAATTGAATTGAATTGAATTGAATTGAATTGAATTGAATTGAATTGAATTGAATTGAATTGAATTGAATTGAATTGAATTGAATTGAATTGAATTGAATTGAATTGAATTGAATTGAATTGAATTGAATTGAATTGAATTGAATTGAATTGAATTGAATTGAATTGAATTGAATTGAATTGAATTGAATTGAATTGAATTGAATTGAATTGAATTGAATTGAATTGAATTGAATTGAATTGAATTGAATTGAATTGAATTGAATTGAATTGAATTGAATTGAATTGAATTGAATTGAATTGAATTGAATTGAATTGAATTGAATTGAATTGAATTGAATTGAATTGAATTGAATTGAATTGAATTGAATTGAATTGAATTGAATTGAATTGAATTGAATTGAATTGAATTGAATTGAATTGAATTGAATTGAATTGAATTGAATTGAATTGAATTGAATTGAATTGAATTGAATTGAATTGAATTGAATTGAATTGAATTGAATTGAATTGAATTGAATTGAATTGAATTGAATTGAATTGAATTGAATTGAATTGAATTGAATTGAATTGAATTGAATTGAATTGAATTGAATTGAATTGAATTGAATTGAATTGAATTGAATTGAATTGAATTGAATTGAATTGAATTGAATTGAATTGAATTGAATTGAATTGAATTGAATTGAATTGAATTGAATTGAATTGAATTGAATTGAATTGAATTGAATTGAATTGAATTGAATTGAATTGAATTGAACCGAACTGAATTGAATTGAGTTGAATTGCAATGAATGAAATTGAATTGACTTGACTTGAATTGAATTGAATTAATTCAAGAGTATTGTATTGAATTTATTTGACTTGACTTGAATTAACTTGAATTGAATTCAATTCAGTTCAGAAACGAGCGAAAATAAATAATCCCTTTTATTTGTATCCGTTTTTTTGTCCAACAATTGAGAAACATTTAACAGCAGCTCAAGCTCGATGAAATTACCAAATAAATCGGCCTTCCTCAGAAAGGAATGAAGCAGGGGTTTCTGTGGCACAGCTGATCGAAAACCCACTAAGGAAATGATGTAGAATGAGAGATCAAAGAAGGCATACAGAGTAGAGACCATGCAGCAAACTTAGTTTAAAAGTGTTTGAATAATACTAGTGACAGCTAAATTATGTTTGCATCGAACGAAAATACGCATTCCCTTTTATTTCTGTCCGTATTATGCCAACCAAAGAGTAAATTAGCAACTCGAACTCGATGAAATGGCCTACTAACTCGTCGTCATGAAGAGGCATCGAAGAGAGTAATGGAGGCTCTTTAGTATTGCTCTGTAGATGGAGACTCTTATCTCTTACTCCGTTTTGGTATTTAAAATCTGATGAAATTTTGCTTCTGTTAATAGCAAACAAACAAAATGACTATACCAAACGCTAAAATTTGTGGATTCGGGTACACCTGCACTTAAATGGAAAATTTCACTACGAAATACTGTGTTATATCGTAGCAAATGTAGGAGCTAATTCATTGGTAGCTTCTGAGTCATAAACAAACAGATTTGACATTAAAAATTTTTATTTCAAACGTAATTTTACAATTAATTTCAGAATATTTAATTATCCATTGAAGCCAACTGATTTGTTAACAGTTTTTGGTTTTCTTTGTTTTTAATAATTTTTAATAAATAACTTGGTTTTTATAATTTTTTTAAATTTTTCTTTTCATCGCGTGTTGTTTACAATTTGGACTGTATTTTGAAATAGAAACATACGATATGAGACAATATGGTCTCAATTTTACGACAGATATAAGGAGGGCAAATGATGCTAAATGTAGCTTTTAAATCGGTACAGTAGTTTAGGTACCGATGGTATTTTTTGTTATAAAATCAAATGGTTTTTTTTACACATAAAAAAATTTTTTTAATTAAAAAATATGTTTTTTTCAAAAATATAAATTTTTCTTAGCCTAAAGGAAATAACAACTTTAATAAACAAAAAGTATTTTTTGCAACAAAAAAATTTTTTTACAAACAAAGCTTTATTTTGGGATAAATACACTTTAGTTATTATTCTCTGCTCTACACCAAACTTTCGCCATTCAGAAAACCTTCTGCGCTGAGTCCAAAAAATGTTTTTTCTCTTCCACTCCGTCCAACTTTTTGAGATATAGGTCTTTACAACTTGAGTATATAATCGCTCATATCTTAGGTATTTATAGTCCGATCTAGTTGAAATGACTGTCATTGCAAAGGTCTTTCGAAACTCTATAAGAGTCAATACAAAGATTTTTTTGTTAACCCATTGGGGGCCACGAAAAAAAGTATTTTTAACCTCTCTTTTTTGAAACTTCTTTTTTCTCTTTCTTTCGATAGACTCCGATAATAGGCAAGAGTTTCACCTTTCATTTAAGGTATAATAGTCGGCCGGAGGTATAATACTCAATCTGACACATTCAAAGTTTCGATAAACATTTGGCGCGTTTTTCCCTCTAAAAATTAAAAAATTATTTTAAAAAAGTCGCGCAAAAATTGCTAGCGGCGCTTTCTGTTTTATAAAAAAAATAAAAAATTATTTAAAAAAATACCACAAAATAAACTTTTAGATAACTGGTTCTGAAAAACTTGTAAAAAATAAAGGTTGATTTGAGCTGTTGTAAACAATTTTCAAAAAAAATTAATTTTTCCCCCATATAACTTGCATCTTCATGAAGAGTTTTTCCGGTTTTTGTGTTTTTATCTTTATATAGCGTGTTTATTTATTTTGTTTATTTGATTGATTTTGAATGCTTCTACCGCAAAATTATCCAACAAAAAGAAATCATTCAAAAAAATATTTGTTTGTTTACCAGACATATTTTATTTGTCAACTACTGTAATTAATCGAAAATAAATTTCTAGAAACTTCTTTTGGTTTTTGATTTTCTGACACGATTTTATTTTCTCGCCCAAAATAATATATCGATTTTAATTTAAATTTAAGTTAAGGAAATACTGCTCTGTTTTGTCTAATGCAAGTTAAATTTTGTTCAATTCAATTGTGAAATATTTGCCTAATTACCTGCCGAACTTGTTTAACAAAAATTGATTTTTCCGGTTGAGGGATACGAAATAACTACAATAAACACTAAAGTTTGTTTGAGAATTCTGGTACATCAGCACTTAAATGGAAAATTTGACAATGAAATTCCGTGCTAAAGCAAAGGCAGGATCAACATTTCTATTCAGATTCTGTGTCATGAACAAACAGAGTTGTTATTGAAAATTTCTACTTCAAATTTAATAGAATTTAAAATTAATTTCACACTTCAATTCAGAATATTTCATTATCCATTGCAGCCAATTGATTTCTTAATAGATTTTGTTTTTTTTTTTTAATAATTCCATGACAATTTTCCACTTACTAGTAAACATATTTTTTATAATATCTCTGCTTTATTGTATTAACTTTTTAATCTTGAAAATAAATGCGACTGCTTCCGTTTAGTGATCGTAGAAAACTGTTTGCCAAGTAGCAAGTTGTCTAGGTATTTGGCGTTCCAATTTGATATACAATCAAATCGCATAACAAATCGTAAGAGAGGAAGCAAACAAACAAAACAAAACAAAGTCAAGCTATGAAATGCATCAACATTCAGGGATAAAAGCAAAAACAAAACCTGATGTAGTAATGAAAAGGATCACATTGTTGGGGTTAGAAGTTTCACAGACCGATTACCCTTGTATAGAGTATCATCTACCCACCAACTACAGCAGCACCAGTAACAAGAATATGGACAGTGACGAGCAAAATTGTAACAAGGTTGACAAAGTTTGAAAATAAATTTATATATTTTAAATATTTGATTAAAAACAAAAATTTATTAACAAAACAAATTTATTGTTCTCTCGTGAAAAAAAACAAACACAATTTTAAGTCTATGTTGATATCTACAATGTGAACAGCAAATATGATGAAGTTATACAATTGTTACAATTTTGCACTCTGGTTTTATTTTAATGTATTTTTTTTCTCATTCAATATTTTGTCCAGCAGCCTTTAGTTTTTTAAGAGCTTGTATAAGGCGAGTCATGTTGTTGCAAAATGTTGCCGTCATTTCCGCTGGAATCGCATCCCAAGTTACTTTTACTATATCCAACAGCTGTAAAAATTCAGGAATAGAAACAAATGCAAAACCTGATGTAGTGATGAAAAGGATCGCACTATTGGGGTTAGAAGTTTCGCAGACCAATTACATCACTATAGAGTATCATCTAGCTACCAACTATACCAATAACAAGTACACTGACGAGCAAAATTGTAACAGGGTTGACACAGTTTGGAAATAAATTTTTACATTTTAAATATTTGATTAAAAACAAAAATTATTAACTAAATCAATTTATTGTTCTCTCGTAAATAAAAACAAATACATTTTTAAATCCATGTCAGTAAATATTTTAAAGTTATATAAATGTTACAATTTTGCACTCTGGTTGATTTATTTGTTTTCTCATTCAATATTTTGTTCAGTAGCCTTTGGATTTTTTAAGAGCTTGTATACGGCGAGGCATGTTGTTGCAAAATGTTGCCGTCATTTCCGTTGGAATCGCATACCAAGTTTCTTTTACTTCACACACAGCTTTTTTACATCTTTTGGAGCATCTGGGTACTTGGCGAGCTGAGATTTTATGAAAAAAAATGGTGTCCCATAACATCCCATGAAGGGATTGAGGAAAGCTTCTCACAATCAGCGAGATGTGCGCTTTCTAGTTTTTACACACACTGATTGGGACCTACAGTTTTACACCGGATCCGAACGGTATTTTGAGACCTTTTCATGGCTAAGTACTCGATAGTGTCGCCATCACTAAGCGAGGTGACCGTCGTCGAAAGATATGTAAGGTGGTCTGAGTAGGGATCGAACCCACGTTCTCATGTACAAGAGCCGCGTACAATAACCATTGCACCACCGATGGCCACAGAGATTTTATGAAACTCCAAAATATTTTCGCTCTGCATTAAGTCGGGTGACTAGGTTGGTCATTTCATAGTTGTAAATTGTTGACTGTTTAACTAGTTTTAAAAGATTTTGTGCGAATGTTGTGGGTCGTTGTCATGCCGAAAGTCACTCTTTTAGTAGCAAGACACGTTTTTTCTATAGCAGCTGGTAAATGATTTTCAAGAATTGAAAGATATTGTTCGTTTTTCATAATACCTTCAATTTTAACCAGAGGACCTACTCCATTCTTCGTAATACATCCCCATACCATTATGGATCCACCATCATATTTTATGGTTTGTGTTACTTCAGTCGGGATAGTAGTATTTGGATCTTTGGTCCAGTACCAAGCACGGCCATTGGACTCAAATGGATTGATTTTAGTCTCATGAGACAATTTAACCTTAAACAGAAGGCATAATTGTATTTATATTGTTACGAATTAGTAAAAGCTTTTGCTTGCTGTTAGTGACTCTACTAACATTATGCAAATAACAGGCGGTTAGTGTTGGGCCTGAAAGTACGCATTGTAACAACGTACCAGCTCGCTAAACCAGTAACACGAATTCGCCTCAGTTAAGATAATTCTCCGCCATTCGAGATGATTCTACAAAGATAAGTAACGACTAGAAGGTTCTTGAATTCGCTAGATATAACTTCATTTGAGTATGGTGAGTTAGTGTAAATAGCGGAGGTCTTTGGAATGCAGAGTTCAGTTTGTGATTAAACCCCGTAAAGTAAGCAACGCGATTTGATAGTAAAATATAAGACTTATTAAAGTGGTGTAAATAAAGTAAACTGTTGTACTATATAAGTAAAATAAAAGGAAGTTAAACCGTTGTAATTATCGTAATTTAAAACGAACCTTGTTTTATTATAGGGAATAAAACAACGCAAAATAAGAAAATTCGTAGCAATATTGTTATGATTGAGTAAAAGCTTTTATTTACTCTTAATGACCAGACTAACATAAATAACAGATCGATTAATGCTGCGCCTGAAAGTATACCCATACTACAAACCAGTTGAAGAGTCGGCTCTAAGTACGTTATTTTTAAAAACTGTTATACTACAGGTTCTGGAAACGGGAAGAACAATCTGGAAGCTGGTAGAGCCACTGACGGCGAGAAGCATAACTTGTATAAATAGCTGAGGCTTTGACAATATGAGTCAGTGTGTGATTAACAGCCTGAAAGTAAGCAACGCTTTTCATAGTAAAACATAAGACTTATTGTAAAGTGGTGTAAAGAAAGTAAACTGTTGATATATATAAGTAAAATAAAAGAAAGTTAAACTGTTGTAACTATCGTAATTTAAAACAAAGTTTGTTTTATTATTGGGAATAAAACAGCGCGAAAAGACGAATTAGGAAATGCGTAACAATATTATTTAAAACGTGTCGAATTTAATACTTTACCTTCTTCCAGTCAGCCGCAGGCCAGTTTTAGTAGACCGGTCCGAATTCTTTATTAAGCTTTATACTCTTTGGTGATAAATTTCTTAACTTCAGCCATAACACCCAATGTGTTGAGACTTCGATGAGCACTATTTAACGTTCTTAGTGCCGCAGCTGGTGTACTTGCATTGTCACTTGTCGGTAATTTTTGCCAAATGAGGACAAGTGCTGTCGTCAATATATCTGGGGCTTCCAGAAGTAGTTGAAATTTTGGTCAGTGTATATAGAATTGACAATTGTTTTAGAATTATCTTTAAATATTTATACTATTATTTTCTTAATTTCTTTTCAAACTTTTGATGCCTTTCGATAAAAATTTCATTATTATTTATTTCATATTTTATATATTTCTTTTTGGTTTAGCTTTATTTGTCTTTTAGTAATTTTATGGCATTACAAAATATTAGAAAATAAAAATTATATTTAAAAAATAAATATCATACAATTCAAAAAATCAAGATGGAAATCACAAAACTGGCACACGTATTCAAAACGATTTGCTATGGCTGAAAATGTAAAAATGATTTTGAAATTTCTTCTATTTTCGAGTACATTAGAGATTTTCTTATGTTGCTTTTAATAAATCTGTTGTTTTATAGTTATGTTTAAATGTGTGTATGACCTTAAAGAACTGTATTTTTGTAGAATTTTAATTTAATTATTAGTGGAATTAATAAATTATGGTCTTTTCAAAATCCTGTCACTGGTGGTCGACATATGCATTGGCTTCATTCAACTTTTGGCTTCTCTGACCGAACAGCTGTTTAGACTTTGTTGATGACAGCCTTGGTAGCCTTTTTGGTCTGATCAACAGCATTGACAGCAGCCTGAAGGGGAAGTAATTTATAAAATATACAACACATTTCAATTTTAGATCTCTCTTACATTTTGTGTAGCTTCAACAATATTGGCCGCCGTTTGTTTCGAATTGGTCACCATTGTATTGGCGGCTTCCTTGGTAGTGTCAATGGCATCAGCAGCTTGATCCATACCACGGTCGATAGCTCGTCCGGCTTTTTTTTGTGCCTTAGCAGTAGTTGATTCAGCTGAAAAGGAAAAACAAATTTTCGATTTTTTTTTAAAAGATTAGAATTTAAATTTAAAAAAAAAATAAAATTAAGTCATGTATTTATAAAATTTTCTAAAATGTAATCTTCTGATAACTCGATAACTAAGACACTTATCGCAAAATTGTATTTAATATTTTTCATCGAAAATTATTTGAAATATGAAATACCATTTTTCAAATAAATATTTTTCGAAAATATTGTTACGAATAAGTTAAAGCTTTTGCTTGCTCTTAATGACTCTACTAACATTATGTAAATAACAGGCAGTTAGTGCTGCGCCTGAAAGTATGCATTGTAACAACGTACCAGCTCGCTAAACCAGTACCATGAATTCGCCTCAGTTAAGATAATTCTCCACCATTCGAGATGATTCTACAAAGATAAGTAACAACAACAAAGACTGGAAGGTTCTTGAATTCGTTAGATATAACTTCACTTGAGTATGGTGAGTTGGTATAAATAGCGGAGGTCTTTGGAATGACGAGTTCAGTTTGTGATTAAACCCCGTAAATTAAGCAACGCGATTTGATAGTAAAATATAAGACTTGTTAAAGTGTTATAAATAAAGTAAACTGTTCTACTATATAAGTAAAATAAAAGGAAGTGAAACCGTTGCAATTATCGTAATTTAAAACGAACCTTGTTTTAGTATTGGGAATAAAACAACGCAAAAAGGACGAATAAGGAAATTCGTAATAATATTTTTAATATTTTAACCCATTTGGGGGGATATTTATTAACCCATTTGGGGGGATAATTAAAAAAATATTTTCTAACCTCACTTTCATCATAAAAATTTACTATTTTCAAAAAAATTTCCTAGTAAACTTATTTTTTTGGTAGATTCCGATAATAGACAAGTCTTCAACCTTTGTTTATTGTATAATACTTACCTGTAACCCTTTAAAGACCGGAGATATGAAAATTCAAACAAAAAAACATAACACCCACAAGTTTCTTTTCTTTTATACGTCTTTATCATCCGATAACTACACTAGTTATCGAAAAAAGTTATTTAAGTTTTTCGCTTATTTTTAAGATTTTTGTCGGCCCAACACCGGGTTCGCAGCTTCGCCATAGTATTTTTATGTTATAAAGCTCCTACGTAGACGGCCTTCGGCCGGGCTTAGGGACTTTTTCTCTCTGACGTAGGACACCGGCTTCGGCACAGTATTTTTTTTTGTGGTATAAAGCGTTCTGCGTGTTTTTTTTTTAAGAAATATTTCTCTAGTCTTTCAAGGTAAATATCTCCGGTCGTTCGAAGTTTATAGGTGATTAGTATACCTTAAAAAGAGCTTAGAGCCTTCTCTATTATCGGAGTCTACCACGACAATAAATTCACTAGAATTTTTTTTTTTTGAAAATAGTAAATTTTTATGAAAAAAAGTGAATATAAAAGCCTTTTTTAGCTCCCCATGGATTAACAATAATAAACATGTGTCTTTATAGAGTTTAGAAAGACCTTTGTAATGATACCCATTTTAGTCAGATCGGATTATAAATACCTGAGATATGGCCGAAACTCCAGCTTCAAAATCCTATATCTCAAGAAGTCCGCACGAAAAAACACTTTTCTGACTCAGCGCAGAAGGTTTTGCCGGTGATGAAATTTTCGTGTAAATCAGAGCATTGTTGCCACACTAGATTTATGTCAAAAAGCAAACAAAAATTGCCATTCGAACAGATGCAAATGGCAAAATGTCGGTTGAAGGATTGGAACTATTTAACTTCAGCTAAACAGGTCCTCAGGGGTGTGGTTCATGAAGCAGTTTAATGAATAGAGATTAGATTAAACAGGAACTGAAGTGGTTCTTTAAGATGTGTTTCTGGACACAAAATATCTAACGGGTGTTAATTCACACCTTTCAAAAGTTACCGGTTTGCCAAGAATCCACTTACGTGACTGGTTCTGAACCAATTAAATTTCCCGTAAGGACAGAAGGATGTGTTTTTTACAAAAAAAAATTTTTTTTTTTTTTAAAAATTTATATCTGTACCAAAAATATGTTTTTTTTTAAATTTTTTTTATAAAAAACAATTTTTTTTCTTAAAAAATATATAATGCAAACAAAATGTTTTTATACAAAAAAATTTATTTTTTACATAAAAAAATATTTTTTTAAAATACATTTTTTTCCAAACAATTCAAAAATTTACATTTATTTATATTTTATTTTATTATAATCGTTATATAGTTTTGGAACGAAGTTCCTTATCGCACGTTGCGGGATGGGGCTAAATGAAAAAAAAATAAAGAACTTTTTTATGACTATTATGCTGCAACCCAGTATTATCAACTATATTGGGTACTTTTGCTTTGGTTTGTGTCTAGACTAACATATCTTGGGAAATTTCTTGTTTAATAAATAGATAAATAAAAAACCATAGATGGTGAAAGATAAGTGGTGGATTTGAAAGTAAATGGAATTTTCTAGATGGCGCCGGAGTGGTAGATATGGGCAAATTTCCCTGGAAACAAAAACTATTGGAAAAACTATATAACCATGCTTTTTTGCCTTTTTTATTGTTAATATCAAAATCGATATGCTTTTCTATTATTTATATTCAAATATTTTCAAATATAAACCGAATCAAAACAAAAATTATGTTCGAGTACTGTTTCGTCGCATCCGAGTGAAAAACGGTCGTTAAGAAACAGCATGTGCCCTCTAGTGAAAATGGTGATTAAGCAAATGAGTCATCTATGCTTTTTATTTATCTATGTTTAATATGAAGTTTTCTAGGTGGAGCCTGTAACCAATATTTACCTTTTTGTGAAGCAAACTATCTTTTCTTGAGATAATTACCTACTCAAAAAACATGTATCTATTCTTGAAAAAAAAGACCAATTCTAAAAAATATACCCATTTCTTAAAGAACACCTTTCTTCAAAAAATACCTTCTCTTAAAAAAATAACTTTTCTGACAAAAATTCCTTTTAAAAAAATTTCCATTTCTTAACAAAATACCTTTTCTTCCAAAAATTCCTTTTCTTAAAAAAATACCTATTCTTACAAAAATTCCTTTCTAAAAAATTCGCATTTTTTAAAAAAAATACCTTCCCTTAAAAAAAATCTTTTCTTACAAAAATTCGTTTTCTTAAAAGTACTAAAATAAAATATTAAATTTTTTTGGCTTCTCTTGAGATAAGTACCTACTCTTAAAAATTTACCTATTCTTGTAAAAAAAATACAAATTCTAAAAAAATTTCCATTTCTAAAAAAAAACTTTTCTCAAAAAAATATATTGTCTTAAAAAATGCATTTTCTTACAAAAAATTCCGTTCCTAAAAATAAAATAATATCTTTGCTTTTCTTGAGCTAAGTAGCCTTTCGGAAAATAAGTACATTTCCTTAAAAAAATAACCTTTTCCTAAAAAGTGTAAAAAAAATGCATAATCATGGCTTTTTCTTACAGAAAGTACTTCTTATTAAAAGTGGTACCTTTTCTTAAAAAAAACATTAGCTTTTAATAAAAAAACGTACCTCTCTTTAAAAAATTACCTTTTCGGGAATATATAATACATATTCTTACAAAAAGGACCTAAAAATATACATTCTATAAAAAAAAAATATTCTTAAAAAAAGTTTATCATTTTACAAAAAGTATATTTTCTTAAAGATCCATTTAAATTATCGTTTTTTCAACGGGCGCCTTAGGCGTGTTGGAACTAGCTAGTACGTAATATATAGCGAAAGGAACTTCGTTCCAACCGGGTATCCCCTGACACCTCAAGTAATTTTGTTTTTATTGATTTTGGATGTTTCTATTGCAAAATATTGCCAAAGCAGTGAAACAACCCATTTTTAAGAATAAAAAATTTTTAGGAGAAATATTTTTAGAAAAAAAATTGTTAGAAAAAAATTTTTAGAATTTTTTCCAAATTTTAAAAAATTTTAATTTTTTTTCATATAACTGGCAAATTCATGTAGAGTTTTTTCCTCGTTTTTTATTTGCATTATTATCGATCGTTATATGTGACTTGCTCCACGAAAAGGGACCTCTGCGCCGAAAAGAAGTTATTGAGAAAACCCCGTTTAAAAAAAGCGCTTCGTTCATTTTTTCATATATTTCATTAATTATGTTCATCTTTTCAGGTGATTTGTAAAAAACTAAAAGACATAGAAACTTGCGGTTTGCGGCATTTGAAAGAGCGTTTTTTTTCCTATAAGAATCACTCAAAAAAAAATTTTCGGCGCAGAGGTCCCTTTTCGTGGAGCAGGTCACATATTGGTTTTTTATTGATTTTGGATGGTTCTGTCGCAAAATATTGTCAACAGTGAAACAATTCAATTTCTACAAAATAAAATTAGTTGTTACAAAAAAAAATTTTCCAAACAATAAAAAAATTTAATTTTCTTTAATATTTTTTTTTATATAATTTGCAAATTCATGTAGACTTTTTTCATCGTTTTTTTTATTATTATCGATCTAGTTATAGTATCGATATAGTTTCTTTTTTTATTTTGGAAGCGTCTATCGCAAAATATTGTGAAAACAGTGAAAGAACCCACTACAAAAAAAAATTTTAAAAAAACCATTCATATATTTGTTTTGTTTCGATTTCAGAATATACGATGCCGTACAATACAGAAAAAAAAAAGTTTATTTACCACACAGAATTTATTTGTAAACTAGTGTATTTAATCGAAATTAAGTTTCTGGAAACTTCTGTTTGTTTTAGATTTTCTGACACTATTTAAATTTTCCGCCCAAAATTATACTTCGATTTTAATTTTAATTTCAATTAAGGAACAATTCTATGTTTTGTCTAATGCAATGCTGTCATTAATTGAGTCCAATTTTGAAATATTTGCCTAATTCACCGGCGAACTTGTGTAACAAATATTGATTTATGGCTCAGATAAAGTTCGATTGAGGGATTTAAATCTTCTAAAATTTCACTTCCATTGAAACGAAATAAAAAAAATGTCTACACCAAACACTAAAGTTTGTTTGAGGATTCGGGTGCATCTGCACTTAAATGGAAAATTTCACAATGAAATTCCGTGCTAAAGCAAAGGCAGGATCAACATTTATATTCAGATTCTGTGTCATGAACAAACAGAGTTGTTATTGAAAATGTCTACTTCAAATTTAATAGAATTTAAAATTAATTTCACACTTAAATTCAGAATATTTCATTATCCATTGCAGCCAATTGATTTCTTAATAGATTTTGTTTTTTTTTTTTTAATAATTCCATGACAATTTTCCACTTACTAGTAAACATATTTTTTATAATTTCTCTGCTTTATTGTATTAACTTTTTAATCTTGAAAATAAATGCGACTGCTTTCGTTTAATGCTCGTAGAAAACTGTTTGCCAAGTAGCGACTTGTCTACGTACTTGGCGTTCCAATTTAATATACAATCAAATCGCATAACAAATCGCAAGAGAGGAAGCAAACAAACAAAACAAAACAAAGTCAAGCTATGAAATGGATAAAAATTCAGGGATGAAGGCAAAAACAAAACCTGATGTAGTGATGAAAAGGATCTCATTGTTGGGGTTAGATGTGTAACGGACCGATTACCCCGGTATAGAGTATCATCTACCTACCAACTACAGCAGCATCGGTAACACTAATATGTACAGTGACAAGCAAAATTGTAACAGGGTTGACACAGTTTGAAAATATATTTATATATTTTAAATATTTGATTAAAAACAAAAAATTTATTGTTCTCTCGTGAATAGAAACAAATACAATTTTAAGTCTATGTTGATATCTACAAAGTGAACAGCAAATATTGTAGACTTATACAAATGTTACAATTTTGCACTCTGGTTTTCATTTCAACATTTTGTCCAGTAGCCTTTGGATTTTTTAAGAGATTGTATGCGGCGGGGCATGCTTTTGTAAAATGTTGGCGTCATTTCCGCTGGAATCGCATCCCAAGTTTGTTTTACTCTATCCCACAGCTCATTTAGAGGCTCCATCTGGGTACTTGGCGAGCTGAGATTTTATGTAACTCCAAAAGTTTTCGATCGGGTTTAAGTCCGCTGACTGCGCTGAGCATTTCATATTTGTAAATTGTTGACTGTTTAATCAGTTTTTAACGATTTCGGCCGAAGAATGTTTTGGGTCGTTGTCATGCGTCTTTCAGTAGCAAGATCGGTTTTTTCTATAACAGCTGGTAAATGATTTTACAGACTTGAAAGATATTCGCCCTTATTCCCGTTGTCGTCGTCGACGTCATTACAATTTCGACACCATTTTTATTGGCGACTTGAAGGCATTTGGACAAAAAAATTTTGCGTAATGTTTTCAGACGGTTGTTTTTGGATCATAGACATCAAAACTTTGTTGTTGGCCATGTGACAATACATTTATAACGTTCTAAAGTTGACAAAAATCTGATGACGACGACGACAACGGGAATAAGGCCGATTGTATATTTTTTAAAAACAAGATTCTTTATTGGAAGCCACCAAAATGAGGTAATTTGTGGGATAACTGGTGAAGGAGAGACCGAGCAAAACATTTATAATAAACGTTTAATAATTGTAAGCGTTTTAGGCAGATACAAAACCTATTCCCATTAAAATGCTAATAACGCGAATAGCTTGCGGAAGTCAGCATCAATTTTTGTAGACCATTGGCAACCTATAATTTACAAAATAGGTGAATCTTACGAAATAAATCCTTTCCATTTTTCGGCAAAATCTAGGAATTCCAAAATCTAATAAACAGGGATGGTTAACCGATTTTGCTAATTTCCTTCCGCTTTAAACAGAGTACTAAGATCGTGCACATGAAAAATATTGAGCAACGTCAATTTGTCGATAATATGTATAACCAGAGTGTGCAACAGCTGCTAAAGCTTTGATCGGATGTCGCGTCGCAAGTTGGAATTTCATCGACTTGAAGTTGCAGATGACAAAACTAGCGTCAAACATAATTTAAAAGTCATTATCATCAATCAAACATAATTTAAAAGCCATTAGTATTGTTACGAATTTCCTTATTCGTCCTTTTTGCGTTGTTTTATTCCCAATAATAAAACAGGGTTCGTTTTAAATTACGATAATTACAACGGTTTCACTTCCTTTTATTTTACTTATATAGTAGAACAGTTTACTTTATTTATAACACTTTAACAAGTCTTATATTTTACTATCGATTCGCGTTGCTCACTTTACGGGGTTTAATCACAAACTGAACTCTCCACTCCAAAGACCTATGCTATTTATACCAACTCACCATACTCAAATGAAGGTATATCTAGCGAATTCAAGAACCTTCTAGAATCTGGATGTTGTTGTTGTTGCTTATCTTTGTAGAACAATCTCGAATGGTGGAGAGTTATCTTTACTGAGGTGAATTCATGCTACTGGTTTATCGAGCTGGTACGTTGTTACAATGCATACTTTCAGGCGCAGCACTAACCGCCTGTTATTTACATACTGTTAGTAGAGTCATTAACAGTAAGCAAAAGCCTTTACTTATTCGTAACAGTATCAATCGAACATAATTTTTTAAAAGACATCAGTATCAATCAAACATAATTTAAACATAGTTTGCTTTTCGCTCAATCCTTCATCCCCTTTCTTTTGCATAATTTACCAACGTAATAGACGATGACCTGTGGCATCGAAACCACCTGCTGTCAACTGTTGTCACTGTCAAACAGTCTTCATTTGCTTTTATTGTGTTTATTACATTCATAGAGCAATAGTTAAGAGTCGCCATTTCTCTCTTTACGTTCCCTCTATGACGACATAATACGGATAGAACTAAAAGGGAATGCCTATTTTCGTTTGATGCAACCGACATAAAATATAATTTAGCGGTCATTGGTATCATTCAAACAATATTAAAACATAGTTTGTTGCATGGGTTGCTTTTGGATGCTTATCGCTCTTTCACCTATCTACTCTGTTCTCTATTAATTTCCAACTTCAGAATCGATCCAGCTTTACAGTTGACCCCTGAGTGAGCAATTTATCACTTATTGTGGCTCAGCAGAGGTATCCCAGAGACGATTTAGAATTAGACGACCAGAAGATGTGCACAATTTGGCAACCCTGGTAAAAGAGAACCAAAAAGTGCTAGAAATTCACTCAAACGTATATCTCTCTCGCGTCATATCTTGATTATTTCATATTTTTTGCATAGTTTATGTAATTTTACTTCAACATGGTTGGAATTTGTATAGTTATATACAATAACAATATCAAAAAGCTGCCCGTGTATTGAAATATTCAATGAAGAGAGTAGGAGAGAGAACAGGAATGTCTAGGGTTTCACTCGTTGTGTTTGTTGACATTTGGGTGAAGAGAAATTTTGACTGTCTACTTGTACATCGTTTTGGGTTGATCGACTACGTAACGGGTCCGCCAAATAACATTTTTTTTTTTTGAAAATGCTATAAAAAAAACTAGTGAATATTTTCTCAAATTTCGTTTTTTATTTGAAAGTACAATCCTTCCGGTTAATAATGGAAAATAATTTCATTCAAATGGCTGCCTCGGCTGGCCCTGCAGTAGCCTACATGACCGGTCCAATTTTTAAGCACATTATCGATTGTGTGCAGCTGTATTTCACCAGTGGCTTCACGAATATTGTCCTTTAAAGCGTCAATTGTCTCTGGCTTGTCGGAGTAACTCTTATCTTTGAGGGCACCCCACAAATAACAGTCCAACGGTGTCAAATCGCAGCTCCGAGGTGGCCAAACGACATCAGCTCTACGCGGCTGATAATGCGATCTTCAAAAACAGGGCGCAAAACATCGAGTGTAGCTTCGGCTGTGTGGCACGTAGCGCCGTCCTGTTGAAACCTAATGTTGCCAATATCCTCCTCTTCAATTTTTGTGAACAAAAATTCGTTTAACATGGCCTGATAACGATCGCCATTGACTGTACCGGCCACTCCTTGCTCATTTTCGAAGAAAAATGGCCCAATTATGCCTCTGGACCAAAATCCGCACCAAACAGTGACTCGTTTTGGGTGTATCGGCTTTTCAATGTATGCGTGCGGATTTTCTGTGCCCCAAATGCGACAATTTTGCTTGTTTACATACCCGCCAAGATCAAAATGAGCTTCATCTGAAAAGATGGTTTTTTTTTGGCAAAATCGGCATCTACTGTAAGTCTTCTTCCAAAATCCGTACGCAATTTTCGCACACATTCTGCAACATTACCATGATTTTCAAAGTAATGTCGCAATATTTCCCGGCGTTGTTCAAGCGTATACACAACCATATTCGTTCAGCGGAAGGATAAAACTAATTATCTGTCAAATCAGACATGAGCTCAGTGTTACCATTCACGAAATCATAGATTAATACTTATAGTAGATCTACTAGTTCTCCCACCAAATTTATTACATTTGGCCTGGTGTGATATTTACGTTTGATGTTGAAAAGAATTGCTTTACTAATACCAGATAGAGGCAATGGTTCAAAACAACGAACAAAATAACAACAACGTCATTTCGTTTTGTGTGTTAAAATTATTGTGTTAAATACAACACAAATGTATGCTAACAATAACAGTCAATAAAAAAGTTTAAAACACATTTAAATTTCACAGTTTTTCACCAAAATGGCATGAAAAATGAAAGCAAGAAGTTATTGTAATTCCACCTGGTGTATATCACATTTCTTCAAACATCTCTCTATCACACCTACCGCATCACCAAGAGTGTGAAAGGAAACGTCAGATGAGCCAAATATTCTCTCTAGTCTGAGATTACTCTATGTACGAAATAAGCACTAGTTGAAAAAAGAACGTTAGATGGCGGACCATTTAGTAGGAAATTGATAAAAAAAACACAGAGGATAGGCGAGAGAGCGACAAGCAACCAGAATCAAACCATGCCTCAAACTAAGTTTAAATAGTGTTTGATTGATACTAATGACAGCTTAATTATGATTATGATACAACAACAACTCGAACTCGATGAAATGGTCTACTACCTCGACGTCATCGAGAGAACGTAAAGAGAGGGATAGAAACTCTTGTCTATTTCTCTATGGGCTTTGTCAATTGGCCGCCTTGTTCCTTCGATTTGACCACACTACACTATTTTTTGAGAAGGCACGTGAAGTCTCATGTCTACGATTGCTGCCTTGGAAGGTAACATTACACGTGTTATTGGGGAGATACCTTCTGAAATGTTGAAAAAAGTGTGCCAAAATTAGACTTTAAGAATGGACCACGTGAAGCGTAGCCGTGAGCAACATTTAAACGAAATAGTCTTTAAAACGGAAATGGAAGGCATTGATTTATCGGTCCAAATAAACATTTCGACAGAGACGCTACAAAAGTAAATCGATAGGGACAGGAAACGACGCCATATTTTTTCCCGCTCTTTTGGCATTTATCTTCAGTATGGTTTGCCATTTCATCACGGAAAGATATACGAGCCAACAACGAGTCGAAATTATTAAAATTTACTACCGAAATTTGGAGTCAGTGGCTTCAACTTTAAGAGCGCTACGTCCAATTTATGGTCGTCTTAATCGTCCTACCAGATCAACAATTGAGCGTCTAGTGCAAAATTTGAATCCACAGGCACAGTATAAAATGTTCCCGTGCCAGTGAGACAAAGAAGTGCCCGTAGTGTCGAGAATATTGCTGCCGCTAAGGCTTCAGTTCAAGAAAGCCCAAATGTGTCTCTCACACGTCGTTTGGGCATCTCTGTGACGTCGTTGTGGCGAATTTTGCGAAAAGATCTTGGCCTACATCCTTACAAGATCAACTTGACGCAAGAACTGATGTCCGCTTGACCACCATAAGCATCGTATGTTCGTGAATTGGGCTGAGCAACAACTTGAAAATGATTCGGATTTTCATCGGAAAATCATCTTCAGCGATGAGGCTCATTTCTGGCTGAATGGCTTCGTCAATAAGCAAAATATGCGTTATTGGTCAGACAGCAATCCACACGTAATCCATGAGTCATCATTGCATCCCGAAAAAAATTACGGTTTGGTGCGGTTTATGAGCCGGCGGCGTCATTGGGCCGTACTTCTTTCGTGATAAACAAGACCGGCACATTACTGTGAATGCGAATCGCTACCGTTCAATGATAACCGAATATTTTTGGCCCCAATTGGATAATATGGACTTGGAGGACATGTGGTTCCAACAGGACGGCGCCATAAGCCACACAGCGAATGCCACAATCAATTTATTGGAAACCAAGTTTGGTGTACGAGTTATCTCACGAAATGGCCCAGTCGATTGGCCGCCTCGGTCGTGCGATTTGACGCCGTTAGATTATTTCCTGTGGGGCTACGTCAAGTCTATGGTCTATGCCAACAAGCCAGCGACGATTGATGAACTTCATACGAATTTCGAACGTGAAATTGCAGCAGTATCGGCCGATTTATGCTTGAGAACCGTCGAAAATTGGGTTCAGCGTCTGGACTTCTGCAAGCGTGCCCGTGGTGGCCATGCAAAAGAAATCGAGTTCCATACATAATGGCATCGAACGTTCTTTCACAGGAATAAAGAATTTCATTGGTATCTAAAACCGGTTTTGTTTTATTCAATTGTTTATTGTAGCGCTCTTATTGAAAAACCCGTTACCAATAATCTGTAATTTCTTCAATTTTCAAAAACCAAATAGCAAAAATAT
This sequence comes from Phaonia tiefii, assembly GCA_963931995.1. NCBI lineage: Eukaryota > Metazoa > Arthropoda > Insecta > Diptera > Muscidae > Phaonia > Phaonia tiefii. Next base: position 24,939,642 of record OZ008371.1, read on the forward strand.
CAACCATTACTAGGTCAATCTGCGTACTTTTCCAGTAAAAAATATTTGAAAAAATTTGAAGGAGTAAGTTTGATTTTACTCTCCCAGTAGAAAATACCACAAAAAGTACACAGACGACATTCAGTAAAAACTTGCAAGAAATAAAAACATTTGTATGTAAACAGCTGATGTGAAATGTAAACATTGGCAGAACCAACAACCGCAGTTGAAGTAAAATATAACAAATCATAAAAACTGTCTTCTTTATTAAAAAATTTATTTTTTTCTCTTAAAAAATAAAATTCCAATGATTAATTTGTTGTTTTATATTTTGTATATTTCATAATTTTGTTTGTTTACACGAACTTGCAAATTCTTACTGGCCAAAATTTCACCAGTAAAATCTTGTAAGTTCTCTATCATCGAACTGTCAAAATATTCGCCCTTATTCCCTTTGTCGTCGTCGACGTCAATACAATATCGACACCAATACAAAAATTTGCGTAATGTTTTGGATCATACACATCAAAAACTTTGTTGTTGTCGATGTGACAATACATTTATAACGTTCTAAAGTTGACAAAAATCTGATGACGACGTCGACGACGACAACGGGAATAAGGCCGAATATCTCTCTTGCTCTCTCGTTACTGGCCTTTTGGTGTAAACAGACAACATCCAGTAACAATTTGTACAAATTGTTACAAATTACGATATCAGTACGCACAGAGAGCAATCAACCACAATGATTTTAAGAGAAACCACATGATCTTTTTTCGATTCATAATAAAGTGTGAATATTAAAAGAGAAACATAAACAAGGTTGTCCAAAGTCATAACAAACAAATGTAGGGTCATGGTGAGAGAGGCTGTTCGATAAGATGTGAAATGTGGAATTTTTCCACTGTTATTGCTTGTGCAAACAGAGAACTCTATTCAAAATTAAGAGAGAAATGTATGGGGATAAAAAAAAAAACAATCATCGATCGCACTTTCAAAATTCCCAAATTTCTACAACAAACAATTAAATATCGATATGCGATTTCATTTCAATGCAAGTTCGTCTGCAAATAGGCGGATGTATTGTCAGTGCCTTGAAGGGAAAGATTTCTTTACTGAACATGAGATCATGACAATGGAAATGGTAACAAAATTAAGACATTTGTCATCGATAGTAAAACAATTCAATGTCATAACTCAATTGACTAATACATATTTGTATTCAAATTTTAATAATATTTAGTTCAAAATGAATTCAGAACCTAAGATATTATTTTGAAATGTCAGAAGCATTCGTACGAAAGTTCTAGAAGTTTTGAACTTTTTGCTTTCAAATGATACAGATATTTGTTGAATTAATGAAACATGGTTAGAAAGTAAATCTAAATTTTGGCACCCAATGTATAATTGTATTCCACTTGATCGACAAGATAGGCCAGATGATAGGCCACAAGATAGAGAAATCAAATATTTATTTCCCCGGAATTGCAATCTATACACTAAATACTGGTAGAAAGATCAAACCATAGAGTAATAGAGACAGAGTATGCATCAGCTGTGAAAGCTTTGACCGGATGTCACGCCGCAAGTTAGAATTTCATAGAGTTGGAGTTGCAGATGATAAATATAACCCCAAACATAATTTAAAAGTCAGTATCATCAACCAGTTCTCCCCAGTCCCTTCATGGGATGTAATGGGAAACCATTTTTTTTTTTTTTTTTATCATCAATCTAACATAATTTGAAAGCCATTAGTATCATTCGAACATAATTTAAAAGACATCAGTATCAATCGAACATAATTTTTTAAAAGACATCAGTATCAATCAAACACTATTTAAACATCTTTTGCCTATCGCTCATTCCTTCATTCACTTTATTTCGCATGATTTTCCAACTTCATAGTCGATGAGCTGTGGCATCGAAACCCCCTGTATTAAACTATACCCTATATATTTCCGGAAGAGATTCTTCCGAGCTTTTATCAAAATATACTAGAGATTTAAGAAAATTACTAAATCGTATACCCGGGCACTTCACTCTGTGTGTAGATCTGAATAGTAAGCACCGCGATTGAGGATGTATCAGAACAACTAGGTTTGGAAATACACTCTCGAATTTAATATATCGCTTTCCATTGCAATTCTCTTTTTAAGCGAAGCTACTCGAATTTCCACTTCTAGATCTCAATCATCGACAATAGATACCATAGGGGGCTTCAATGCCACAACTCATCGACTATGAATTTGTAAAATCATGCAAAAGAAATGGGATGAAGGAATGAAATTATGTTTGATTGATACTGATGTCTTTTAAATTATGTTCGATTGATACTTACTTTACATTTATTGACTAAAATACAACCTCATGAGGTCAGACGTTTTACACATATTAATTAAACAAAAAAAATTAAACAAATTTCAATATATTCGTCCAACTGGCTCTATCCTTCGCCTTTTCTCGCCAGTTGGTAACACCAAGGATACGGAGGGATTCTTCTGCCTTGTCATTCCAGGGGACTCTTGGTCGTCCTCGCTGGCTCATCTTCATCCATTCTGATAACATGGCCTAGCCAACGCAATTGGCCCACTTTGATTCGTCTAGCTATGTCCACGTCGGAATAGATATCACATAGCTCTGCGTTCCAGCGACGTCGGTACTCGCCGTTTTCCCTAACAGGCCCATATATTTTACGGGGAATTTTTCTCTCGAAAACTCCCAGGTGTTTTTCATCCGCTTGCGATATGACCCAAGTTTCGGAGCCATATGTCAAGACAGGTAAAATGAGAATGTGATATAGCTGGACTTTTGTCCGTCGAGAGAGGGCTTTGTTCCTAAACTGCTTGCTGAGCCCAAAATAACATCTATTTGCAAGCACAATTCTCCTATTTATCTCCAGGCTGACGTTGTTGTCCTCGTTCACGGCGGATCCAAGGTATACAAATTCATCTACCACTTAAAAATTAAATCGGATATCAACGTTCAAGTGCGGACCAAGTCGAGAGGTTTCTGTAATCGTTGACACCATCAATTTTGTCTAGCCCTCATTAACAGCAGGACCCACCTTCGCTGATTCCTTTTCGATTCTTGAAAATACTGCAGTAACCTCTCGCAAATTTCGCCCAATGATGTCTATGTCGTCAGCGTACGCCAGCAACATATGGCTTTGCGTGTTAATGGTCTTGTTCGTATTTACTGCAGCCTTTCTCATTATTATCACCATTAAGATGTTGAAGAGATTGTACGAAAGTGTGTCGCCTTGTCTAAGTCCTCGCTTGGTACAGAATGGTTTAGTGAGGTCTTTCCCCACTTTCACTGCTGATTTGATGTTGGTCCACGTCATTCTCCCAAGGCGGAGCAGTTTTGCCGGAATCCCAAACTTAAGATATAGCTTAGTACAATCTTCCCCATTTTGGGGCTATCGAAAGCAGCTTTGCAATCGACAAAAAGGTGGTATGTATCGATTTGATTTTCGTTGATCTTTTTCAGGATTTGGCGTAGCGTAAATATTCCGTCAGTCGTGGACTTGCCTGGTCTAAAACAACACTGATACGGTCCAATCAGGTTTTCCATAATTGGCTTTAGTCTTTCACATAATACGCTCGACAATATACGCGATGGATAAAAGACTGATACCGCGATAGTTGGAACAGACACACGGATCACCCTTTTTGAATACAGGACATAATACACTGAGACTCCAATCGTCTGGCATAGATTCCCTCAGCCGTATACCTCATATCAGTTGATGCATGTGGGCTATCAGTCCTTCGCCACCTGCCTTAAAAAGTTCAGCGGGTAGGCCATCCGCACCAGCGGCTTTATTATTCTTCAGGCGGGAGATCGCCGTTCTAATCTTGTCTTGGTTGGGGTGGGGGGTGTACAATCTATACTATCTTCCACTACCATTACCTCCTGATCTTCAGTGGAAGAATCTGAGTGGAGTAGTGGTGAAAAGTGGTCTCTCCACATTTTGAGCACACACTGCATCTCAGTCACCAGATTCCCATTCTCGTCCTTGCAGGAGGGCATCCCATTATTAGGCCCGTTATTCGATCTTCTTACGCTCTGGAAAAACTTTCGGGATTCACCATTCATCCTGCACATTTCGGTTATTTCACTCTCTCTCTCTCTGCTCCCATTGCCATTTTTTTCTCCTAAATTGTTGGTTTTCCTCCCTTCTCAGCTTCTTGTACCGCTCACTCGCAGCACGTGTTGTAACTGACTGTTTCGTGGCCATACGTGCAGCGTCTTAATCATGAGTTGCCATGCGACATTCTTCGTCGTACCATGGCTGATAATGACTTTTAAATTATGTTTGACGCTAGTTTTGTCATCTGCAACACCAACTCGATGAAATTCCAACTTGCGACGTGACATCCGGTCAAAGCTTTAACAGCTGTTGCACACTCTGGTTATATTCTATCAGCTCGCCCTAAACCAGTGCAGCTGTCTGGCGGAAATCGTGTAGCACCCCAGACGCGATGTATCTTGTTGCTGTTAGAATATCAAAAAACCATTCCGAATTGGGTATGAATTTCAAATGTTTTTTCATTTTGTAAATATCTTTATTATTTCGGAAGTTGTGGTTTTTGCTACGACAAAGGCAACAGGTCCCACAGTGCGATATAACATAAAATTATCAAAATATTCAACAAGGTGGTCCTTGAATTTCAAAAAAAAAAGAAAAACAACTACACTCTGCTGTGAACACAACTTACGCGACTTTGGACATTTTAAAGGATGCGTTTCTGGGCTGCCGAGTGTCGATTTTGAAGTGGCCTCAAATATTGGCCTAGTTGGCGGGATTTTTTGCAGTCACTGATCTATGTGAACTAACCATCGAATCTACATGCTCTCAACGGGAATATCCAACAACATTACTAGAAATTATCGCCCGAAATTGTCGCCGTAACGATTGGAAATGCGGTAAAAATAGACCAAATAGTCATCAGCAATTGCGGCGCCCAATTGCCCGATATCATATTTTAAAAAGTAATGGAAATAAAACCTAAAGATTCAAATAAAATTTTGACAAAAGACATTTTGAAATTATGTCGATTAGTTTGCAAGATATAGCAAAACATAATCAAGTGAGTGTCCTTGAGCAACCCAATACTTGAGAAACTTATACTACAACTCTTTACACTAAATACAAAAATTTTAAATATTTTCCCAAGTATAAAAGAGAGCTAAAGGAGAGAGCTGCGCGCTTTCAAGTTTTTACACACACTGATTGAGACTTACAGTTTTACCCCGATTTGAGAAGCGTTTCGTGGCTAATTACTCGATTGTGTCGCCGTCCTAAAGCAAGGTGACCTCCGCAATGGTGGCCTTTTGCCGTTTTTGATTGTAAAAATCATGGGTTCTGAAAAATTGGAGATATTGCTACGAATTTCCTTAATCGTCCTTTTTTAACACTGTTTTATTCCCGCTGGATGGTTTTTATATTAGGATAAGAATTAAGCCGTCGGTGGTGTAATGGTAGTGTGCGCGCCTCTTGTACATGAAATCCAGGGTTCGATCCCTGCTCTGACCACCTTAAATTTCTTTCGGCGGCGGTTACCTCGCTTAATGACGGCAACACTATCGAGTATTTAGCCATGAAAAAGCTTCTCAAAATACCGTTCGGAACCGGAGTAAAACTGTTGGTCCCAATCAGTGAGTATAAAACTAGAAAGCCCACAGCTCACTGGTTGTGAGAAGCTCTCCCCAGTTCCTTCATGGGATGTAATGGGAAAACATTTTTTTTTGTTTTTAAGACCAACAGTTTTGTTTCTTTTATTTTACTCATACAGTACAACCCTTTACTGTATTTACACAACTTAACATTTTCAATTGTCAATTACAACCTTTTTACAATTACTTCGAGTTGAATACTTTCCCGCTTTTAATCACAGACTAACTCCGAATTCCAAAGACCTCAGCTATATATTATAACTCACCATACTAAGATGTTGATATCTTTAGCAAATTCAAGATCCTTCTAGTCGTTATATTTCATTGTCTTTTTACTGTGGCAATGCTCTCACTATTTATCGCCCTCTGGATGTAGGAACACCCAAATATAATAGCAAAGATGATAGAAATACCATAGATGATTCATACGCTTATTCACCATCTTCACCAGAGGGCACATGCTGTTTCTGTACGACCATTTTTCACTCGCATGCGACGAAAAAGCACTGAAAAATCGTTTTTATTTCGATTCTGTTTAAATTTGAAAATTGAATATAAATAATAGAAAAGCATATCGCTTTTGATATTTGTTGACAATACAAAATGCAATAAAGCCAGGTTAAATAGTTTTGTCAATAGATTTTGTTTCCAGGGAAATTTTCCCTTTCCCACCATTGCTGCGCCATCTAGAAAAGTTCCCTTGACTTACAAATCCACCACACAGATTTCACCACCTAGGGGTTTTCTAGCATGTTTGGTCATATTTTTACTGCGGCAATGTCGGTGGTGCGCGGCTCTTGTACATGAGAACGTGGGCTCGATCCCTGCTCAGGCCACCTTACATTTCTTTCTACGACGGTCACCTCGCTTAGTGATGGTGACACTATCGAGTAATTAGCCATGAAAATGCTTCTCAAAATACCGTTCGGAACCGGTGTAAAACTGTAGGTCCCAATCAGTGAGTGTAAAACTAGAAAGCGCACATCTTATTGAATGTGAGAAGCTCTCCCCAATCCCTTCATGGGATATTAAGGGACACCATTTTTTTTTTAATGCTCCCACTATTTATCGCCCTCTGGATGTGGGAAACCCCAACTAGAATAGTGAAGAGTTATCATGGGCATACATGGGTTTTTTTTTAATTTGCATTGGATTTTAATTTGCATTACTTTAGCCAATGCAAATGCAAAAGAATTACCATTGTTAGCAATGGAAATTAAAAAATTTTGATTTTGCATTTGCTCAGGCAATGCAAATTCAGGTTGTGGAATCAGATGCCAATTGTAATGAAATATGGGAATGCTTTTAATTATTTTAAATTTGTTTGACTGCTGGCAATTCTGTTTTTAAAGTATCTTATATGTAGAGGTTTGTGGCTTCGACAGGTATAGCCTTGTAGTACTTTCAAATTCATAAACCTGTACTGTATAAAATAGTTGAAAACCAAAAGTGCCAGATATGAAGGAAATGCTTTGAAAATAAGTACAATTGCCAATGGTATTGGATTTTTTTTGAATTTGCATTTCGAAAGGTAATTCAAATCAAACTACAAATTATAATTGTCATATAATTAATTTGCCCTATGTATGGTATTACCTCGTAGTTCTTTCAAATTCATAAACCCGTACTGTATAAAATATTTGAGAGCCAAAATTGTCAGATATGAAGGAAATGCTTGGAAAATAGTTACAATTGCAAATGGTATTGCAAGTTTTTTGAATTTGCATTTGCACAGGAAATTCAAATTAAACAACAAATGATTCATGGGTGAATTCAAAATAGTGGCTTGGTGAACTGGGGTATTGATTCAAGGCATACTTTTAGGCATAACATTAATCGTACTGTTATTTACAGTAAGCCAAATAATTACTGTGACATAAGAACGATTTTATTGGTAACAATATTTTCAAAATTTGGAACACATTTGAAAGAAAACTCCTTAAGGTTTAAAATAACAACTGATACACAGCGCCAGGGTCTTCTTAATTTTTTTAAAATTTTTTTTTTTGTCAGAATTCAATATTATTTTCGGTACAAATACCAATTTCAATAAATTTACATTAAATTGCTTATTTGTATCGCAGATACATGGTTGGTTGGTTGTTGTTGTTGTAACAGATTTTCTGTTTCCACTCGTTCGCCCCTGGAAGATATAAAAAACAAAATTAGGTGTAATTCCCCTATGTGTCACTGCAGGTAGCGGTGGGGAGCTGGAGAAATTGTGCCACCTCCAAGGGTATGTCCCATAGGTCCACTGGGCGCAAGTCAGTAGGCCTATCAGGAGAGTTGAAAATGTGGACAGTGTCATGAGGGCTTTGTAGGCAGTGTGTGCACTGATCTAAGGTACTTGGGATGTCCTGATAGTAGCGCCTGATGTCCTTCCGGATGTGACGGTGGGGTGGATCCTGAATCAGAATATGATGGTTGGGGTGACTGGGCAGATGACAAGCCAAAAGAAACTGTCTTGTCAACAACACATGACAGTAACTTGGTCTCCTCATGTAGATGATCCACGTTCGTCATTTGTGTGCATCCGGTTGCGATTCGAAGTGCACTATTTTGGATCCTCTGTAGACCTTTCCACTGGGTATCACTTAAGAAAGATGACCACACCGGGGCGGCATAGTTGAAGACCGAGCCACTTATAGCTTTATAGGTCACTACAATTTGCCCCAAGTTGTCCCTGCAAGGGCCTTTAGGACCTTGTTGCGCGTGTGGACTTTTCTTCTGATGTAATCCGCATGTTTAGAGAAAGTAAGGAGATTATCGAAAATAACTCCGAGTATTTTGGGGTTACGGACTGTGGATATATACCCCCCATTGACAGAGATGTCGAGCTCTCTCCTTACTTATTTGGCCCAAGAAGTGAAAAGGGTCACAGAAGACTTCGACGGAGATAACTCCAAATTCCGTTCCTGCAGAAAGCTAGTAAGGGTGGCTAAATAGCTGTTAATCCTGGTTGGTTGGTTGGTTTACGTGGTTGCTAAAGATACTATTTAGCATCAATTAGTGTCTTGGGACACCGCTTTGCATATCACATCACTCCGGAGTCTAATGTACAGTGTCTATATCCAACCTGTTAATCAGAGATACCTCATTAGATCCCCTAGATCCATCTCGTGCACCTCAGTGAGGTTGTGTAGGAAGGGACGACCTATAGTCTATAGGCGTCTATTCATTAGAGCCGGACAACTGCAGAGGAGAGCTGAGCAGATACATCATTTTGATCCATTTGCAATATTAAAATCTTAATCTAATCTTAAGTTATAAATCGAATGTGCAGCAGCGTCTAAATATAGGTCAATATTACACAGTTAGGAACTGGGTTGGGAAAAAAATATACAAAGAAAGCGCAAAGACCACAATTTTTTTTTGACATTATAAGAAACAACCGAATATACAGATTTTTATTTTGATTCCGTTAAAATGTTAACCGCTTTTCGGGCTTTAGAATGTATTTATTTCAACTGCATTTCTATAATCACATCTTTAATTATCCTTATGACCCTTTTTGTTTATATTGTTGCGAATAAGTAAAAGTTTTTGCTTGCTCTTAATGCTCATACTAACATTATGTAAATAACAGGGCGGTTAGTGCTACGCCTGAAAGTATGCATTGTAACAACGTACCAGCTCGCTAAACCAGTAGCATGAATTCGCCTCAGTTAAGATAATTCTCCACCATTCGAGATGATTCTACAAAGATAACCAACAAGGTTCTTGAATTCGCTAGAGATAACTATATTTGAGTATGGTGAGTTGGTATAAATAGCGGAGGTCTTTGGAATGGAGAGTTCAGTTTGTGAATAAACCCGTAAAGTAAGCACCGCGATTTGATAGCAAAGTATAAGACTTATTAAAGTGGTGTAAATAAAGTAAACTGTTGTACTGTATAAGTAAAATAAAAGGAAGTTATACCGTTGTAATTATCGTAATTGAAAACGAACCTTGTTTTATTATTGGGATTAAAACAACGCAAAAAGGACGAATATGGAAATTTGTACAACAAACCGTCAGTTTCTTAGTAACATTCTACCGAATTTAAAAAACTACCCAATTATAGCGAATTCGCTAAACTGTACTTGCTGAAAAAGTAATGAACACAAGAACCTACTTTTTATTATATTACATTTGAAATGAATATACGTTTCAATTTTATCTCTTTTTTCGAAATTCTTGAACTGCATCTCATTCAGTTTTAAAGATATTACACTTGCATATTTTTTTTTATTAAATACAGAGATTGCGTGGCGTTAATATGTAACCTAAGTTTTGAACCACTGTGAGCCGACGAAAGAAATGTAAGTTCTCCAGAGCAGGTATTGAACCCACATTCTCATATACAACCGAGTGCACGAATTAAATAGATCCATACCCTACAATCAGCTGTGCACAGTGGCCGGCTTAGACACAATGTTTAGGTAAAAATCAAAACTTTAATTTATTTTTTATATTTTTTATTAAGAAATTACATTTATGTTGTTTATTTCAAACAAACAGTAAAAGTAAAAGAAACATTTAAATACATATGGTATAATACAAAATAAATTTTAAAATCTAATTTAAAAAAAAGGAAAGGTGAAAAATAATTTCATTGTTTTGAAAAAATGTTAAAAAAACTACGAAATTAAGAAAAAGAAAATAGACAAAAATTAAATCTTTTTGATTATTTAAAAAGGAAGGGCATTTTGAACATAAATTTTTTAGATTTTTTTTGTTTAAAATTTAAAACCGAAATACAAAAGTTTTATAAAAATATACAAAATAAGAAAACTATAAATATCTCGATTAACTTTCAGTTTAGCTGCGAAAGTGTTTTTCTTTTCTTTTATTTGTTCTTTTATATATAGTGGACATTTTTTTAGAATTTTCATTTAGTTTTTTTTTTATTGTTTTCTTAAATTCTTTTCAAACTTTTGTTTTCTTTCGTTAAAAACTACAAAGCGATTTTGTTCCTTTTCTTCTTTTACTATTTTATATATTTTTTTTATTTTGTTGTATTTATTTTTTATGTTTTTAGTTATAGGCCTCGTGTTTACGTTTTTATAGCATTCAAATGCTTTACAAAAAATTATATTTATATTTAGAAAATAAATTGCATACAATTCAAAAACTCAATATGGAAATCACAAAACTGGCATGCGTATTCAAAACGATTGGTTACGGCTGCAAATGTAAAGCTGATTTTGAAATTTCTTCTATTTTCGAGTATATGTTTTTTTTTTTGTTTTATTAAAGATTTTGTTCTTTTGCTTTTAACAAATCTGTTGTTTTATAGTTGTGTATGTTTAGATGTGTGTGTATGACCTTAAAGAACAGTATTTTTGTTATAGAATTTTAATTTAGTTTTTAGCCAAACTCAATTTGCCCAACAAGTTGGCTGCCTGATGGCTGGCATTGTCGTGAGCACTTTCGGCGCCATCATGTATGGTCTTCTCCAAATCCTGTCTCTTGTGGTCGATATATACATTGGCTTCATTCATCTTTTGATCTACGGTCTGGCTGGCGGTTTTCATGGCACCATCAACAGCTGTTTCGGCTTGCTTCATTTTTTGATCGACTACCTGTTCGGCGGCTTTGACGGATTTGTTGATGGCATCATTGGCCGCCTTTTTGGTCTGATCAACAGCATTGGCAGCAGCCTGCAAGGGAACAAATTTATAAAATATATAAAACATAAATCAAGTTTAGATCTCTCTTACAGTCTGTGTAGCTTCAGCAATATTGGCCGCTGCTTGTTTCGAATTGGCCGCCACTGTGTTGGCTTGATTCACGGTATTATTGACGGCATTCTTGGTAGTGTCAATGGCACCAGCTGCTTGGTTCACACCATGGTCGATAGCTTGTCCGGCTTTTTGTGCCTCAGCAGCAGCTAACTCAGCAGCTTCCTTGGCTGAAAGGAAAGAAAACACAAGAGGTTAAAATTTTGACTTTCGATAATTTCCAAAACTATGAATGTTGACGAAAATATTTTCAATTATTTTTCAGTTTTCTATTAGAAGAAGCTCAAGAAATTAAGTCAGGAATTTATAATTTTATTTTTAAATTCAATCTTCTGATAATTCGATAACTAATCGAGTTTTCAAAAAATTTAATTTAAAATTTTTCACTTATGGCTTTTGCCAAATAAAATCGAAAAAACGTATTATAATAATTGAAATTTGGAAAAAAAAACTACTGTCGATAACTGTAGAAGTTATCGAAAAGTGTCGTTTAATTGTTTTCAATTAATTTTCAGTTTTGTGTTACAAAAATCAAGAAAATAAGTCATGAATTTATAATTTTTTAATTTTTTTTAAATTTAATTTCCTCATAACACGATATATATTTATTTTTTAAAATAAAATCGAAAAACGCATTTTATTAATTGAAATTTGGAAAAATTTGACAGTCGATAAATATCGAAGTTATCGAAAAATGTCGTCTAATTTTTTTCGATTATTTTCCAGTTTTATGTTTAAAAAAAATCAAGATATTTAAGTCATGAAATTATGTATGTATATGTATATTTTTTTTAATTTAATCTCCTTTTATTAATTGAAATTTAAAAAAAAATACTGTCGATAACTATCGAAGTTATCCAAAAAATGTCGTTTAATTGCTTTCAATTAAATTGGAGTTTTGTATTAACAAAAATCAAGAAAATAAGTCATGAATTTATAATTTTTTAAAAATTTAATATCCTCATAATTCGATAACTGATAGAGTTATCGAAAAATTGTATATAATATTTTTCACTTATGACTTTTGTAAAATAAAATTGAAAAAACCTATTTTATTAATTGAAATTTGGAAAAATTTTACTGTCGATAAATATCGAAGTTATCAAAAAATGTCGATTAATTTTTTCAATTATTTTTCAGTCTGTTTAAAAAAATCAAGAAATTAAGTCATGAAATTATATATTTTTTTAAATTTAATCTCTTTATTAATTCATATTTTAAAAAAAATACTGTCGACAACTAACGAAGTTATCCAAAAAATGTCGTTTAATTGCTTTCAATAAATTTTCAGTTTTGTATTAACAAAAATCAAGAAAATAAGTAATGAATTTATAATTTTTTGAAAATTTAATATCTTCATAATTCGATAACTGAAAGAGTTATCGAAAAATTGTATACAATATTTTTCACTTGTGACTTTTGTAAAATAAAATCGAAAAACCTATTTCATTATTTGAAATTTGAAAAAAACTACAGTCGATAACTATCGAAGTTATCGAAAAATTCGTTTAATTTCTTTCAATTATTTTTCAGTTTCATGTTTAAAAAAAATCAAGAACTATAAGTCATAAAATTACATATATATTTTTTTTAAATTTAATTTCCTTTTATTAATCGAATTTTGGAAAATATTTACTATCGATAACTATGCAAGTTATCGAAAATTTTCATTTAATTTTTTCGATTATTTTTCAGTATTTTATTTAAAAAATTATGTTAATTACGATGAATTTATTATTTCATATATATTTTATCTTTTCATAAGTCGATAACTAGGTGAGTTATCGAAAAATTGTTTTTAATATTTTTCAAAAAAAAAACCAAAAAAACGTCTTTTATTAATTAGGATTTAGAAAATTTTTACTGTCAATAATTATGCAAGTTATCGAAAAAATTTCATTTAATTTTTTTCCGATTATTTTTCAGTGTTGTATTAAAAATCTGGAAAATATAGTCATGAATTTATAATTTCTTTTAAAATGTAATCGTCTCATAACTCGATAACTGAGACTTACTTATTTTAATAACTGAAATTTGGAAAACCGACAGTATGGTAATTCTGCAAGTTATGGAAAAATCTCGTTTAATTTTTCAATAATTTAATAAAAAATAATTTTAAAAATTCAAGAAAATTAGGTCATGATTTTATATATTTTTGAATTTAATCTTCTCCTCTTATTAATAGAAATTTGGAAACATTTTACTGCCGATAACTGTGGAGGTTAACGAAAAATTTCACTTAATATTTTTCAACCGCCTGATAACTCGATAACTGGCAGAGTTACCAAAAAGATGTATTTAATATTTGTCACTTCTTCCCTGTACAAACTACTGTCGAAACCCCCAAACTTTATTAGTTGAACTTTGGGAAATTTCTACTGTCGATAGACATGCTAGTTATCGAAAAATGTAGTATAATTTTTTCGATTATTTTCCAGTTTTGTATTAAAAACATTAAGAAAATTAAATCATGAATTTATATATATTTTTAAATAAATCTCCTCATAAATCGATAATTAATAGAGTCATCGAAAAATTGTATTAAATCTTTATCACTTATGACTTTTGTAAAATAAATCGAAAAAAAACAATTTTATTTATCGAATTTTATAAAAATTTTCCTGTCGATACCTGTGCAAATTATTGAAAAGATTCCATTAATTTTTTTCGATTATTTTCCAGTTTTGTATTAAAAAATTCAAGAAAATTAAGTCATGAATTTATAAATTTTTTTTAAATAAATCTCATATCTCGATAACTAATAGATTTATGGAAAAATTGTATTAAATCTTCGTCACTTATGGCTTTTGTAAAATAAAATCGAAATCCCCAATTTTATTAATCGAATTTTAGAAAATGTTTACTGTCGATATCTATGCAAGTTACTGAAAAGTTTCCATTAATTTTTTTCGATTATTTTTTAATTTTGTATTAAAAAAACAACAAGAAAATTAAGATGAATTTATAATTTCGTTTAAGCGAACCACATACTTATCATTCATGAGCATGAGCTTGGTCGATATTTTTTTTATCACACTGATGAATGCGTAAAAATATTACCAAATAATGTGGTGAACATGATAGTGATGCTAAGAACTTCGATTACTTTCATATTTGGTATCAAGAAGGGCGGTAAACCAATAACAAACATCAACTATAGCTGATGTTCATGCTCATGAATGACAAGCCTGTGGTCCGATTTATATTTAATATCTTCATAACTCGATAACTAAGAGAGTTATCGAAAAATATTTTTCAAAAAATAAAAATAAAATCGAAAAAACAACTTTTATTAATTAAAATTTTGAAAATTTTTACTGACAATAATTATGTAAGTTATCGAAAAATTGCGTTTAATTTTTTTTCAATTATTTATCAGTTTGGTATTTAAAAAATCAAGAAGATATAGTAATGAATTTATAATCTTTTTTACAAATGCAATCTTCTGATAACTCGATAACTGAAACAGTTATCGAATAATTGTATTTAATAACATAAATTAAATTTTGTAAAATATAATAGAACCCCGTAATTTATTAATTGAAACTTGGAAAAATTTTGCGGTTAGAAAGCTATAGAAAAATTGCGTTTAATTATTTAAAATTATTTTTAAGTTTTGTATTAAAAAATCAAGAAATTTAATTTATATGAATTTAGTTTTAATTATAATTTGGTTTAAAATTAATTTCCTTATAACTCAATAACTGAGAGTTATCGAAAAATTTTATTTAATATTTTTCAATAATGGCTTTTGTAAAATAAAATCGAAAACACATATTTTGTTAATCGAATTTTAAAAAATGTATACTGCCGGTAACTATGCAAGTTACCGAAAAATGCAATTAATTTTTGTTCCATTATTCGAACAGCTGTTTCATCGAAAGCCTGTATTTAAACTTAGTTTATTGCATGGTTTACTTTTGGTTGCTTATCGCTCTCTCACCTATGTACTTTGTTTTCTAGCAATTTCCTACTTCATTGTCGATCAGCTGTGTCATGGATGACCCCTCGACTTATTGTTAATTTGTATCCGTTTTTACTCACCAGTACTGGTAGCCAAATTCTCTGCTTCGCTCTTGGTTTGTTGCAGAGCTTCACCTATGTGCTTGGCTTGCTCCTCGGCGATTTTTTGAGCATTCTCAGCTTTCTCTTTGGCCAATTTTTCGGCATCATCCTTCTTCCTGTTGAAGAGACCGGCGGTTTTGTCACCCAAGCTTTTAAGAGAGGCTGTAAGAAAAAATTAGAATAATTGAAAATTAACAAACCAATTTTTTTTTTTTTTTATGAAAATGAATTTTAAAAAAGTCATGCTAATTGATGGATACAAAATTGGAAATTCGTGGAGATAAAATTCTTACTCATGTCCATGAAGTTACGACAAGTTAAAAGTTAGTTGATGGAGGAAAAATTGCAAATTTATGGAGGCTAAATTGTTACTCATGTCGACGAAGCTATTACCATAGAGTAATGATTTAGAGAGAGTATTCAACTCTCTCAGTAAATTGATAGCAGTTGGTGTATTGCAGATCAGTGGTTGGATGTTGGAAAGTATTGCTTTAATAATACCAGATAGAGGCAATGGATCAAACCAACCAACAATAAATCATCAATGGCATTTTGTTTTGTGCATTAAAATTTGTGTGTTACTACACCGTTGCTGATTTATTGTTGGTTGGTTTAAGCCAATGCCTCTATCTGGTATTGTAAAATCAATACTGTGCAACATCAAACCGCTGATCTGCAACACACCAAATGTCATCAATTTACTGAGAGAGTTGGCTACTCTATACGTCATTAGTCTATGGCTACAACTTATAATAATTTGATAAATTACACTGTGCGACACCAAAAAAATGATGTGGTTCTGTCAACGGATTCTGGTAGAATGGTATAAAAAAAATATACGTGTATCGGCGTTTTGCAAGATCTGATCAGAATTTTTTTTAAGGGCGGTTCAAAGTTTCCGCCCCTCGGAACTTTCCTGCAACATATCGGCATGCAAAATTGTGTGTTCCTTACTTCGTACGTACAAAATATGTTCAGAAGTTTTAAAGAAAAGATTCAGATAAACATTTTTGTGGAACAAATTAACCCTCTAACTGTCACGTATAACCATAATTTTTACTTTTTTTTTGAAAACTCGCAGAAAACTGCTCTAAAATTCAGATAAACATTTTTGTGGAACAAATTAACCCTCTAACTGTCACGTATAACCATAATTTTTACTTTTTTTTTGAAAACTCGCAAAAAACTGCTCCAAAATTAAGAGGGGCGTGGTCAAAATGTTTCACTACACGCGTCCAAACACTCCAAAACACAAATCTTAGCCCAAGTGGTAGATAATAAGCAAAAACCAACTACCTTCTAAGGGTTAAGAATGAATTTTGTCATTTTGCTGTCTCCATTAAAAATAGTCCATATAATATAATGATTTTTGCCATATTTCATCTTTTATCCAGCACTTGGGCTAAGATTTGTATTTTAGAGTGTTCGGACATATAAACAGAAATTTTATGGCGATAATTTTTGTAGAACATTTTGACCATGCCCCCCATCATTTTCGAGCAGTTTTTTGCGAGTTTTAAAAAAAAAAGTAAAAATTATTGTTAGACGTGACAGTTAGAGGGTTAATTTGTTCCACAAAAATGTTTATCTGAATCTTTTCTATAAAACTTCTAAACATATTTTGTACCTCAGATGTAAGGAACACACAATTTTGCATGCCGATATGTTGCAGGAAGTTCCGAGGGGCGGAAACTTTGAACCGCCCTTAAAAAAAATTCTGATCAGATCTGGCAAAACGCCGATACATGTATATTTTTCTACCAGAATCCGTTGACAGAACCCCATCATTTTGAAAAAAAAATCTAATTTTGTCTCACAGTGTAATTAATCAAATCAATGCTAGAGTTAATTGCGCTTTATACTTCATTTGGCTGAGAATTTTTGTATGAATTATCCGAAAATTTTGCTTTGGTGTAACACGAATTTAAGGTTGATACTAAAGCTTTGTTCCGTATAAACAATTTTTAGTGTTTTTATTATTTTTCCAAGTTTAAGAGAAATTTTTGTCATTTTTCCATAGAAAAGTATAACAAATTTCTTTCAAATTTGAAAAATTAGTAAAAACGGTCAAAATACTACAACAAAGGGAACACAGCTTAAATGTTTCAACTTTCCTTTGTAGTTTTTTTTATTGATTGAAACGTTTGATTTTTAAATTTGTATTCCCATTATCTTCAACATTTGTATTCAATTCAAGATTGCATGATATTCTGTTTAGTTTTTATTTGACGAAAAAAAACCGTTTCAAATTTAAATTTGAATTCAAGTTTAAGTTTTCTTTGTTGACACATTGATGTTGCCTTATTTAAAAGTCTTTTATATACCAGATTTATATTTTATTAGTCTTAGCAGTTAAAATCTAGTTCAGTTTTGATTTTTAAATCCGCTGAAATTTCACTTCTATTGATACCAAAAAAAAAAAACAAAAATGTCTACACCAAACACTAAAGTTTCTTTGTAGATTCGAGTACACCTGCACTTGAAGGCAAAATTTCACAATGAACTACTGTGTTAAAGCACAGGTAGGAGCTAAATTATTTTCAGCTTCTGAGTCATAAACACACAGATTTGGTATTCAAAATGTCTGCTTTCAACGTAATAGAATTTAAAATTAATTTCACACTTGAATTCAGAATATTTAATTATCCATTGGAGCCAACTGATTTGCTAATAGTTTTTTTTGCTATTTTTTTAGTTTTTTTTCCTTTAATAATTCCATGTCAATTTTCCACTTACATGAAAACATATTTATTAAGATTTCTCTGCTTTACTGTATTAACTTTTTAACCTCCAAAAAAAAAGCGACTGCTTTCGCTTAAAGCTCGTAGAAAACTGTTTGCCAAGTAGCGAGTTGTCTAACTACTAAAACTGACTTGGCGTTCTAATTCAAATACAATCAAATCTCATAAAAAAAAACGCCAAAGAGGGAGCAAACAAACAAAACCTCACAAGTCAAGCTATTAAATGCATTAAAGTTCAGGGATAGGAGCAAAAACAACAACAGAGGTAGTGATGAAAATAGATCACATCGTTGGGGTTAGAAGCTTCCCAGACTGATGATGACACCACTATGGAGTATCATCCACCTACCGCAATAGCGCCAGTAAAAATACTACGTATGTCTATGACAGTTGTAGCTACAACAATAAGTCTTACTAAGTAATTAGCCATCTACTATATATTAGAATATTGATTAGGAGAAAACAGAAAAAATTGGTTAGTTGGAGTGACCACAATGAGGTAATTTATTGGATCACTGGTCAAAGGAAGGGCCAAACAAAACTTGTATACTGAACAATTGTTAGGGCATTCACTTAACCGTTTCGAACACACAAAGCTTTTTTTTTAGACCTTTGGCAGACTAAAATTCTCTAAATAGGTGAATATAAGGACACAAACAGAGGCGACTCGAAATCCTTTTAATTTTTCGCCAAATCTAGGAATTCTAAACTCAAATGAACAGTAGTAACGGGTTTTTCAATAAGAGCGCTACAAAAGTTTTTTTAAATAAAACAAAACCGGTTTTAGATACCAATGAAATTCTTTATTCCTGTGAAAGTACGTTCGATGCCATTATGTATGGAACTCGATTTCTTTTGCATGGCCACCACGGGCATGCTTGCAGAAGTCCAGACGCTGAACCCAATTTTCGACGGTTCTCAAGCATAAATCGCCCGATACTGCTGCAATTTCACGTTCGATATTCATACGAAGTTCATCAATCGTCGCTGGCTTGTTCGCATAGATCATAGACTTGACGTAGCCCCACAGGAAATAATCTAACGGCGTCAAATCGCACGACCGAGGCGGCCAATCGACTGGGCCATTTCGTGAGATAACAAGTTCACCAAACTTGGTTTCCAATAAATTGATTGTGGCATTCGCTGTGTGGCTTGTGGCGCCGTCCTGTTGGAACCACATGTCCTCCAAGACCATATTATCCAATTGGGGCCAAAAATATTCGGTTATCATTGAACGGTAGCGATTCGCATTCACAGTAATGTGCCGGTCTTGATCATCACGGAAGAAATACGGCCCAATGACGCTACCGGCCCATAAACCGCAACCAAACCGTAATTTTTTCGGGATGCAATGATGACTCATGGATTACGTGTGGATTGCTGTCTGACCAATAATGCATATTTTGCCTATTGACGAAGCTATTCAGCCAGAAATGAGCCTCATCGCTGAAGATGATTTTCCGACGAAAATCCGAATCATTTTCAAGTTGTTGCTCAGCCCAATTTACGAACATACGACGCTTATGGTGGTCAAGCGGCTTCAGTTCTTGCGTCAATTTGATCTTGTAAGGATGTAGGCCAAGATCTTTTCGCAAAATTCGCCACAACGACGTCACAGAGATGCCCAACGCTTGAGAACGACGTGTGAGAGACACATTTGGGCTTTATTGAACTGAAGCCTCAGCGGCAGCAATATTCTCGACACTACGGGCACTTCTTTGTCTCACTGGCACGGGAACATTTTGTACTGTGCCTGTGGATTCAAATTTTTCCACTAGACGCTCAATTGTTGATCTGGTAGGACGATTATGACGACCATAAATTGGACGTAGCGCTCTTAAAGTTGAGGCCACTGACTCCAAATTTCGGTAGTAAATTTTAATAATTTCGACTCGTTGTTGGCTCGTATATCTTTCCATGATGAAATGGCAAACCTTACTGAAGAGAAATGTCAAAAGAGCGGGAACAAATATGGCGTCGTCTGCTGTCCCTATCGATTTACTTTTGTAGCCTCTCTGCATTAACAGATTTTACCAATTTTCCTTCTCTCTAAGCCGAGTACTCAAATCTTGTTCGCATGAAAAATATTAAGCCAACATCCATTTCTTTAGCTTCGAAATGTGCCAGCAATATATCAGTGATTTCGACCATATGATTTTCCGTTTTTAACTTTTTTGCACTAAAAATATTTAAGCGAACCACAGACTTGTCATTCATGAGCATGAACTTAGTCGATAACTTTATAACTAGGTGGTGAATTTGAAAAAATATTACCAACAAATTTTGTAAACATGATAGTGATGCGAAGAACTTCGATTACATTCTTATTTGGTATCAGGAAGGGCGGTAAACCGACAATAAACATCAACGATAGCTGATGTTCATGCTCATGAGTAACAAGTCTGTGCTTCGCTTTATGTTCAGATATTGAGCAACAATTGAAAAGATTGCTCATTTCATCCTACAATTTGATTGGTTGATGCATTTTTCGTAGCCACTATTTAAAATTAAAATGTCCGAACGTTAGGTCTATTTTAAATTATTTTATTTTTCAATATTTCGCTACCCATTGGGTAACAATTAGTAATTGTAATTCATGTAATTGTAATTAATATAATTAAAAATAAAATTAATGGTTTCCTGTTGCATCCCATGTAGGGATTAAGGAGAGCTTCTCAAAACCAGTGAAGTGTGCGCGTTCTAGTTTTACACTCACTGATTGGGACCTACAGTTTTACTCCGGTGCAGAACGGTATTTTGAGGAGCTTTTTCATCGCTAAATACTCGATAGTGTCGCCGTCACTAAGCGATGTGAACGCCGTCGAAAGAAATTTAAAGTGGTCTGAGCAGGGATCGAACCCAGGTTCTCAAGTACAAGAGCCGCGCACACTAGCCATTGCACCACTGAAATGTAATAACATTGTCGAAATGGTGCATTTATATTGAAATAATATAATTTTATATTGAAATAATATAAATAATAAGACTCATTTATGCTCTTTTACTCAGACTCTCGTTTTATGCTGTTTTATTCAGACTTTCTACATGAGAGTGCAATAAGTTCTTTATACTATTCATTACTTTTTGTCGTCGCTCTCTTTATGACAAAACAAAAACAATTAGTTCAGTGAGCTAAATATTGCTGTATTTATTTTAACAATATTACATCCAATGTTATAGCCGATGTAAGACAAATTAAAGTGCAATAGCAAAAGAGTCCTCAGCACAAAAACTATTCCTTTTTTTTATTTTTCAAAGTAACATTTACTAATGTGTTCATAGAAATCGAACAGGTACGGTGTAACAAACAGGTGTTAACACATCGCCATGAGTTCGAACACTCACTGATTTTTTTTTAAAAAAAGTATGTTTTAGGTCCTTTTTTTAAGAATATGTATTATATTTTCCCGAAAAGGTCCTTTTTTAAATAGAGAGGTGAGAGGTTGGTGAGATGTTATGGAACACCATTCATTAAAAGCTACTGTTTTTTTCAAGAAAATTTACTATTTTTGAGAAGAAGTACTTTCTGTAGGAAAAAGCCATAAGACTATGAATTTTTTTTACAAAGAAGTACTTTTTTTTAAGAACAGGTACTTTTTATAGAAGTGGTATTCTTTTTAGGAAAAGGATATTTTTTTAAAAAATTTACTTATTTTCTGAAAGTCTACTTAACTCAAGACAAGAAAACGTATTGTTTTATTTTTAAGAAACGGTACTTTTAAGAAAAGGAATTTTTTTAAGAAAATGTATTTTTTTAAGAAAAGGTACTTTTTTGAAGAAAATGTTTTTTTTTAAGAAATGGGAATTTTTTTAGATTTTCCAAGAATAGTTACATTTTTAAGGGTAGGTACTTATCTTAAGAAAGTTATTTAGTTTCACAAAAAATTTACTCTTTAAAGAAACGGTAGTTTTTTAAGAAAAGCAATTTGTTGTAAGAAAATGTACTTTTTTGAGAAAAGGTACTTATTTTAAACAAAATTAATTTGTTTAAGAAAATTCACTTTTTTTAAGAAAATGTACTTTTGGTATGAAAATTTACTATTTTCAAGCAAAGGTAATTCTTTAAGATAAGGTATTTTTTTTTAAGAAAATTCACTTTTTTACGAATATGAATAGGTATTTTTTTTTTAAGAAAATTAACCTTTTTTGAGAAAAGGCACTTATTTAAGAAAATTTTATTTTTTAAACTTTGGCTCCTCTAAATTTACTTTTTATTGCGTTCAAAAGTACAATATATACCATAGACAAAGGAAATAAATATATATCCCACAGGCGTTGTCAAGTACTGCCACTAGATGCTGTGTTGTCGTTTTGTAACTTTCATTGACGTTTCTCATAATATTCACTGACGTTTATTCAACAGTGTGGGACATTTTTTCAATACAAAAATAGAATCATTTTCCAGGTTGTGCTATTCAAACAACTAATTTAGTTTTTTTCATGTCGTTGTGTTCCCTATTTCCAAGTTAAAATTTGGTTATTTTGATTGTATCTTTTTATTTACTGTTATTTTTGGTGTTCATTTCTGTTGAATTTGAGAGCAACGGACCACAAAACAAAAACAAAATCCCTGTTGATGTTGCCTACCACACCTATTGTTAGCACCTGTTCTAAATACATCTAGCAAGGTATATTTTGTTTGGAATCAAATGTTGTAATTATTGCATCCAGCTCCATCTAGAAAATATCCCATTGAACAAGAAATTTCCCAAGGCATGTGCGATATCTAGTTAATTCCTTTATCTATGATATATACTAAATATTGATTACAGGCTCCACCTAGAAAACTTCCCATTAAACATAGATAAATAAAAAAACCATAGATGGTGAAAGATAAGTGGTAGATTTGAAAGTAAAGGGACATTTTCTAGATGGCGCCGGGGTGGTGGATATTGGCAAATTTCTATTCTTTCTATTATTTATATCCAATTTTCAAATTTAAACAACAGAATCGAAATGAAAATGATGTTTGAGTTCTTTTTCGTTGCATTGTTTGTTTGTACATAAAACCAAATGTGAATAAAGATGTTTATTTATAATTAATTAATTGTCGTACGGAAACAGCATGTGCCCTCTGGTGAAGATGGCGAATAAGCGAATGAATCATCTATGGTATTTCTATCATCTTTACATTAAACAAGAAATTTCCCAACATATGTGAGTCTAGACACAAACCAAAACAAAAGTACCCAATATAGTTGATAATACTGGATTGTAGCATATTCTATTTGAAATGAAAATCTTCGCGCGTTAGGTCTATTTTAAATTATTTTATTTTTCAAAATTTCGCTACCCATTGGGTAGCATCGTCACGAAGATAAACAACAATTACTAATTGTAATTAATATAATTACTAAATCTCGAAGATTTTAATTTTAAATAGAATACGAAAGGTCGAATAAATCATCACTTTTTTATTCTTACCAACATTAAAATGTTGCTCGATACATGTTGCTGATATTTCACTTAAACAACTTAGGAGGACTACAAGTAGGAAAATATTTGTCGATATTTCGCTGGCATTTTTTTCCAATTGTATGAAGTTTTGTAATATTTTAGGGGACATTATCTGGCCGTCTACATAAAAATTAATTTTTTTCCACCAGATCTCATGAAGCGACAGGGAGAGCTTGTTCCAGCCAATGGCTGTATCCATAATAGACCTGTTCAAAATTTAAACTTTTCGAAGGGATACAATTAATTTCCCTATAAGAAACTAGTAAAATAATTCAAAACATAAAAAAATGTCGGCAAGATGTGAATGAATCCGACTGAATTCCCGAGTTGTGGGCATAGATAAATAAAAAACCATAGATGGCGAAAGATATGTGATGGATTTGAAAATAAAGGGAAATTTTCTAGATGGCGCCGGAGTGGTGGATATGGGCAATTTCCCTGGAAACCAAAACTATTGAAAAAACAATATAACCATGTTTTTGTGCCTTTTGTATTCAGAACAAATATAAAGGGAAATTTTTAGATGGTGCCAGAGTGGTGGATATGGGCAATTTCCCTGGAAACCAAAACTATTGAAAAAACTATATAACCATGTTTTGTGCCTTTTGTATTCAGAACAAATATCAGAAGCGCTATGATTTTCTATTATTTATATTCTATTTTCAATATTAAAAATGGACGTACGGAAAGAACATGTGTCCTCTGATGAAAATGGTGATTACCCAAATGAATCATCTATGGTTTTTATTTATCTAGAGAGACGCGAGGTAGAATGGGATCCTGGCACAAACAACAAATGGGACCCGCTGTTACACGGATGGCTCAAAGCTAGGGGGAAAGAAGGGGTCTAGGATTTTTCACTGAAAATCTGGCAACCGAAACCCATCTATGCCTCAAAAACGAACCTTCAAGCGGAAGTTCGTGCGATTACGGAGTGTATCAAAGCGGAGTGTATAGAAAGCGCATAGCTTATTGGTTGTGAGATACATCTCCCCAATCCCTTCGTGGAATTTAATGGGAAACTTAACACAGAAAAACCAAATTGCAAAAAAACAATCACCCGGGTTCAAAAAAGTTTGGAAATGAAGAATCAGTGAGTGAAAACTGGAAAGCGCACAGCTCAGTGATTGTGAGAAGTTCACCCCGGTCCCTTCATGGTACGTAATGGGAAACCATTTATTTATGAAGACTTGTAATGGCGGTGACAAGGAATCTAATGTTACTAGAATCAGTTACAAATCTCACTTTAATAATATTTCCAGGCATGAATTTGGTTACTAAATTGTCCCTGCACTCATAAAACCAATTATTTGAAAAGAGGTTGAAGCAACATCAAATTGTTGCCTTCGAGTTGTAGTTGCCACAATCAAATTGAAGTTGTCACGATTGAATTTAGTTCCCACAACTGAAGTTCGATTGAAGCAACCTCGAATACATTGCGGCAATCTCTAACAAGGTTTGTTGTTGAAAATTGCCTAGAAGCCACCCTGTTGCTCCTCGAGTTAATTGTTTAAACAACATTAAGAACAGATCTACACAACCGAATTAAATTGTAATTAGTTGCCATCTTTTGCCTTCGTACGACTGTACACAAATCTCCCAATGGATGCCATTCAACTATTTCAAAATCTAAACAAATAATTAAAAATTTTATAATTTCCTTTAAATTACGTAAACTTTTTTATTTTATAACGCATTAGCTTGCACACATTTTTACTTGTATCGTGTCATTTACTAAATTAAAAAAAAAAAATATTTTAAATAATTTCTATATAAATAAACATTCCTAAGATGATTTCATTCATTCGTTCATTCATAGTCAACTTTTATTAATGACTCTTAGGGGGGTTCGGGTTCTCTTGTTTTTTTTTTTGCATCGATTGAGATTCCAACTACAGTCGTTTGCCATTGCATGTCTGAGAAAATTTCAACTAAAATGTAATTGGAATAATTTTTCATCGACCGCAAAATAAGAACAGAACAAAAAACAAAGTTATTTATAACGGGTCCGCCAAATAACTTTTTGTTTTTGAAAATGCTATAAAAACAAAACTACTGAATATTTCTCAAATTTCTTTTTTTATTTGAAAGTACAATCCTTCCGGTTATTAATGGAAAATAATTTCATTCAAATGGTTACCTCGGCTGGCCATGCAGTAGCCTACACGATCGTTCCAATTTTTAAGCACATTATCGATTGTGTGCAGCTGTATTTCAGCAATGGCTTCACGAATATTGTCCTTTAAAGCGTCAATTGTCTCTGACTTGTCGGCGTAACACTTATCGTTGAGGGCACCCCACAAATAATAGTCCAACGGTGTTAAATCGCAGCTCCGAGGTGGCCAAACGACATCAGCTCTGCGGCTGATAATGCGATCTTCAAAAACAGGGCGCAAAACATCGAGTGTAGCTTCGGCTGTGTGGCACGAAGCGCCGTCCTGTTGAAACCAAATGTTACCAATATCCTCCTCTTCAATTTTTGTGAACTAAAATTCGTTCAACATGGCCTGATAACGATCATTTTCAAAGAAAAATGGCCCAATTATGCCTCTGGACCAAAATCCGCACCAAACAGTGACTCGTTTTGGGTGCATCGGCTTTTCAATGTATGTGTGCGGATTTTCTGTGCCCCAAATGCGACAATTTTGATTGTTTACATACCCGTCAAGATCAAAATGAGCTTCATCTGAAAAGATGATTTTTTGGCAAAATCGGCATCCGCAACATTACCATGATTTTCAAAGTATTGTCGGAATATTTCCCAGCGTTGTTCAAACGTATACACAACCATATTCGTTCAGCGGAAGGAAAAAACTAATTATCTGTCAAATTAGACATGAGCTAAGCACTACTTGAAAAAAAAACGGTAGATGGCGGACCCTTATAAAAAGCATCTCATACAATTTATTTACTATACTTGTTTTTTAGGATCTACTGGGTTTTGAGGGAAAAACGAGTGCAGTTTTCAACACATTTATTAAGGGATATTAATGAAATTGAATGGGTGGGAAGTTCCATCATTCATTTAAAATTAAAATTGAAAGCATTTAAGATTTTAGAACTTTTCTTATTAACTTATTTTTATATAAAAGTTTTTCTATAAAACCAGTACATAAGTTTCAGTCGGGTGAACCGACTTAATCATACCCTCACCCTAAGTCATCCATTGCGTGGGAGTTGTGTTAAAAAACGCCCATACCCATATTCAGTAGCAGCTTGACATTGCGGTAAATATTATTGAATACCCAAGTTAGTTACGATCCTAAGTTGTTTTGGGGAATTTTTTTCCCACCCAATATTTATATGCGAGGTGCAAAAATGGACATGGCAAGTTGTTGCCAGAATTTTGATCAGTACCAAATTTGATTTTGATCGGTTATAATTTATTGGAGTTATCTAGTCGGCAAACCGGAAATACGAACAACTTTTGTATGGGAGGTACGAAAATGGGCGTGGCATAATAGCCAGTTATTAACTACAAAGTAGCATTTAGCAAAATATTGCCTAGTACCGAATTTTATTAAGGTCGGTTGTAGTTTACGAGAGTTATCGTGTCGATCAACCGGTCATCCGCCCAACTTTTGTATGGGAGGTACCAGAATGGGCGTGGCAAAATCGCCCTTGTTTTAAGCGGTGATTGGCGTTTGATAACTTGAAGTCTAGTACCTAATTTCATTAAGGTCGGAAGTGTTTCACGCGATTTATCGGATTAACAACCCGGACGAACACCCTGTTTTGTATGGGAGGTACCAGAATGGGCGTGACAATCTCACCCATTTCCTGCAGTTAAGTAGACATTTACAGATTATTAACCGGTGTGAGAGTTGAAGCTAATCATATCTACCAAAAGAAAGGTTTGAATGAAATATGATTTTGTGCTAAATGTGTTGATTTGTATGGGAGGTACCAGAAGGGGCCCATTTTCAATCCCAAACTCAATATTGGCAAATAATAGTCACTGACAAAATTTGATTGTGCTCTGTTCTAGACAGACAGACGGACATGGCTCAAACGTCTTAAGAAGTCCTAAAACGAATTTCGTCCAAAGATACTAAGGGTCTAATATGGCTCCTTCTATGTGTTACAATTTTTTACGTATTAAATGATATATGTATATACCAACATCCCTATGGGTGAGGGTATAACTATCATATCAGTTTTTAAGATAAATTTGTTTAATTTTCTTTCAGGCTTTGTCGAAAATTCTTATTTTGTACCATTTTTGTACTTTTGTGTACACCCTTTTTACTTTTGTGTACACTATATAGTTTTTTGTGTTAAGACTTGTGTTCATTTCCGATATATCCATTTCCGATACCCTTAATTCATTTTCCGATATATCAGATTAGTATTATATCTCTGTGTAGAATTTTGTACTTTGTGTACCCTTTTTTCAATATTTGAAACCCCTTTGTAACTTTGTTGTACATTTGTGTACACTTTTTGTACTTTGTGTACTTTATGTACTTTTGTTTACACTGTGTGTAATGTTGTGTACACTTTTAGTACTTTGTTGTTCACGTTTAGTACTTTTGTGTACACCTGTTGTACCTTGTGTACTTTTATTTACACCTTTTCTACATTTCCGTTGCCTTTCTTGCTATTTGTTGTACACTTTTAGTAAGTTGGTGCACTTTCAGTACTTTTGTGTACAAATTTTTATACTTTTGTACACACTTTCATACAAAAAATTCATTTCAATAAAAAATATTTAAAAAGTTATATACTGTGAAATTACTTATTATGGCAGATGGTTGGGAATACAGCTACTTTTTCTGTGAAAAAGTACTTTTCAATAGATATAGATCTTGAACCGAAAAATTATTAATTATTAAAGGACTAACTTTTGTGTAGACCCATTATTTTTTTTTTTTTGTTTTGGTGTACACTTTGTGCAAATTGTGTGTACTTTCGTGTATACTATTTGTATAGCTTTTGTACCTTTGTGTACACTTTGTGTACTTTTTTGTACACTTCAATTTAGTTCAATTTAACTCAATTCAATTCAACTGAATTCAATTAAATTCAGCTCAGTTAAATTTCCTTCAATTCAATTCAACTCAATTCAATTTAATTTAATTCAATTTAATTCAATTCAATTCAACACAATTCAATTCAACTAAATTCAATTCACTTAAATTCAATGCAATTCAATTCAATGCAAGTCAATTCAATTCAATTTTTGTACTTCTGTGTACAATTTTCGTACTTTTGTGAACAACTTTTGTACCTTTTGTACTTTAGTACACGCGATGTTTTATCGCAAAGTTATGTTCAGCGATAAGGATCACTTTTGGCTTAATTTTCCGAATATGGAGTGAGACCAGTCAACAACGGACTGGACAGACTCCATGACATCTAGAAAAATGCACCGATTATTGCGCGTTTACAAGCTGGTGGCATCATCGTTCCCTATTTCTTCAAAAATTACGGGCAGTGGATATCGTCACCGCACCATGATCAATGTTTTATTGTTTGACATTTGGATGACATTGCTACGGGTGAGACGTGGATTCAACAGGATGGCTCTACATGGCATACGATGACCGCAACCATCGATTTATTGAAATCAAAATTTGCCGATAAATTGATATCGAGAAATGGACCTATCAATTGACTTCGCTGGTTTATGCTGATGAACCAGCATCAATTGACGCCTAGGCGGCCACAATTATTCATGGTATTCCTGATATACGGCCAGCAATGCTCGAAAAAGTGAGCCAAAACAGCCGCGGTGGCCATATGCCCGAAATCGTTTTGATAATTAAAGTCTAATTATTTGTTGTTATTTTTTACAATTTTAATTTCGCTTAAAAAAACACCCTTTATTTATTATTGTACGACTTGATTGATCATTTGTACGACGACCAGATTGAAAATAATCACAAAATTTTGATAAACTTAAAATGTTCCAGGGTTGCAAGGTTTTTCGCTGGCGCTACTACCGAAAAAATATTAGGCTATGAATTCTGTTTATAGAAAACTGGAATCTTTTTATGTTCGAAGGATCAGGTAGAAGAAATGCTATGAATACACAAAAAACTTATTAATTATTATCTGTGGTTGCCACATCTTTTTCTATGTCTGTCTTGTTGAAAACTTGATTCTACTTTAATATTATGTTATGACTTTTGAGATCGTCGAAGAAGAAAGGTCGAAGAAACAAATTATTAATGTTATGATTTTTGTTTATAAAAAAATGCATTCGTTCTAGATTCGAATGATCAGGTAGAAGATACACTATAAATAAACAAAAAGACTTATATGCTCGTAGAGTTGCCATATTACTTTACATGAAAAAATGTCGAGAAAAATTTATGTTAAATATTATCTTCAGATTTTTGTTTATGTACTCATATATTATATAACATCAATTTAACAGTCGGAAGAACAGGGAGAGGTAATTGTATTAGCACACAAAACAATTTACTAATTTCCAGAGTTGTCATGCATTTTCTAAGGTTGTCTTCCAGAAGCTTTATAGTCGAATATTAATTAAAAATTATTGTTTATATAAAATTAAATTATTCTACTTTCGAAGGATCAGTTTAAACGGGATACTATTAAAACAAAATTTAATCGAATTATTTTCCAGGGTTGCCAAATTTCTGCTTCTAAAAACTCTGATTTGATTCTTTCAATTTTCATTAAAATTTTCCAGAAAGTTTTTGATTTTCTCCTAAAATGGTTTCATGTTAACAATATAAAGCAGCCAATCGAAACTTCATCAGCCAACGCAGTTGTGTGGTTGACTTTCTCGCCTCTACCTCTGGGCTCAAAGTAAACCCGTTTCAAAAGTACAAGTTCTGGCTGCAAAATTTTCTTCTGCTTGTTATTTCTTCTCAAGTTTCTTTTGTTATTTGCCACGAAATTGTTTTTTTGTAAACACCTTTCACGCCTTTAATGAACAAGAACGAAGAGAATAGAAACACAAAATGAGTGGTCGATCATCATAATGATTATGAACATAAACAGACGGCTGGCTGTACCGTCCAACAAATGATCATTGGCGTCATCAGTTGTATCATCATCATTCAAAATTAGTTAAGAATAGAGTTTAATACCTCAACACTCTGCAAGCAATTTTTCATTGTATTATAACGTTTTTTCTTCTTGTTCTGTAAAGTTTCATTCGTGTTTTGATGTTGTTATTGTCAGTTTTTTTCGAAAGCCGGTTTATTTCATTTTTGTTATGGATGGAGCGTTTTTTGTTGTTGTTATCATTAAGGTAGTGTACAGTATTTGGTCACTGAATTGTGACCATAGAAAAATTTAAAGGAAATACAAATAAACTAAAAAAGAAGAAAATTTTTGTATATGACAAAGATGTTCAATTAAACGCTTCATAATAAATTGAATAAAAAATATCAATCCACGATTCCCCAAACTATTGGGCAGTTTAGTAGAGAAAAATGAAACCACGATTCCCCAAACTATTGGGGAATTTAGTAGAGAAGAACGAAACCTGCACTAGCAGCGAACATAAAGAAACAAAATTGATCGACATATTCTTCAGAAAAAATTTTATAAAAATTTACTTTTTGAAATACACAAAACTATACCTTCAAACTCGATTCAGTAAAGTTGAAATTTAAATTTTTACTTTTATTTTAATCTTAACTTTTATTTAAATCTTCACTAATATTCAAATCTGCAACCCTTTTCACAACAATATGAAACTCAAACTTTTTGCGCTTAGTTTTGCCTGGTACTATAAAGCATCTCAAATGCCTTGTCTTCGTCTTGCTGCATTTCATGTTTCCAATATTATTAACTTGCTGTGACTTTGTATCTTTCTTTTTAAGAAAATTATAAAATTTCAAATTTCTATCATCTGTCATAATATTAATGGCCGCCTACTGTACATACATGTACTTTACGTTGAACACTATCATGAAACTTGACTTCATATGAAGTTCATATAGAATATTTTTTGCAAGTTAAGGTAGAACGATAAGTTTATGCATTACCACATGATTTAATTTTTTGTTGTTGTCAAAATGATGCTTTGTTTTGGCCGAAAGAGCTGCGAATTCCTAACTACGCATAAAACCAGGAAAACATGTAGGTTTTTGGGTATAAAACTTTATTCATATATGCTCAATATTCAATACAAAAATTAACCCATCATGGTCCGGTAAACGGGATGATTTAATCGAGTTCTTATAAATAATTATAAAAACAAAATCGATTCTTAGAGCGGGAAAGAAAACTGGGTGTTTGTCTTGAAATGTATTAAGGAACTGGATCTACATACATAACTACTTAGCATTACTTTACTGGTGCAATTCAATTCAAATCAATTTAACTCAATTCAAATCAATTCAATTGAATTGAATTCAATTCAGTTAAATTCAATTCAATTGAATTCTATTCAATTCAATTCAATTCAGTTAAATTCAATTCAATTCAATTCACTTAAATTCAATTCAATTCAATTCAATTCAAATCAATTAAATTCAATTCAGTTAAATTCTATTCAATTCAATCCAATCCAATCCCATTCAATTCAATTCAATTCAATTCAATTCAATTAAATTCAATTGAGATAAATTCAGTACAATTCATTTCAATTCAATTCAATTCAATTCTATTCAATTTAATTCAATTCAATTCTGTTCAATTCAATCCAATTTAATTTAATTTAATTCAATTCAATTCAATTCAATTCAATTCAATTCAATTCAATTTAATTCAATTCAATTCTGTTCAATTCAATCCAATTTAATTTAATTTAATTCAATTCAATTCAATTCAATTCAATTCAATTCAATTCAATTCAATTCAATTCTATTCATTTCAATTCACTTCAATTTAATTCAATTCAATTCTGTTCAATTCAATCCAATTTAATTTAATTTAATTCAATTCAATTCAATTCAATTCAATTCAATTCAATTCAATTCAATTCAATTCAATTCAATTCAATTCAATTCAATTCAGTTCAATTCAATTCAATTCAATTCAATTCAATTCAATTCAATTCAATTCAATTCAATTCAATTCAATTCAATTCAATTCAATTCAATACAATTCAATTCAATTCAATTCAATTCAATTCAATTCAATTCAATACAATTCAATCCAATTCAATTCAATTCAATTCAATTGAGATAAATTCAGTTCAATTCAATTCAATTCAATTCAATTCAGTTCAATTCAATTCAATACAATTCAATTCAATTCAATTCAATTCAATTCAATTCAATACAATTCAATCCAATTCAATTCAATTCAATTCAATTCAACTCAATTCAATTCAATTCAATTCAATTCAATTCAATTCAATTCAATACAATTCAATCCAATTCAATTCAATTCAATTCAATTCAATTCAATTCAATTCAACTCAATTCAATTCAATTCAATCCAATCCAATCCAATTCAATTCAATTCAATTCAATCCTACTTAATTATTGAATTCTTAAATTTCTGAAATATCCAATTAATTAATAATTCAAAATTATTCCAAAACTCTATTTGAACTTTGACACCTTATAGGCTAATTCCCAAAACGCCATCAAAAACCTGTAATTGAACATGTTTTGGTTCTGACCAAACCACAGCGACCAGCGCCGCTCCGCGTCGCACCGCTTTGCAATACGATACGCGACATCACAAATAGTACGTCTAGAATGAACAAAAAAAAGGTTGCCCTTGAATTAATGAACATGACATCATCACACGACCAACACAACCAGTAACTCAACAACAATACCTATAACAACAACAACAACAAATGGGGGAATAACGTTCAACGTAAAAACGTCCAAACGTAAACCTTAGTATGACGGCCAGGTATCTCGCTCAACACTAAAAATATACACGAGTTATAGCCGCTTTAAAGCGTTTTGGAACGTCGCTTTATATTGTTGGCATCCGTTCGTGGTTGTCGTAGTCATCGTAGTCATATTCATTGTAGTCGTAGTCATAGTAAGTAACCAGCACCAGTTGCGCGAATGTGTGACTGACTACGAAACTGCGACTTAGGTATGCATTACTAGCACTGAATTTGAATCGAATTACATGGGTGGTCTATTAAAATAGCACACTTTTTGGACAAGTGCCAAAACTAAAAGTTGGAACTGAAGTTGAATGTTTAATTAAATTTCTTTATTTTCGGATTTAAAATTATTTACAGAAATTATAAATGAAAACCAGTTACATATATTTTGTGTGAATTGTTATATTATAATTTGAATATTAAAAATCTACATGGAGTGAAAAGTTGAAATGTAGAAAACAAAACAAATTTCTCAATTCTCCGGATTGATCGTTAAATTTTATTATCAAAAATATTTCCACAATTTCTTAATATGACCAGCAATTATCTATTTGGCATACAATGACAGCTGAATTTTATAAAGTCATAACCCACACAGTCTGAGAAATAAATCGAAATAAAATATTCGGCTCAGTACCTTAAACTCGAATTAGACTCGGAAACAAAATATAATTTTTTTTGGATCTTAAATTTTGTAAATAAATTATAAATTTTCGTACCATGCTAAGAAGCATGGGCAAGATAACATCGCCAACTGTACACGAAATAAACAAATCTCTTAAATGTTTTTAATAATAATATTCTCTTAATTGTCGATGTTTGCCAACACTGATCTATTAGCCAAACGATAGCATCTACATTTTATATCAATAATATGTAATATGTAGCAATACCTTTTCATACTTTTTGGCTGCACCGAATGTATAACTAATTCACCACAGAAATGGAACAGACTAAAAAATACTAGAATAGTCCATCACGGATTATTGGAGATACGTTGAGACTGCTTTAAATAAACACTATCGTAAAGAGTTTTGTAGACATTAACCCGATTAGTACCTGTGAACGCTATAAATTTGAGTTTGATCGAAATCCCTTTTTTGGAAGACGTCTTCACAGTGTCTGGATTTTATTGCCATTCAAAATTCGACTTGATCATGAAGGGAATTACGGATGACCGGACTCTAAAATAAGCAATAGCACCAGGGTTCCCAAATAATTAAATTCTTTGAAAATTTTATTGTTTCATTACCAACAAACTTAAGGTATTTTTTAAGAAAAATTCGTTACACTTACGTTAAATTAACGGCCTGTTTTCACAACACGAAGTCGAACGAAAGATTCGGCCAAAATTAAAAAGTAAATAGTAACAATAATGTTGTTCAAATGAGTTATTTGTTTAGAATGCTCATTCTTCACATGTTCCTTTAATAAACGAATCAGCTTGTTCAACCCATGACTCCCATTAATTTACGTTTTTGGTTTTGGTCGATTCGTTCAGTCTGCATAATTTGAATGTCAACGATCACTTGGTTATTTGTCCTGCAATATACAATCAATAATAAGTAGCAATACCTTTGCATACTTTTTGACTGTAACGAATATAATGAATTCACCACGGAATTGGAATGCCTAGAAAATGCTTGTATATTCCATCACGGATGATCGGAGGGAGATAAGTGGGATAGCTTGAACTAAATATTATAACTGAAGTCTTAGGAATGTTATCAATTTTGTAAACATTATCCTACTATAGATTTATCAATTGCTATAGATTTATGAAATATTATTATTAAAATAGATTTCCTTCAGTGATGATTTTTATTTGTATCGAAATATTTTCGCCGTTTGAGGAATATATTGTTGTATAAAATTCGTCTTGTTTTGAACATAAGCTTGATATGATCTGACAATCGTCCTAAATAAACAATAGTACCAGTGTCGCCATATAATTAAATCCTTTGAGAAGTGTAATTTTTTGTTACAAAGAATCATAACGAACTGTTCCAAAATATGCGTTCTATTTAGGTGAAATTACGATTTTAAAGTCAAGGGAATTTTGGTGACTTGTGTTGCAAGGTATCACTACATTTGCATACTTTTTGGCTGCAACGAATATATAACGAATTCACCATGGAAATGAAACAGTCTAGAAAAGACTTGTATATTTCATGACGGATGATTGTAGAAACATAGAGCCTGCTTAAAATAAACAATATCGTTGGTCCCGTATGAATGCTTTGTAGACATTTGCCCGATTAGTACCGGCGATCAGTATAAATTTGATTTTGATTGAAATCTCTTAATATGGCAAAAGCTGGCATTTACATTTGTATTTGAAACATATTGACAGTATTGTGATTATTGTATTGAAATTCAAAAATCTTGTATTGAAATTCAAAATTCGACTTGGTTATGAAAAGAATTTAAGATGATCATACTCCAAAGAAGCAATAGCATCAGTATTGTCACATAATTAAATCCTTTGAGACGTGTATTTTGTCGTTACAAACAACCTTAAAATATTGTTCCAAAAAATGCTTTCACTTAGGTTAAACTAAGATTTAAATATCACCGATTTGTATTGCAAGGCACTATCATTAACTGGCAGCAAGACCTTTGCATACTTTTTGGCTGCAACGAATATATAACAAATTCATCATGAAAATGAAACAATCTAGAAAAGACTAGTATAACGGATGATTGGAGATAATGAACACTATGGTTGATCCCATAGGAATGTAAAGAGTTTTGTACACATTAACCCGAGTAGTCCCGGTGATCACCACAAAATTGGAATTTGATTGAACTTCCTTTGTTTGGCAGACGTAGGCATTTACATTTTTATTTGAAGTGTCTCCACAGCATGAGGATTGTATTGAAATTCAAAACTCAACTTGTTTGTGAAGGAAATTTAAGATGATCAGACTTTAAAGTAAGCAATAGCATCAGTGTTGCTGTATAAATAACTCCCTTCAGAAGTATAGTTTTTATTACAAAGAAACTTAACGTATCGTTCCAAAAAACGTATTAACCTTAGGTTAAATAAAGATTTGTATAACAACCAAAAGTTGGTGACTTTAATTGCAAGGTATTACAAATAAAAAGTACGAATAGTTTTGCATACTTTTTGGCGGTAACTAATATATAACGTATTCACCACGGAAATTGTATATTCTAGAAAATACTGGTATATTCCCTCACGGATTATTAAAGTTAACTGGAGCTAGCTTAAAAATCATAGGAATTCAATAACTTTTCTAACCATTATCCTGCTATAAATTTTTAAATTGTATTATTAAAAATGATTTCCTTCATTGATGAATTTGATCAAAATCTCTCTATTTGGAAAATGTAGCCATCTAACTCTTTATATTTAAAACATTTCTATAGTATAAGGATTGAAATTGTTAATAAAATGTTGGCCTGGCTCCGCAGTCTTACCAATTTATTAGAAAATATATATTCCTTTCTATTTATCTTTGATACAACTTAATTTTCTTTCAGTGCTTCACTTTGTTGCTTCATCCATAATTTATCTTCATTACTTTGAAATTTTTCTCATTCTCTATATTTCCACTATTGCAAGTCGTGTGGAAAAGTATGTACTTTTTTCCATTAAGGTCATTGCCGTAACCTTGAACTCTACCTGTGTTGGACGCGGAAGAGAGAGGTAGAAAACTCTACTCACCAAGTGTATACTAGATTTTCTTTCAATGTTTTATCACCATTCAGTTTGAGGTTAACCAATAATGATTTCAGTCATGTATAACACAAAATTTACCCATAAACTCAACATTGAAATTGGTCAAATTTACCAGGAAGGAAGGAAGGAAGGATAGAGTGTAGTGAAGTGACTTCCTAAAACTGACAAATTGAAAACAATTTAGTTTGTTTTTCTTTTTAGCTGGAATAACGTTTTAACACCTTTACAATGACATCATCTTTTATTTTTTTTTGGCTTTACAGAGGGTTTGTAATTACGTTGGATAATTTAGGAGAAGTTAAAGGAAATCTCATGTTAAATGTGTGGGAAAATGTTATGCTTTAATTAACAGACAGAATATAATGGAAACATCCACAATCATTAAATGAAATATTCGTAGTCGTTTGTTTGAAAAATATTTCAAGCAAAACATTTAAATAAAGAACTCTGCTGGAGGGTCACTTCTTTGTTCAACCCCTCCCATTTGACCACCAGTAAATTGGGTTTAAACACGCAAAGTTGTTGTTTCACTTTGAAGATTGTAAATGTGTGTCCCCCTTATAGATTTTTGTGTACAAAAAAAAACTTCAATTCTTATAGAAAAATTCAAGGAATGTAATGGTTAAAGCAACTTTAATATTTTTTTCCTTTTTTTTTGCTGTTATTTAACTTGTTGTACAGATATTTATCATGTACTGATGTTTTTAGTTGAGTGTAAAAAATTTCGAATTCCCATATAGAGATCTTTAACTGTGTGACCTTTGCCATTTATTCAGTCGGCATTGTGGCGTCAATAGAATTGTTCATGTCTATTACATCAAT
Source organism: Phaonia tiefii (assembly GCA_963931995.1). Taxonomy (NCBI): domain Eukaryota; kingdom Metazoa; phylum Arthropoda; class Insecta; order Diptera; family Muscidae; genus Phaonia; species Phaonia tiefii. The sequence continues at coordinate 24,977,598 of OZ008371.1, forward strand.
ATGATATGATGGTGATGAAGATAAGGATGATGATGAATCATATGAAAAATTCGTAACATGTAAGGTCAACTATGAATTCGGACACGTGTAGTAGTAGTGCTTCTATGACCCTTGATAGAAAACGGAAAATGTTTCCACATACTTAACCACTATATAAAAGATTCTGGTAGGGGACGCTAACGTTTACATAACCTCAGGGGAGAAAAAAGGTTATATATTTCTAGATTCGTCATCAATGTCATGTCAAAAGTTGTACCAAGAAGTAATACTGCATTGGCAACACATACCCACTAAAAAAACCATTTGATAGTTGAATAGTTACATCAAATCAGAGCTAACGCAAGCAGTTCGTCACCACAACGTAAAACAATTCATTGCAACAATGAACTGTTTCATACATGGAAGATTTTAACGTTGCCGCAATAAATATGTATTTGGAGGCGGAGTATGATACGATGAAAAACAAATGTTTCCCATTATATCCCTACAAGGAATTAGGAAGACCTTCTCACTACCAGTGAGCTGTGCGCTTTCTAGTATTATAATCAATGATCGGAACCAACAGTTTTACACCGTTTCCAACTATATTTGAGAAGCCTTATTTTTGGTGTAATTTTTTTATTGTCGGGGCTATGAAGACTGGCCAAAATTAGTCGACTCGGACTCCGATTCCAGCATTTTCAAAATGCACTCCAGCACCTTTAACAGGCACAACTTCTCTCCGAATCCATCATGTCGTTCTCTTTGATTTTTGAAAAAATCTAACGAAAAACCGATTTCTGTTTAAAGGAGGAAATGTAAAATCATAGAAACGGATTAAAAAAATTTGCCCGAAGTCTTCTGATTTTTAAAGAAAGTCCTGACTTAGAGTCAGAGTGGTAGACGCAGAAATGCCCATAATTATCTCCAGAGGCCTCCAGAGGTCTTGCAGAGCAACACAACCAATATTTTTGGTTGCCCGAATGGACGCAGAAATGCCAAGAATTATCATCATTGTGTGCTATATATTTATAAATTGATCGAGGAACTCAGGAGACTCTCAGGTCAAAAATGGGAACAAATTTTTTTCCAAGATAGAATTCTAAATTCGTGTAAGAAACTTCAGATGATCATCCCATATATGTATAAATGGCGCCAATGTTGACAAAGAAATAAATTCGATGAGAAGAGTACTTTGGCGTTACAAACAAACCTAATGTCCGGTTATCCATACATGGGGAAAATTAATTATATGTCAATTATAATTTGTAGTTCCATTTCAATTTTCTGTCCAAATGCAAATTCAACAAAAGTCAAAACCATTGGCAATTGTACTTATTTTCAAAGCATTTCTTTCATATCTGGCAGTTTTGGTTTTCGAATATTTTATACAGTACAGGTTTATGTATTGGAAAGTACTACGAGGTAATACCTATCGAAGTCACAAACCTTTACATATAAAATACTTTAAAAACTGAATTACCAGCAGTCAAACAAATTCAAAATAATTAAAAGTATTATCATATTTCATTGCAATTGTCATCCGATTTCACAACCTGCATTTGTATTACCTTAGTAAATGCAAATTCAAAATTGTTTAATTGTCATTGCGAACAATGGTAATTCCTTTGCATTTGCATTCGATAAAGTAATGCAGATTTAAAATCCAATGCAAATTAAGAAATCGCTTCAAATTTAGTTTGAATTAATGTTAGACACACAGTTAGTAGTGTCTGTTTCTTGCACGGTATTATCGGAAATAAGTAGAAATACCTTTGCATACTTTTTGGAGTAGTGAATATAATAAGTACAATCTACCCGCCACGGTCACTGATGAATCTAAAAAATACTGGTATATGCCAGCACGGATAATTGGTGATAAAAGGCGATAGATATCGAGAAATCTGGAGGGCTAGTAATACTGGAACACATCATCCGAATGTTCAACTTCTGCGTTGACCAGGTTAACCGCAATTGCGGCCAACATTGGGAATGAAATAGTCTTTAAAAAATTAAAGTAAACAATGGTTCTTTTGTATGATAGTAGAGATAACTTAATAAAATATTTTTTTTACGTTTTTACTTATTAAATATTATGTAAAAATGAATCCCCCATTACAAATGGGTCTGGGAACAAATGGCACTCTCAGGTCGAAGATGTGAACTGAATTTTTGTTATAAATATCAAAGCCTAAGTTCGCCTGAAAAGCCTTTGATAACCTTCCAAAATATGCAATAGCACCAGAGTTGTTATATTAAAATGTGAATGTCAATAGACAATTAATTCGACAATTATTGTCGATAATACGTTGCAATAATTTTGCATACTTTTTGGCTGTAACGAATATATTTAATTCACCAGGGAAATGGATGAATCTAAAAAATACTGATATGTCATTACAGATGTTTCAAGATAAAAGGATAAAGATATCATCGTGGCCGTCGGTGGTGCAATGGTTAGTGTGCGCGGCTCTTGTACTAGATCCTGGGTTCGAACCCTGCTCTGACCACCTTCAAGTTTCTTTCGGCGGCGGTCACCTCGCATAGTGACGGCGACACTATCGAGTATATAGCCATGGAAAACCTTCTCCAAATACCGTTCGGAATCGGTGTAAAACTGTAGGACCCAATCAGTGAGTGAAAACTGGAAAGCGCACAGCTCAGTGATTGTGAGAAGTTCTCCCCGGTCCCTTCATGGGATGTAATGGGAATTTATTTATTTTATCATCGAAAATGTTAACCTCAGAACCGACTTCCCAAGTACGGTCAATATTTGAAAAGGAATGTAGTTTAAGAAATTAATGTAAGGAATGGTTCTTTTGTATGATAATAGAGTTGACTGGATAAAATATGTTGTGTCTTTTTTATTTATTAAAAAAAAATCTATAAATAAATCACCCATTACAATGGGTCTAGGAACTCAGGGGACTCTCCGGTTGAAGATCTGAACTGCATTTTTGTTATAAATATCAAAGACCAAATTTGTCTGAAAAAGCTCTGATAACCATCCTAAATATACCACTGCGCCAGAGTTGTCGTTTGTTAAAATAAGATTTGAATGTCAATAGACAGTTAGTGGTGTATATTTTACGATACTGTCGATAATTCGTTGCAATAAATTTGCATACTTTTTGGCTGAAACGAATCAAAGATGATAGAAACCTCTAGATAGTGAAATATATAAGTGGTGGGTTTGAAAGTCATGGGAAATTTTCTAGATGGTGCAGAAATGGTGGAAATGCGCAAATTTCCCTGAAAACAAACTCTATTGAAAAATCTATTTAGTCATGCGTTTTTGCCTTTAATATTGTCAAAAAATAGCGAAGGCAATTAACCTTTCTATTATGAATAATTTATATTCAAAATCAAACAACAGAATCGAAATAAAAATAATTGTTGATTGCTTTTTCGTCGTATCCGAGTGAAAAAAGGACGTACGGAAACAGAGTTTGCCATCTGGTGAATAATCGAAAATACCATGTATGGAATTTCTATCGTCTTTGTAATGAATATAACAAATGTAGCGAACTCACCACGGAAATGTATTAATCTACAGAATACTGGTATATTCCATCACCGATGATTGGAGATAAAAAGTGATAGTAGTCGAGAAATCTAAATGGTGATAGTGGGGATAAGAAGTCAACCCTGCCTCTGTTCAACGAGCTTCAATTCAAAGCTCGAACCGTACACTTCGTCGAGTATTGAGAGTAGGTTGAAACACTTATGGAATTTAAATTTTTTTTGGTACTTTTAGTTCCAAATATTTAAATACCTTTACCTGTGTATATTTTCGTTACAATCCAACTTACTGTTGTATTGTTACGAAAAATGCTTTACATTTGGGTCTCGAAATCTCAGCAGACATTTGGTGTTGTAGATTTATGGCCTTTTGTTCTCGGTAATAAAAAACAACGTCGTTGCATACTTTTTGGCCGTGACCAATGTAAATAGTATAACGAATTCACCCCGAAAATGGAACAGTCTAGAAAATTCTAATATATTCCGTGTAGAATGTAATATATGTAGTTGTTAGAAAATCTAGATGGCTATAGTATACACTTATATGAAACGCCAACACTGCCTCTGCTGACATTAGTCTCAGTTAAAAACTCGAACCGTACACATCATCGGGAATTAAGTATTAGTCCCATTAACACTGCGCTACTTCCCACACAACCAGTGAAACCGGCGCATTATGGCGAGAACAATTCGGGAAACATTTAATTTCACATTTTGGAATAGTGATTTGATCGCCTAGATTATGTGATATCACTTTTTTTTTTGCTACACAAAACGCACCTAATGTACTTCATTCAACAAATAGTCTCTTATCATTATTAATTGAACTTAATCTTGAACTTTTCAATGAAAACAAAATTTTATATAACGATTGGAAACATAACATAAACTAAACAGTTTTGTATAGTGTCACGTAGATTACATTAAAATCATACATGGGATGTTTTAATTTACCTTTTATAATCTTATTGAAATGAACACATTTTTCCAATAACAATTCATGGTTGTGGAAACAAATGTAACATTCAAAAATGGTTTTAATATAAGTATAAATCATACTTGGGATTTTTTAACTTGCCGTAGATTTGAAGTTGCAGGCGCATTAGAAGTTTTTACAACTGCTACAACTGTATTACGGGTTGCCACAACCGCATTAAAGGTTGCCACAAGCGCATTAGAGGTTGTCACAAGGGCATTAGAGGTTGTCACAAGCGCATTTGAGGTTGTCGCAATCGATCTAGAGGTTGTCACAACCAATTATAGGTTGTCACAACGAATTAGAAGTTGTCTCAACGTATTAGAAGTTGTCACAAAGTATTAGTAGTTGTCACAACCTTTTTGTGGTTGTCACAACCTATTTGTGGTTGTCACAAACTTTTTGACGTTGTCACAACCTATTTGTGGTTGTCACAACCTATTTGTGATTGTCACAACTGATTTATGGTTGTCACAACCTATTAGAGGTCACTTCAGTCGAATTTAAGTTGTAGGGCCTAAACTCAGTCGTGGCAACCTCAATTTGGTTGTGGCAACTGCAATTCGGTGGCAGCAGCTGAATTTTAGTTTCTACAACTTCTTTATGAAACATTAGTTCAGCGAGTGTATGGGACCCAGGGCACAGCGATAATCTCTGGCGAAATACTGTCCGAATTTTTGTGAACAAACTAATTGGTTATCCGTTAGGACAAACGCTTATTCTCGTTACTCAGTTGTATCATTTTGGTCTAATAAGTATAAGTGTGTCTTTCATGGACTGCCAACAACACCTAACCAACAATAAGAATCCACTGACTAACATATTTGCGTACATCCCCAGAATTTACCGTACCCGAATTTAAAAGTTGTCACAACCACATTAGATGTCATCACAACCGAACTAGAGGTTCTCATAACCGCATTAGAGGTTGTTACAACTGTATTAGAGGTTGCAACCGAACTAGAGGTTGTCACAACCGGATTAGGGGTTCTTATAACCGCATTAGAGGTTGTCACAACCTATTAGAGGTTGCTACAACCGAATTCCAGTTGTGGGTAATAAATTCAGTCGTGACAACTTCAACTCGATTGTGGCAAACGCAATCCGGTGGCAACAATCGAATTTAGGTTTCCTACAACCTACGAACGCAAAGAATGTTTTTTTCATTTATTTTATACGCAAATTTGTTTTAGTACTTAAAATTTTGCTGAAATGGAATTTAACCCAGGCACCATGACTGCAATTCCGCGGCTATATCAAGAGAGCTATAGCACGCATTTCGCGAAAATTAACATTCCCTTAATACGAGTATTAGTGGCGTGCTTGCTCCTTTTTTGTTTAACCAATAGAGAAGCTATTAAAGACAATGATAATTCTTTAAGTGTATTTACTTGAGGGCATACACTTTTTCATTTTACACATGTCCGCAAACGCTGTCTTTGTTTGTCGCAAAAACAAATTTATTATAATTTTGGGATAACAATATAACTGACATTCGCTATGAATGTTACGATATTGTGGGGAAAACGATGTGAATTTTTTCAGTTAAAATTTACTATACGCAGCAAACGAAATATTTTTGCAGCAAGCGATCGGCAAACATTTATTTTCTTTGAGTTTAATTGTGGCCATCGGTGGTGCAATAGTTAGTGTGCGCGGCTGTTTTAAATGAAAACGTGACATTGATTATTGCTTTGACCACCTTACAATTCTACTGACGACGGTCGCACCGCTTAATCACGGCGCCATGTAAAAGCTTCTTAAAAACCCGTTCCAAATAGGTGCAACATTATAGGTTCCAATCACTGAGTGTTAAATTAGAAAGCGCACAGCTCTCTGATTCCAAGAAGCTCTCCCCTATCTCTTCCTGGATTGTAGCGGGAAAATATTTATTTTATTTAGTTATTGTTGAGTTTACGCAGCAAAAGAAATATTTTTGCGGCAAACGATAAGCGAATGGTTATTTTTATTTTGCACTTAATTACAACAAGATTTTAAAATATAAAATTTAAAAACGAGAGCGTTCAATATTCAGTGTTTATGTGTGAGTAATTACACTTGTTTGCTTTACGCATGTTCACAAACGTTTTCTTTGTTTGCTGCAAAAACTAATTTATTATAATTTTGGGAAAATAATTGAACCGACAGTTGTTATGAGTTGTTACGTTATTGGGGGGGGAAACAATGTAGCTTTTGCAGTTAGCATTAAGTATACGCGACAAAAGTAATATTTTTGCAGCAACCGACCTGTAAACATTTATTTTTGTTGCCCGTTTAAATGAGAACGTGGATTGGATTTCTGCTTTGATCACTTTACACTTCTTTCGACGAAAGTTACCTTGCTTATTGGCGGCAAAGCTGTCCAGGATTTTGACATGAAATATTTTCCAAAAATACCGTTCGGGAACGGTGTAAAGCTCTGGGTCTCAATCAATGAGTGTGAGACTAGAAAGCGCACAGCTCACTGGTTGTGAGAAGTTCTCCCAAATCCCTTCATTGGCTGTAATGGTAAACTATTTTTTTTATACGCAGCAAAAAGAAATATGTTTGCGGCAAACGATCTGCAAACGTTTATTTTTACTTTGCGTTGAATTAATTGTTAACTTGCTTGCAAACAATAGATCAACGAGATTTTATGATAATAATATTTAAAAAAAATAAATAAAAAATAAAAAAAGATTTAGAAAATTGTTTGTAACAATATTGAGATGATGTCTCCCTCCCACCTGGGATGATAATTCAATTTGTATTAAAATAAATTAAATTATTTCTCTGTGCTCGCCCTGATTAAAGGGGAGAGCGTTGATATACATATAAAAAACCCCTTAACAGTCTACAAATGGACCACCTTTATTAGATTGTGGTTAGCGATGCGGTGGTCTACTTAAGTTCCATAAACGAACAATTCTATGAAGAATTTTGAGGAATTTCTAGACACATATGTAGAACGTCATCTAACCGAAACTGCGCCACAAAATAAATCGAAATGCATCGAACTGTAACGTTACGTTGCGCTTCGCTGGGATTCACTCAGATTCCAACACAATGGCGGGCAAACACATTTTGTTGTTGTTGCTGGTGATGATGGTGACGGATCTAGTTAAGAGATCATCTTGATTTGAAGAGTAGTATAAACATATGAATATATACAAAGAAAAATATTTTAAATTTTGTGGAAGTTTTTGTTATATTTTTAAACATTTTTTTTTTGCATCTTGATTCATCTTGATTTGTTTACTCTGCTGTCTTCTTTGTGATAAATAAATCAGCATAATTTTTATTTGAAAATATTATGACACCCCATATCTAAATGAGATAAATGTTGAAAAATTTTAACTAAAAATAGAAATAAACAGATTCGAGCAAAATACAAAAATTCTTTACAGCTCAACAACACAATTGTTTATAATTTATGATCACATCCAGTAGTATTTTTTTTTATGTCATCACAGTGAATTGAGTTTATTGGTGGCTAAATTATGATGCAATTTAAAAACAAAATTTTTGGCTAAAAACCGGAAAAGTTTTTGCCCACAAGTTTTCTTGAACTTGATGTTTGGATTTTTGTTAATTATTATCGTACAAAGTCACACCTCAATGAATCAAGATGCTGATGCATATGACGATGATGACGACATTTGATTCTCATTTTGAGTCAGGAAATTTTGTGATCATTATTGCAGTAGGTAATGGATATTTTAAGATATTGCACACTTTGTTTAAGTATTAAGTTATATTTACAAAAAAACAAAATATTTTTGTATACATTAGGGTGGCTTTAAATTCCTTCCAAAGAAAAATATTTACATTACGTTATTTGGGGATAATTCGCTTAAGATGGCAAATATTTTATATCGAACTTTTCAACACAGTATGGTCTTTATATGCTCGCCCTCGCTTAGCTGAAGATATTATTTAGCATCAATTAGTGTCTTGAGACACCTTTTTTAGTTACACCGGTTTTAGTTAAACTGTAATTAAATGTGAGAAAATTTTTTCAAAATTTGAATTTATTTATTTTATTTATTTTTTTTTTTTATGAAGATATTTAGGTCTGCCTTACAAAGACTTTTTATACACATTTTAGATGCAACAACCAAAAATCTTGCTACTCTAAAATGCCTCCTAAATGTAAAAATATGTATAATACGTCAATATCTTAAGGCGAAAACCTGAATCTTACTATGATTAGCAATTGATTTATTACGACAGTTGGGCTGAATTCCATGACCAGGGGGCAGGAGTCAAAAATTAATGAAAGAAAATACCAAATTAAAGAAAAAATCAAGAATGCGAGAAACCGAACAATTAGCCTTCACACGGGCCTATGGGGCCCACACGGTTCAAAAAACCGGTAAACATTGGTATAATTGAGAATGCCCAAGTGTGGGTACTTAAACAAAAGGCATTCGCCTCACGATTTCAGCGGTGGCATTATGTTTTTGGTGCAATGTCTATAAGCATAGTTACGTTTCAGAAGAACAACATTTTTCAAAAAAAAAACTGTGGCCCACAGGGTTCAAAAAAACCGGTAAACCTAAGTATATTTGGGAATGCCCAAGTGTGAGTACTCAAATGAAAGCTATATGTCTCACGAATTCAGCGGTACCATTATTTTTCTGTGGTACATTTATAAGCCGCGCAGAAAGCTTTAGAACACAAACATACTATGCCGAAGCCGCGAAGCCAGTGTTGGCGAAAGCCGGCCACGCCTAAAGCTTTATAATCACAAAACTACTATGTAGAAGCCACGAAGCCGGTGTTGGACCTACACCAGAGGAGAAAATCCCAAAGCCCGGCCGAATTTCGGCCACGCAGAAAGCTCTAAAACCTAAAAGTACTATGACAAAGCTTCGAAGCCGGTGCTGGACCTACCCCAAAAGCTTTAATACACAAAAAAATACTATAACGACACCGCGAAGCCGGTATTGGAACTACCCCAATAGAGAACATCCCTATGACCGACTGAAGGCCGGTCACGCATAAATCTTTATAACACAAACATACTATGCAGAAGCCGCGAAACCGGTGTTGGGCATACCCCAGAGTAGAACATCGCTAAGCCGGCCAAAGGCCGGCCATGCAGAGAGTTATAAAACGCAAAATTACTATGTCGAAGCCGATGTTGAATATACCCTAAGCTCGGCCAAAGGCCGGTCAGACAGAAAGCTTTCTAACACAAAAATACTATGCCGAAGCTGGGAAGCCGTTGTTGAACCTATACCAAAGGAGAAAATCCCTAAGGTCGGCCGAATGCTGGCCACTAAAAAAGCTTTATAAAACAAAAGCACTATGCCGAAGCCGGTGTTGGATATACCCTAGACGAAAAACTCCCTAAGCCACGCAGAAAGCTTTACAACACAAAAATACTATGCCGAAGCTGCCAAGCCGGTGCTGAACCTATCCCAGAGGAGAAACCCCCTAAGCCCGGCCAAAGGCCATCAAACCAAAAGCTTTATACCACAAAAGTACTATGCCGAAGCCGCGAAGTCGGTGCTGGCGAAGGCCGTCCACGCCTAAAGCTTTATAATCACAAAAGTACTTTGCAGAAGTCGCGAAGCCGGTGTTGAACCTACCCCAGAGGAGGAAAAACCTAAGACCGGGAGAAGGTCGGCCACGCAGAAAGCTTTATATAACAAAAGTACTATGCCGCGAAGACGGTGTTGGACCTACCACAGAGGAGAAAATACCTAAGCCCGGTCGAAGGCCGGCCACGCAGAAAGCTGTAAATAAATGGTTTCCCATTACATCCCATGAAGGGACAGGGGAGAGCTTCTCACAACCAGTGAGCTGTGCGCGTTCTAGTTTTGCACTCACTGATTGGGACCTACAGTTTTACACCGATTCCGAACGGTATTTTGAGAAGCTTTTTTCATGGCTAAATACTCGATAGTGTCGCCGTCACTATGCGCGGTGACCGCCGCCGAAAGAAATTTTAAGGTGGTCAGAGCAGGGTTCGAACCCAGGATCTCATGTACAACAGGCGCGCACACTAACCATTGCACCACCGACTGCAGAAAGCTTTACAACACAAAAATATTACGCTGAAGTCGTGAAGCCAGTGTTGGATATACCCCATACCCCCGGGGGAGAAAATCTCAGAGCCCGGTCCAAGGTCTGCCTCTGATAAAGCTTTATAAAACAAAATTGCTATGCCCAAGCCACGACGTCGGTATTGGTGAAGGCCGGCCGCGAAGCCGTTGTAGGACCTAAAAATCCCTAAGCTCGGCCGAAGGCTGTCTACGCATAAAGCTTCTTAACACAAAAATACTATCCCGAAGACGGGAATCCGATGGAGTCACGCGGAAAGCTTTAAAACACAAAAATACTATGCCGAAGCCGCGAAACCGGGCTGGGCAAAAGCCCGGCCAAAGGCTGTCCACGGAGAAAGCTCGATAATAACTAAACTAGTTATCAAAAGATATTTGATATTTTCGCCTTATTTAGACCCATTGTACAAAAAAATTAAAAATCCTATTTTTTGAAAAAAAATTTCGATTTTATCTGTCGATAACACGATAACTAAGACAGTTATCGAAAAAATGAAGTTTATGTTCGTCTTATTTTGACCCTCACTATAAAACGCGTTAAGAAAATTGATTTTATTTCTAACTATATGACCTATTTTGTGGCTTATTTGGACTTTGTGGGCACCTAGGCCCGTTCGGCAATCTTTTTTTTTTAATTTACGTTTTCTCTAATTTTATTTTAGTTTATGTTTTTTTTTGAACCCTGCCCCTGGTCCGGAGTCCGAAAAATATTTGATATTTCGTCCCTTTTCGAGCCTTTGTACAAAAAAATTAAAAATTCATATTTTTTAAAAATAACTAGATTTTATCTGTCGATAACTCGATAACTAAGACAGCTATCGGAAAAAAATAGTTAGTGTTTTCCTCTTACTATAGTCCTTACTATAAAACCCGTTCAAAAAAATTATTTTTTTCTAATTCATTGACCTATTTAGGATCCGACAAGTATTTTTTTATTTTTCGTTTTCTCTTATTTTATATTTTTTTCGAACCCTGCCCCTGGTCCGGATTCCGAAAATTGTACAAATTGTACATTTGCATTGTACATTACAATTGTACATTTGTACAAAAAAAATAAAAAATCTTATTTTTTAAAAAAAATCCGATTTTATTTGTCGTCCCGCTCTGACCACCTTCAAATTTTCTTTCGGCGGCGGTCACCTTGCATAGTGACGGCGACAATATCGAGTATCTAGCCATGAAAAAGCTTCTCAAATTACCGTTCGGAATCGGTGTAAAACTGTAGGTCCCAATCAGTGAGTGAAAACTGGAAAGCGCACAGCTCAGTGATTGTGAGAAGTTCCCAGTCCCTTCATGGGATCTAATGGGAAACCATTTAACTCGATAACTAAGACAGTTATCGGTAAAAATAATTTATGTTTTCCTCTTATTTTTACCGTTACTATTTTTAAATTTTTTCTAATTAATTGACCTATTTTGGGGCCCTTGATTAGACTTTGTGGGCGCCATAGGTCCGTCTCACAATTTTTTTTATTTTTCGTTTTCTCTATTTTTTCTATTCTTTTTCTAATTTTTTCTCTAATTTTACTGTCGTTTTGGATCTTTATTTGTATTTTTTTGATTTGTTTTGACCCCTGCCCCTGGTCCCTGAATTTTGCCATCACTTGTTTTTAAATGAAATGATAAATCGTTACTTCGTAAACCAATTAAATTTGAGAAAAAATATTTGGAAAAAAACAGACACTCTAATGAAGATACAGTCATCTGCCATATCTCTGTATATGCTTTTGTATTTCCAATACATTTAATTTTTTTTTTAAACGGACCCATAATTAGTTATTGGCTAATAACGCAATTTAACACCAATACGAGGGTGGTCTTAAAAGGTAATTTTACTCAAAAAAGGGTGCGTCACATATCAAATATTTCACACAGGGAACGTAGTGTCATTAAAACAAACCAATGTTTTTTTCATTATATATGATTCGGTCTGAAATTATTTCTTATGACCCGTTTTTCAGTCAATGCTGATCTTTGTTTCTTAATTAAATCAGAGAGCAACACTAAAGAGCCTGCATTACTCTCTTCGGTGCCTCCTCATGACGACGAGGTAGTAGGCCATTTCATCGAGTTCGATTTGCTTTGGTAATCTACTCTTTGGTTGGCATAATACGGATCAAAATAAAAGGGAATGCGTATTTTCGTTCGATACAATCATAATTTAGCTGTCATTAGTATCAATCAAACACTTTTAAACTTAGTTTGCTCCATGGTCTGTAATCTGAATGTCTTCTTTGGTCTCTCATTCTACATCATTTCCCTAGCGGCTTTTCGATCAGCTGTGCCACAGAAACCGCCTGGTTAAATTGTGGTTAAACATAGAATTTCGTTTATCAGTCAATGGTTAACAATGATTTAACCACCCAATGTTGGTTGGTTAACTTGTAGTCAGAACCATATGATTTTGACAATCACATTACTGTTTGTCAATATGAGAAATTTTGAAATTGTACAAAATACATGTTTCTGTTTTGAGCATTTGAACACATGCCAGGAGCCTGGATCTTCAAATTGTTGTAACTATTTAGTTATTTTATATATTTTTGTTAAAGTAACTTCGATTTTAATCATTTATTTCTTATTTTACATAATTCCATTTTGGTTGATCCCCTTTGTTTTTTTGGTATTGAGCCCAAAACAGATGTTTTTCCAATAAGAATACTAGGGTTGCCATAATCGTTAACAAAATGAAAGCTTACTTTAAATTACCACTGAAATCAAAAAACTAAACTCAAAGATCCTTATTCATATAAAGTTATGAGAGGTTTGAGAGATGGTTTATCATAAAAAACATGTCTATCAAACCGCTCCAGACTTTCTATGAATAAGGCGATTTAAGTTTAACTTTACATTTTGATTTCAGCGGCAAGTTAAAGTAAGCCTTCATTTTGGTAACGATATGGCAACCCTTGTAAAAAAAACATCTGTTTTGGGCTAAGTACCAAAACAACAAAAAGGAACAACCAAAATGATATTATGTAAAAATATGAAAAAAAATCTTAAAATCGAAGTTATTTTAATAGAAATGTATTAAAAACAGTTAGTTAACCGATAGTTAACCACCCACTTAAAAAACTGCTCATTAGAAGACTATTAGATCACGGGTTTATATAGATCAGGGATCCCCACAATTTGAACTCACGTTGGCGGACGATCGTTGGCGGTCGAACGAAGTTTGTGACTCTTCTCATCAGCACATTAGCATTCTAGGCCAGTGAAAAATAAATTTGTGTTTAATAAAATATTAGAAGATTTGAATATTTTCAAGAAAAATTTATCGAAAAATTGATTTTAGTATAAATTTTCAATACTGTCAACTCTCATTAAATTTATCAAAAAAAACAAAGATTTTTAGTGAAAAAGTAACTAGAACAGAGAGAAAGAAAACATAGATATAAGACAGAAATAAGGCTAACCAATTTCGCAGCGAAAAAAATTGATTTTCTTCAATGTATTTCAAGCAAAGGAACTTAGTACCAGCCTATAAGACAAACAAAGCTGGCTAATCTTTAATTACTACTCTTTAATTTATGACTTAAGTTGATTATTTTATGTGTTGAAGTTTATTTGTAAGTACAAACATTTTATTTTTACATATTTACATATTTATAATATTCCTTATTTGAACAAATTTTTAAATAACAGACAGACATAGACATTTGATTTGTATACAGAAATAATCTACACAATATAGACTTTAATTTATAATAATAAAATTTTGCACGTTTGTGCCCGGTTCTCCAAAAAAATTAAATTGAATTTGAAGAAATCTAAATTTTTTTACTATATAATTACTACTATTTAATTTATATAAAATTACTTAATTTGATTATTTTTTGTATTAAGGTTGGTCAGAGCAAACCGTCAAACTATTTCACCAAAAATATTTCCGCAGTTCCTTATTTGGTTCAATTTCTCACAAGAAGGGCGGCATAGGCATTTGATTTGTATACAGAAATAATCTACACAATATGGACTTTAATTTATAATAAAAAAATATTGCGCATTTGCGCCCGGTTTTCTAAAAATAATTAAATTGAATTTGACAAAAAATAAAAAAATTTTTCTTTATAATTACTACTCTTTAATTTATATAAAAGTTGATTATTTTTTGTGTTGAAGTTTGTTTGTCAGAACAAGCCGTACAAATATTCCATCAAAAATATTTCCGCAGTTCTTTATTTGGTTCAATTCCTCACAAGAAGGGCGGCATAGGCATTTGATTTATATAAAGAAGTAATCTACACAGTAATGACTTGGATATATAATAAAAAAATTTTGCACATTTGCGCCCGGTTGTCTAAAAAATTAAATTGAATTTGAACAAAAAAATTTTTTTTTTTGCTTTTTTGTATCTCAGAAAGTTTTCTAATATTATTTAAATTAAAAATTATTCCTCACTTTTAGAACGAACCTCCTCACGATACAAACATAATACATCTGTGGGAGAATAATGTGTTAAAATAACAACGAAAAAAAACAGAAAAAATCTCAATACATATTTCAACAACTATTTTCTACCATTTAAAGTTAAAGACGCAATAGCGCAACGACGGCGCCTTATGGTGCGTGTATACTACAAATACGCAAATATCTATAAGATGCAGTAATCTCGTGTATATCGTATCCATAGTATCTATCTATCTGTCTGTCTGTCTGTTAAACGAATATACATTTATACTCATATCTGTATCTGAGTTTAATCTATAAACATTCCCATATGATTGTATACAAAATATTTGTATTTATTGTAAATCGCTATAAAATATTAAACATGTGCAGCAGGCAAAAATTTTCTATATGCGAACGCTTAAGAATGTAAATATTTACAAAACAAAAGGGAGAACAGGGGAGCGAAAGAAGCCCTCTTAAGTAAACACTTGTTAAGAGAACAAATTGCTAAAGGAATTTGTAATATTTGCAATAAATATTCGTACAACTAAAACAAAGAAAACAACGAATGAATATTGCAAACATATGCAACAATATCTAATACATAGGAAAATTTGTATAAATACACAAAAGTATCTTGAAGGATATAATGACAATGGCTATAACGATACTATAATTCCGTTTCCAAACACAGCTGGGTCCCAAAACAACCATATTTCAGTTCAAAAACTATTATTCATTCAAACAGTAAGTGCTTTTTAGATATAAACTCAAACCTTAAAAAAACTGGTTTTTGAGATCCGGCTCGAAGGACCAAAATCTTATACACTACAAGAGAATAGGGAGAAATTGATTTTGACTAAAACTTTTGTCCACCACTGGACTTTATTGCTAAGTTCAAATTTAACCAACCTAGCTTGTCATGAAAGTTCTAAACCCAATGAACCTTAAAATTAACGAAATTTTCATCTACCCTCAAACTTCTCAAAAAAATATATTTTTTAGATCGGACTCGAAGGACCAAAATCTTACACATAAAGAGAGAACTTGAGTTTGACTATAGGTTTTTGTCTATCATGGGATTTTATGGTTCAAATTCAGATTTTACAAACTTAGAAACAGCAACTGGTATGTTAGTTTGACTCCAACGAACCTTAAAGTCAGTGAGATTTTGATCGAAGTCCGAACTTTTAAAAACAAATTATTTGACAGCCAGTCTAAGTGAGTCGTGCATCGATTGCTGCTAACACCTCTCCTAGCCTAACCTAGTAGATTCCTTAGTACTTGTAAAAGAGCGCCCAACTTTCTAGTCTGAAGAAGATTTTCCAAATCTTATCATGGATGTTATGAAACATCGAGTTATTTTTTAAGTTCAGTTCTGATTTTATTATTTCTTGATGGCCCTATGGTTATACTGAGGCGTGGGCTACCTTACACGTCCTTTTCATTATACTGTTTCGGAGAAATATTCAAAACCCTCACACTGCCATATGTAACTTCCTATGGAGACTAAAATGTCCATATTTAGAATCCATATTTTATTATAAAAACTTGAGACACAGTCATACCCAGATTTCTTTGCAAAAGTCCTAAGTTATGATTCGGCTCGAAGGACCAACAACTTGTCCAGTGTTTTAAAAAAGAAGAAAATGTGCAATTCTGAAGCATTTCTCTTTCATAAGCCATTTCTTTTATAAAAAAAAACCATACATGATATGAAGCCGAAACAATTTCACTGAAATTTCTGTTTAAAAGTACAGGGTGTCGCAAACTGTACCACCCTATCGAAAGGTGTTATAATTTTTGCAAAATGCAGCAACTGTCTGTTTTGGTTTGATACTAGCACTCGAAGTATTAATTGTTTGATTAGAGGTTGGAGCAACCGTATTGTAGTTGCTACCACGGAATTGAGGTGGTTACGACTGAATTTAGTTCCCACAACTGAAATTCGGTTGACCAACCTTTAATGCGGTTGTGACAACCTCTAATGCGGCTATGACAAACTCTAATGCAGTTGTGACACCATCTAATGTAGTTGTGACAACCTCTAATGCGGTTGTAATAACACCTAATATGGTTGTGACAACGTCTAGAGTTTTTTGCCACAACCTCTAATGCGGTTGTGACAACCTCTAATTCAAATGACATCTAATGTGGTTATGACAACCTCTAATGTGGCTGTTAAAACCCCTTAATGCGGTTGTGACAACGTCTAATGCGGTTGTGACAACCTCTAACGTGGTTGCGACAACGTCTAATGCGGTTGTGACAACCTCTAATTCAAATGACATCTAATGTGGCTGTGACAACCTCTAAATTTGGTTACAGCTAATTCGGTTATATTTTTCTGTGGGCTGGTGAAGTAAACAGGCACAGAATACACGTCGACAAGCCTTTGTTTTTGTAGACTAATTCGTCGGTGATTATGGCAAAACATGCATTTCGGCACAGGTTACCCGGCCGTCCTAAGCCAACTGTCCAAACACTAAGGCGTTTAGCCGCTCGGCTCTATGAGACTAGGACAACACGTGACAGAATTGGCGCCGTAAGGCATCGTAATATTCATTCCGACGAGTAATATGTTGCGAATGAGCCGCCAACATTAACCAGACGACGTTCCATGCAATTGATCATTACACGTTCATTTCTGCAGCGCATATGAAAAACCTGAAGATTTTCCCTTACAAAGTGCAGACAGTCCATGAGCTGCTGCATAGGGACCGTCAATGGCTTCAAAATTATGCTCAAGTGGTCCTGAAACTCAACGACGAAGTGGAAGATTTTTGGCCGAAATTTTTTAATGAGCGGGTAAGCAAATTTTCGGTCACTCTTATCTATTGCTCTCTGTTTTAACTCAAGTTTGTCTTTGTCTATACAACCATGATCAATTAGTGTTATGCCGCAAATTGATGAATCGGGACTGGGACATGTTTTTCCGCCTAACAAAAAAGACGTTTCCCATTACATCCCTTGAAGAGAATGGGGAGAGCATCTCTTCTGTCAAATTTTTCACTCACTGACTGAGACCTGCAGGAAATTTTTAAGGTGGTCAGAGCAGATGTCGAACCCACGTTCTCATGAACAAGAGCCGCGCACACTAGCCATTGCACCACCGACGGCCAACTATACTATACGCTGAAAAATCTGTCGTGTTTGTTATTTGGATAAAAATATGAATGTAGCTTGTCGCAAATATTGTATACTTGTATCCAAACACATTGTGTTTGCCATTCAATATTACATGTTGGAGATGAAATGTATAATATGTTATAATACATATTGTTGGGACCCAAAACTGACTTTGTTTGCTGAAAACTGGTGAGAGCAAAAATGTGACAGACAACAGAGAAACAAAAAATTAGCACATGTGCAATTCATGGTATCATTGCTTACATGTAAGTACACGCTGAAAAATCTATCTATTATTGTTGTTTGGATGCAAATATAATGTGTTTGTAGTTTGTCGCAAATATTGTATACTTGTGTCCAAACACATTGTGTTTGCCACTCAATATTACATGTTGGAGCTGAAATGTATAATATGTTATAACATATATTTTGTGACCCACATCTGACTTTGTTTGCCGGAAAGAGAAACGTGACAGACAGGAAACAAAAACACATCAGACTTTCAATTCAAGAAAACAATACTTGCACATAAGTACAAGGATGCTGCAAATATATAAATGGTTGCTGTATAATTTTACAGGGTTCGTTTTTTAAGCGAGTATACACACAGCTCGAGTGAAAATTTGCCTTTTTTAGGATGAGTTTTCATGTCTCAATTTTGTTTTGGCGACTTGCAAGATCGTCAGATTTGATGGCTCCAGACTTCTTTCTTTGGGAAATTTTTAAATTATTGGTCCATGAAATTAACACATTGACTCTACAACCTCTCAAAGAGAATAACCAATAAGAGTGCGAGAAATTATCGTCCGAAGTTCTCGCCAGAAAGATTGAAAATTTGGAGAACAGCACCCAAATGATTGTGGGCAATGTCGGCGCCCACTTCTCCGATATCATCTTTAAAAAGTTATGGGAAAAATGTTAAAGGTACAAGAAAACATTTGATTTTATTTATGATTTTATGCGGTTTCAGTTTAAAGATATAGCAAGACATCTTCGGGTAAAAGTTTTTAGCCCACGGAATATTTTTCGAAAGTCGTTAGTTAAAATCCGACTCGAAGGACCAAAATCGTTCACACAAAGCGGGGACTTTATAAAGAAACATTCACTAGGCCCGTTGAAAGGTTAATCGCATATCCCTCAATTTCGGGACACAGTTGAGAATGATTGTATACTTGTCCGGGTACAAATTGTTGCTCCAAGAGACGAATATAACGATCCCTGGAAATTACATGTTGTGGTTCAAGTTTGAATCTTTTAAAGGCAAAGATTGCATTTGTAATGAAAATTGTCTGTACTAATTGTAGCTGAAGTTTAGGGGAAAAAATCGTAGCCCTACATTCATAGCTACTGGATTAATTTAATTTCTGAGCCATCTGCGCACATTCTTGTGGTTTTTTTATGCTATGATCATGTAATTTTCTTCCAGATCATCTTGTCATGTCCGTCTGCCTCATCATTATGGATTCCAATGTGATTTGTATCTTTTAATCAACTTTCTACGTTGTCAAGTGTAAGTGGCCATTATACTCTTATGCAGATCTTCTTAATTTAGTTTTATTATTCAATTACAGGCCATTGTCTTTATATCGCTTACACATGAGTCCAACCGGCCGTGCATCTTGTACTCCGTAAATATGTTCATCCATCCGCTCGTCAGTTCTTCCGTCTATGTGTCCATCCATTTACTACCTCATAATGATCGTCGTCTTGTTTCTTGTGAATACATTTTTGGTTAACTTCAATTTGCATCTGTCTCTCTCGACATCGTCGAGTGTTTGCGTTTCTGTTTCGATTGCTGCTGATGCTGCTACTGCTGCTGCTGCTGCTGCTACTATTTCAGCTTTTGCTTTGGCTTTAGCTTTTTGTTTCTTTCATTTTACTTTCTGGGACAAAAGTGCATTAAACTCTCGAGCTATTTGTTTGTTGTTGCTGGTGTATTTCATACAAAAAAAAACACAACCTCTTGGTTTTTATAGACAAATCTCGGCGGCAGTGATACCTAACTACCTCTTGTATATACATAAAAATTTCGTTTGTTGTCTTCAGTCATTTTACATCTGGTCCGTAATTATTTACGAGATCGCATGCATGCATATATGTATGTATGTATGTTTTAATGCGGCACAACAGATACGACGAGGAGGACGCCGCATACAACACAAACCATCATGAGGCAGAGTAGGATTTTGTACAGAAACTAAGGAGGACCAGTACTGGAAAATTGCACTGGAATGTTGAAGTGCATAAAATTGAGTTAAAAAATTGTATAAGATCGCCCACATTTTCGATAAACTAGTGTACATTGAAACCCACTTGCAGATAGACTAGCCGGCTTAATTAACATGACAATATTTTTTTATACATTCCAGTTACGCTTAAATCAAGTTAAAGTTTAGGTAGGAAGGTGGTGAATCAATCAGTATTAACCCCGGAACGTCTTTCTCGTTTTTATAGGGCAGGGTTCGTATATAAAACCTCATCGATCAGATTGTGATCCAGGTTTAAAAGGAATTAAAAACTTACGCATAAACTTAAGTTAAACTTTGTATAAACTTTAGTTAAACTTCAGTTAGACCTTAGTCAAACTTTAAACTTTAAATTTATAGCGCAAGGTTCAAATATAAAACATCGTCGATCAGATGGTGACGTTCGTCCAGATTTAAAAAGAACTAAAAAGTTACTCATCAACTTAAGTTAAAGTTTGGATAAACTTTAGTTAAACTTCAGTTAGACCTTAGTCAAACTTTAGTTAAACTTTAAATTTATAGCACAAGGTTCAAATATAAAACATTGTCGATCAGATGGTTTAAAAGGAATTAAAAAGTTACGCATAAACTTAACATAAACTTTGACTAATCTTAACTTAAACTTCAGTTAGATTTTTGTCAAACTTCAGTTAAACAACAGAGAGAAAAGAGAGAAATGGAAAAAAGCCGCTATGCCCTTCTGCGTGTTCTCTTGATGACGACGAGGTAGTAGGCCAAGTTCGACATAAAACGGACAGAAATCAAAGGGCATGAGTATTTTCGTTCGATGCAGCCAACACAAAACATAATTTAGCTGTCATTAGTATAAATCAAACACTATTTAAACTTAGTTTGCTGCAGGGTCTATAACCGCTATGTCTTCTTTGGTCTCTCATTCTACATCATTTCCCTAGTACCTTTTCGATCAGTTGTGCCATAGAAAGCTCCTGATTAAACCTTAAGTTAAACATTAGATAAACTTTAGTTAAACTTGAAATATCATTTAGTTATATCTTAATTAAACTTCGGACAAACTTGAGTTAAAACTTAGAGCAATACATGAGAGCCACCATCCCTCTCTTAACGTTCTCTCGATGACGACGAGTTAGTAGGTCATTGCATCGAGTTCGAGTTGCTGTTGTATGTTACTCTTTTGTCGGGCATGAAACGTACAGAATTAAAAGAGAATGCGTATTTTTTGTTCGATGCAACCAACAGAAAACATAATTTAGCTGTCATTAGTATCAATCAAACATTATCTATTCACTATGTCTACTTTGATCTCTCATTCTACATCATTTTCCTAGTACCTCTTCGATCAGATGTGCCTTAGAAATCCCCTGGTTTAAGTTTAAGTTAAACATTAGATCAACTTTAGATAAAGTTTAGTTAAACTTGTAATATAGTTTAGTTATATTTTAAATAAACTTTAGATAAACTTGAGTTAGAAAGTAGAGCAATAAATAACACTTGCCATCCTTCTCTAAATGTTTTATCTATGACGACGAGTTAGTATGTCATATTATCGAGTTCGAGTTGTTCTTGAATGTTACTCTTTGGTTGGACATGAAACGTACTGAATTAAAAGGGAATGAGTATTTTCGTTCGATGCAACCAACATAAGACATAATTTAGCTGTCATTAGTATCAAACAAGCACTATTTAAACTTGCATGAATTGCTTCTGGTGGCACGCAAGAAAAAACTCGTTCCTCCCAAACGAACTTCAGTTATCTGAGAGAAACGAACTTCTGTTAAGCCATACATATCATTTCGTTTGGGAGAACCGAAAAATATTTGCAGCAAACGAGTTTGAGAAATATAAGCTGGAAAAATGTTTGCGAGAAACGAAAAGCGGTTCCGCCAACTGTTGTTTCGGTTACAGCAATCGAGTTCTAGTTACTCCAAAATAAAAAACGTTTGCGAGAACTGAAAAACGTTTCCGGTAAACGAGTTATGAGAAATGAGACCTGAAAAAACCTTTACGATAAACGAAACACGGTTCCGCCAACTGTTCCTTCGATTACAGCAACCAAGTTGTAGTTGCTGCAAATTATGAAAATGCTTGCGACAACTGGAAAATGTTTGCAGTAAACGAGTTATGAAAAATTACAGCTTAAAAAACGTTTGCGAGAAACATTACTTTTACATTAAAACTTTTATTTATGGCTTCCATAAGCTCTTTTTTGTTTAAATTTCCAAACGAGTGGATAAGACTGTGTGTACAGTCGACAGAATGAGAGAATGAGAGAAATTGGTGTTATTCGTAGTCTGTGCTCTCATTAGACAAATCGCTAATATCAGTTATAGCAAACGTTTTTTTTTTATTTGCGGCAAATGTAGTTTTGTACGCGTTTGATGCCAACGAGAACTCGTTTGCAACAACATGATACACATTTGCGATATACGAGCTTATTTGGGAGAACTACATGAACGGTTGCGATTAATAAATTAATACAAATCAATCAATCAATCGCTCTCTCGCCTATCTACTCCGTTTTCTATCAATTTGCTGCTCCATAGATAACCTTCATAATATAACCAGGGTGAGCAACAACTGTTAAAGCTTTGACCGAATGTCACAACGCAAGTTGGAATTTCATCGAGTTGGAGTTACAGGTGACAAAACTAGCGCCAAACATAATTTAGAAGTCATTATCATCAATCAAACATAATTTAAAAGCCAATAGTATCAATCGAACATAATTTAAACGGCATTAGTATCAATCAAACATAATTTAAACATAGAGAAATAACATATAGAGAATCGATTTGACTCACTAAATTTACAAAGTTTGGTATGTTGCATATGGACGTTGCATGTTGGACAGTATTGCCTTAATAATACCAGATATAGACAATGGCTCAAACCAAGCAGCAACGGCATTTCGTTTTGTGCGTTAAAATTTTTGTGTAAATACACCACAAACATATACTAACAAACAAATATAACCAAAAAGTCGAAAATACGTTTATATTTCACAGCTTTTCATTAAAACGACATGAAACATTTAAGTCAACAATGTTTGTAACTCTACCTGGTTGAAATCAATTTACGTCTAATAACTCTCTATCGCACCGACCACACTACGAAGAGTGTGAAACGAAACGTCAGATTAGAAAGATGGCAGCTCTATATGACTTCACTCTATG
Source organism: Phaonia tiefii (assembly GCA_963931995.1). Lineage (NCBI taxonomy): Eukaryota > Metazoa > Arthropoda > Insecta > Diptera > Muscidae > Phaonia > Phaonia tiefii. The sequence continues at coordinate 25,001,044 of OZ008371.1, forward strand.
AATTTAAACATAGTTTGCTAATCGCTCTTTCCTTCATCCACTTTCTTTTGCATGATCTTCCAACTTCATTGTCGATGAGCTGTGGCATCGAGACCCTGTCATCGATCAGCTGTGTCATGGATACCCCACGGTTAAACCTTAGTTACATTCCAGAAATAACATTTTAAATTTAGTTTAAATCTAGTTTTTAGGTCGTGGGTTAAACTGACCAATCTTGTCCAATTAATTAAAATAAAATTAAACAAATCCCAAAAATAGAATTCTCAGTTTAAACCAAGTTTAACCAATAAACAACGTAGAAATACATCCCAAAAATCAGCTCAAGTGTAGAGGTTGGATTACATTATGCATTTCTTAAATGTTAAATAATGTAAATTAACTAGAAGTTAAACTCAAATTAAACTTTGGTGTAAACCGACATAAACAAGGAAAATTTCAAATGTTAAACTTTAACCGAATCAATGGAGTTTAAAATAAGTTTAGTTAGTTTCCTTTAGAAAACCAGTATCTCCATTAAGAGAAACATAGAATAGTCTTGAACTTGAATAAAAAAAAAGATTTGCAAAATATTTAAACTTTAGTTAAACTTTATGTTCCACCGACTTATTACATTAGTGACTAGTTTTTCAGTCAGTGGTCATCTTTGTTTCTTAGTGAAATTGAGGTTAGTTAAATTGGGTGTTTTTTCAGTCAATAGTAAACATTGATTTTTTATTTTTTTTTAACCTCCCAATGTTGGTTGGATAACCTGTAGTCAAAACCATACCATGATTTTGACAATCAAATTACTGATTGTCAAAATGAGAAATGTTAGACTGTATAAAATACAATTTTCTGTTTCGCGTATTTGTGCACATACTTTCAGCTTAAATTGTTGTGCCTACATAGTTTTACATAAACTATTGTTAAACTGACTTCGATTTTATGCATTTATTTCATATTTTACATAATTTTATTTTGCTATTTTGCCAAAAACTGATGTTTTTTCCAATTAGAATACAAGGGTTGTTTTAATAGTTTACAATATGACGTCTTACTTTAACTTGCCACTGAAAAACAAAATGCAATGTTAACTTCAAATTATCTTTCAAATACGATTAAGTAATCCGATAGTTAACTACCCACTTAAAAACTGGCCTTTGGACGGGGCCACACTAGCGTTTTCTTGTCGCGAGTTTTGAAAAGCTCTAACGCAAAAAAAAGCTCAACGTTGAGTTGTATACGTTGATTGTGTATACTTCTATGAAAGCTTTTGAAAACGCGCGACAAGAAAACGCCAGTGTGGCCCCGGCCTTAAGTGTAAAGGTTGAATTACATTATGAACTTTTTAAATGTCAAATTTTTTAAATTAAGTACAATTTAAACTTGAATTAAACTTTTGTGTAAGCCGGCATAAACAAGGACAATTTCAAATGTTAATCTTTAGCCGAATACTTGCAGTCGAAGCGAAGTTCAATTACGATTAAACGAAATTTAATTAGATTTTTTAGAAAAACTATATCTCCATTATTAGAAACATAGAATAGTCTAAAGCTTGAATAAAAAAAAACATTTTCAAAATATTTAAACTTATGTTAATTAAGCCTTAGTTAAACTTTATTTTTCACTGACTTATTACATTAATGGACAGTTTTTCAGTCAGTGATCATCTTCGTTGCTTAGTTAAATTGTGGTTAAATAGCGAATTGCGTTTTTGAGTTTATGGTTAAAAATTATTTAACCACCCAATGTTGGTTGCTTAAACTGTAGTCAGAACGATAGTATGATTTTGACAATCACATTACTGATCGGCTCATGTAATTATAAGGAACACATGTATCAAGCCAACTGCCTTGTTGCATTGCAACTAAGTTTGAGCAATGACTTCTGAAACTTAAAACAACATAGATACCGTGTCGCTTTAAGTTCTGAGGTTTCTTATGGTCAGTTTCAGAGTTGAAAGGAACTGCATTTAAAGGAACTTTACACACCCGAAGTTTATTGTTTAATGTGAAAATATTTTGAGAGCTTTCAACTTGTGCTTTTAAATGACGGGTGTGAAACTCGCCCTTAATCTATCAAAATTTCTTTAATGCTAGAGTTAGGACTTCTCGACTCACATAAAGTATAGTTACCACTAACTAAACTAGCAGATATACACAATGTTGGTGAGAAAATTTTGGTAGGAAATTATTTCGTGATTATTTCATATTGTTTTCCTCAGTTATTCATTTTCTTTTTTTTTCTTAAGTTTTCATTTCAAAACTTTTTGTGTCATTAGGCGGATAGAGAAGAGTTGCATGCAACGTCGTTCAGTGGCAGCACAAACTCCATAGCAACACAATTTCTTTAATATTTTTGTTGTTTTTCTTTTAAGAAAATATGAAATTTTGTTTTATCTTATTTCTTTTCGATTTACATTGGATTTCCTTTTCTACACTTTCGCTTTCATTTTGTATCCGATTCGTCTGTGATTGTGTTTTATTTTCAAATTTTATTTGATTTAAATACTGCACAGCGGTGAAAACTTGAATGGTCAATTGTTTATTTTTAAATACGTTGATGAGTTTTTTTTTTACAAATTTATTTTATTTTTAATTTTTCTCATTCAAGTAAAGAGGTAAGAAACTTTGCCAGAAGGAGCTGAACGAGTGTGCGGGATTGATGGTGATTTATTTAAAGTTCATTGCATTTCTTTTAATGTTGGACGTCTTGGTTTTTTTTTTGTATCTAGCAATAAATTAGACTTTCTAACGATTTTTGTTGTTGTTTCATTTGAATGAAAGGGGAAAACGCAATCGATTTAAGTTTCCTTTAAGAAAGGTGTCTGAGTAGAAATTGGGGAACAACTTTTCATTTAGAAATGGAAAAAATATCAAGAAAAATTCCAGAAAATTGTGTGGTTCAATTCGAACTGTGAAATCAATTAAACTTTTTAAAATTAAACCTTTGTGGATGGGAGAAATGTCGAATATCTGTAAAAGTAACCGGGACAATGGAACTATTAGATAAAACTAAATTTTCGATAAGAATTCAAGCCTAAGTAGAAATTGGAGAACAACTTTTCATTTAGAAATGGAAAACATATCAAGTAAAATTCCAGAAAATTGTGTGGTTCAATTCGAACTGTGAAATCAATTAAACTATTTAAAATTAAACCTTTTTGGATGGGAGAAATGTCGAATATCTTTAAAAGTAACCGGGACAATGGAACTATTAGATAAAACTAAATTTTCGATAAGAATTCAAGCCTAAGTAGAAATTGGAGAACAACTTTTCATTTAGAAATGGAAAAAATATCAAGAAAAATTCCAGAAAATTGTGTGGTTCAATTCGAACTGTGAAATCAATTAAACTATTTAAAATTAAACCTTTTTGGATGGGAGAAATGTCGAATATCTTTAAAAGTAACCGGGACAATGGAACTGTTTGATAAAACTAAATTTTCGATGAGAATTCAAGCCTCTAATTGAGTTTTTGGAAAAAATACATACACGCTGGAAAATTTGCCTTTTTGGAACGAAGTTCCTTATCGCACGTTGCAGGATGGGCGCAAAATGAAAAAAAAATAAACAGCTTTTTTTAAGACTATTATGCTACAACCCAGTATTATCAACTTTATTGGGTACTTCTGCTTTGGTTTGTGTCTAGACTAACATATGTTGGGAAATTTTTTGTTCAATTGGAAATTTTCTAGGTGGAGCCTGTAAACAATATTTAGTATATATTGCAGTTTTGAACCCAATATAAAGTAAATTTAGAAAAACCAAAGTGAAAGAAGTTTAAAAAAATAACAAAAAAAAATAATTTGCTCAAAAAATATACCTACTCATATTCTTAAAGAAAGTACATTTTCGGAAAAAAAACTACCTTATCATAAAGAAGTACTATTGCTTAAAAAAGTACCTTTTCTTAAAAAAGTACATTTTCGTACAATAAATTGCCTTTTCTTAAAATACTAACTTTTCTTTAAAGAGTACCGTTTTTGTGAAAACATATAACTTTGCTTGAGATAAGTACCCACTCTTAAAATTGTACCTATTCTTGAAAAAAAGAACCAATTCTAAAAAAAAATCCCATTTCTGAAAAAAATAAACTTTTCTTCAAAAAAATACCTTCTCTAACAAAAATACCTTTTTTTACAAAAATTCCTTTTCTTAAAAATAAAATAATAACTTTTCTTTTATTTTCTTGAGATAAGTAGTCTTTCTGAAAATAACTACATTTTCTAAAAAAAATAACCTTATCCTAAAAAGTGTAGCACTTCTTTAAAAAGTACCTGTTCTTAAAAAAAGTAAGTCTATGTAAAAACAATTTTCATAATGATGGCTTTTCTTACAGAAAGCACATCTTCTTAAAAATAGTATCTTTTCTTAAACAAATATTAGCTTTCAATAAAAGAAATTACTCTCCTTAAAAAATTACCTTTTCGGGAAAATATAATACATATTCTTACCAAACGGACCTAAAAATATAATTTTTTTGTAAATAACAAAAAATCATTTTGTAATTGTAAAAAAAATATATTCTATAAAAAAAAAATTTTAAAAAGTGTATCATTTTACAAAAAGTTTATTTTCTTAAAGATCAATGTAAATTATCGACCCAGCAATATATTGCAGGAACCATGTACATGTTTCCAAGCATTGTTTTCAGGAATTGAAGATCTGTTGTTTCTTTGTTGTCTGTGACGTTTTTGTTTTCAGCAGTTCTCAACAACCAATGCCACATTTGTGTCTCAAAAAATATATATCATAAACTATTAATCATTGTGTCTCAAACATGTATTATTGAATAGCAAACATAATGTGTTTGGACACAAGTATATTATATTTGCAACAAGCTACAAACACGTTAACCAAACAATAAAAAAAGACAGATTTGTCGTACACTGAATATAACTGATCATATTACTATTGGGAGCCAACCATATTATGATTAGGCCTGATCATATTATACTGGTTGTGGGAAGCTCTCTCCAATCCCTTCATTGGATGTAATGGTAAACCATTTTTTGGATTTATTATGCTCTGCGATTAATGATTGTGTAAGATCATATTACTATTAAATCATATTATGATTGTGGCTGATCATACTATGATTTAGAGGCAATCATATCACAAGCGGTAAAAAATCATATTTTTATTAAATCATGATGATTTTTATTTATTCTGGTTTTCTATTGGTATTTATGATAAAATATTCATTAATATTTATAAAATCATATTATTAAAATTTGTTATTAATATTGAAAATCAAATTTATTAAATCATATTATTCTTGCAACGGATCATAATGCGATTATCGCGATTCATATTACAATTGAGTGGAAATCGTATTATGATTGAGTCTGATTATATTCCGATTGGGAGGCAAACACATTATGATTTCGTCTGATCGGATAATAATTGACAAACTGTCAAATATTATTTGTGTTGGATCATATTTTTATACAATCATGTTATGTTTGTAGCTCAACATATTACGGTTTAGAGTCAATCATATAACAATTTGGTCGGGTCAATTAATAATATGCAAACTGTCAAATATGTATTATGTCAGATCATATTATTATTCAATATTAATTAGACTATATTTTAATTAAATAATATTTTGATTGTGGATGATCATATTATTATTGAGAAGGAATTATATTAAGATTTTGAATAATCTTATAATAATTTGCAAACAGTCAGATTTAATTGTCAGCTCATATTGATATTAAATCGTATTAACATAAATCATATTAACATATTATGAATGAGAGACTATCTATCATATTATGATTGTGCCAGATTTTGATTACAATTGACAAGCGGTTATATATTAAATGTATCCGAACATATTCCAATTAAATTAGCTTTTGGTTGTGGTAATCATATTATGATTGGAATGCAATCATATTATGATTATGATGAATTAACCCATTATGCAAAAATGTCTAACATATTTGAAATTAAAACGATTTATTTGTTTAACAATTTTAAATAAATACATAATATTCCTAAACAGTTGTAGTACAAAATAATATAACAAAGAATGGTCACCAAGACCTCAAGATTTCAATAGATTTAAAATTTGTGTCCTTAACCCTTGAAAGGCATAATATACAAAGGTTTATAGTAAGATTTTTATTCATGCTAATTCCAGAATATGTTATGGCAACTATTTGTAGACCTATAATTTTAATAAATTTTACATAATTAGCAAAAATTTTCTAAAATTATTGTTTATAAATATAACTACAAGATTTTAAAGTTACTTAAACTTATCATACTTCATGCAAAGTTTCAACTACGTTTAACTACGAACATAGGTAATATATAAAATAATTCAACTATTTTTAAAACAATTTGGGAACTTAAAAAAAATATTCGTTCTTTTAAAAAACTAGTGCAAGTATTTTGGCCAGAGGATAGTAAATAAGGATACCGAAAAAAACTATCAAGTGCTGAGAAAAAGTTTTAAAAAATTCAAGACCAATTCAAGTGAAAGATAGACTATGAAAAGGAAAGATAGTTAGATAGATAGCAAAGAGAAGAGATACTTACATTTAGAACTGTCTGCGTGTTTGAAAGTATTTTTTTCAAAATAAAATTGAAAGTAGTTAGCAAAAGATTTCTTTAGTTTATAAAATAGTTATTAGACGAAGAGTTATAGTATTTATAATGAATTGGCAACATTTTTTGTTTAAAAATTTTTGTTTGTTTGCTTTTCGCATTAATGACACATGTTGGATAGTTTGTATACGATTTCGAATCAGAACGAATTTTGTAGAGAATATAAATGAACTGTCAGACAAATGTTTATATGTGGAACATAAATTATGAATGTTACTCGTACTTAAATGTTGGTGGAAAGAGAGAGGGGGGCGGAAATGACGTAATTTTATGTTTGAATTTGGTGAAAGAAATTTGCGATTTTGTAGTAGCAACAAAGTAGCAAGAATTTGATAGATACTTAGGTATGATACATAATGATGTGCCAGTAGGAAATTTAGAGAAAACAAAACTACAGATATTTTCAGGTTTAAGAGAAAGAGATTTAAACCTTATAATTTTGAAGATATAATTTTTAAATTACTTATGCAAATAATAAACGTGTATTTGGGAAAAAGATATTTCAATCACTAGAAGAGTCAAGATTTTTCAACAAAAAAATCTCACTAAAGCGTCACAAGGTGCCCCAACTCGATGCAGCTTAGACTAGTGGGTTTCACATATTTTAAGTACAAAACTGTGGAACAAACTTTTTCTAACTCCCTTTTTGGACGACTTTTGAGAGTCAGTAGAATATCAAGTATGTCCACTAAATTACCAAAATAAATGATTTGCCTGCCTTGTTATTTGGTTATGTATATTGCTATAATCATATTATGATTGCGACTAGTCATATTACTTCATTGTAAAAGTTGATTTTACACCGTAGTCTGCAATGAACTCATATATTCAATGACAATTGAATTGAATTGAATTGAATTGAATTGAATTGAATTGAATTGAATTGAATTGAATTGAATTGAATTGAATTGAATTGAATTGAATTGAATTGAATTGAATTGAATTGAATTGAATTGAATTGAATTGAATTGAATTGAATTGAATTGAATTGAATTGAATTGAATTGAATTGAATTGAATTGAATTGAATTGAATTGAATTGAATTGAATTGAATTGAATTGAATTGAATTGAATTGAATTGAATTGAATTGAATTGAATTGAATTGAATTGAATTGAATTGAATTGAATTGAATTGAATTGAATTGAATTGAATTGAATTGAATTGAATTGAATTGAATTGAATTGAATTGAATTGAATTGAATTGAATTGAATTGAATTGAATTGAATTGAATTGAATTGAATTGAATTGAATTGAATTGAATTGAATTGAATTGAATTGAATTGAATTGAATTGAATTGAATTGAATTGAATTGAATTGAATTGAATTGAATTGAATTGAATTGAATTGAATTGAATTGAATTGAATTGAATTGAATTGAATTGAATTGAATTGAATTGAATTGAATTGAATTGAATTGAATTGAATTGAATTGAATTGAATTGAATTGAATTGAATTGAATTGAATTGAATTGAATTGAATTGAATTGAATTGAATTGAATTGAATTGAATTGAATTGAATTGAATTGAATTGAATTGAATTGAATTGAATTGAATTGAATTGAATTGAATTGAATTGAATTGAATTGAATTGAATTGAATTGAATTGAATTGAATTGAATTGAATTGAATTGAATTGAATTGAATTGAATTGAATTGAATTGAATTGAATTGAATTGAATTGAATTGAATTGAATTGAATTGAATTGAATTGAATTGAATTGAATTGAATTGAATTGAATTGAATTGAATTGAATTGAATTGAATTGAATTGAATTGAATTGAATTGAATTGAATTGAATTGAATTGAATTGAATTGAATTGAATTGAATTGAATTGAATTGAATTGAATTGAATTGAATTGAATTGAATTGAATTGAATTGAATTGAATTGAATTGAATTGAATTGAATTGAATTGAATTGAATTGAATTGAATTGAATTGAATTGAATTGAATTGAATTGAATTGAATTGAATTGAATTGAATTGAATTGAATTGAATTGAATTGAATTGAATTGAATTGAATTGAATTGAATTGAATTGAATTGAATTGAATTGAATTGATTTGATTTGAATTGAATTGATTTGATTTGAATTGAATTGAATTGAATTGAATTGAATTGAATTGAATTGAATTGAATTGAATTGAATTGAATTGAATTGAATTGAATTGAATTGAATTGAATTGAATTGAATTGAATTGAATTGAATTGAATTGAATTGAATTGAATTGAATTGAATTGAATTGAATTGAATTGAATTGAATTGAATTGAATTGAATTGAATTGAATTGAATTGAATTGAATTGAATTGAATTGAATTGAATTGAATTGAATTGAATTGAATTGAATTGAATTGAATTGAATTGAATTGAATTGAATTGAATTGAATTGAATTGAATTGAATTGAATTGAATTGAATTGAATTGAATTGAATTGAATTGAATTGAATTGAATTGAATTGAATTGAATTGAATTGAATTGAATTGAATTGAATTGAATTGAATTGAATTGAATTGAATTGAATTGAATTGAATTGAATTGAATTGAATTGAATTGAATTGAATTGAATTGAATTGAATTGAATTGAATTGAAGAATTGAATTGAATTGAATTGAATTGAATTGAATTGAATTGAATTGAATTGAATTGAATTGAATTGAATTGAATTGAATTGAATTGAATTGAATTGAATTGAATTGAATTGAATTGAATTGAATTGAATTGAATTGAATTGAATTGAATTGAATTGAACTGAATTGAATTGAGTTGAATTGAATTGAATTGACCTGAATTCTTGCCTATGTTTTTATGCTTATAGATTCGATCTTGAATTTTATTTCTGTTACTTTTAACGAAAGCAATTACACAAAATTATTACTGCAGTACAGGGTAATGAATTTGTACTTGGTGGTCTTCTTGTTTAACGATAAATCCGCTACTGGGTTGGTAATTACGCTCAACGTCTCCCTATACACATATGGAACTTGGTTAAGAAAATCGTTGCTTTCAGATATAAAAACTACACAAGTGTAGGGAATTAAGAGCCAAGAAGATTTGGTTTCCTTCCCCAATTTAATTTGCATTCTTATTTATTTCCTACTGGGTCTCTTCCGCCCGCATCGCCAATGCAAACAATTTGCCGCTGTTTTGTCGGTATTTTTAAAATATGGAAAAATTTCCGTTTAACAATTTCAAGGCACGTTTCTTCTATGTCGATGGTCAAAGTATTGCCAATTTGTTTTCCAAATAACAAATAACAAATAAATTCTTTTTTATATTTATTAAAATTAAACAAATTGATTTTATTTTTCTCTCTTTGTTTTGACGCTAAATTTAGTCAGTGACCACTTTACGTGTTGGCATTTCAAATTTTGAATTCCCTGCTCTTTGTTTCTAATAACTCAATATGTATTTGATCTTTTCTTGCTTTCAACATGACCACGAGCAGAAATATCATGTATTTCGAAATTAGTTTCGATTTAAACATATATTTTCCCCCCTTTGGAATTGGAAAATTATAGCAATTATATTTGGGTTAAAAAAAAACAAAGATCAATACAAACATAAGGCAAATGGGGGAAAATACACTCATCCGGAAATTGAAAACAACATTTTGTTATTATTATAAAAAATTATTGGGTGTTTATGGTTGTTTGTATTTGGATTTAAATTTCAAAACGCAGCATTGAAAAAATGAGGTAATTTAAGAAATTAAAGAGGCAACAATTAAGAGATTTTCAAAACATAAGTCGGAGTAAAATTTTGCGGAAAATTTTTAAAAAATTATTTTTAAAAAAAGTAACAAACAATTCAATAAATTTTTAATAAATTTTGCAGGCTTGGGCTGTTCAACATAGTGGGGCGAATTTCGGGAAATGGAGTGGATCATTTGAATATCCTGGAATAATGTTACATATTCCAGTCGAACACATTCCAGTGAAAAATTAGAAAGCGCACAGCTCACTTTGTGTGGGAAGCTCTCCCCAATCCCGTCATGGGATGTAATGGGAAACCTTATTTTGTTTTTTTTTTTACAGCCCATTAAAATATCCATATGATTCCCAATGACTGCGTAAGTGTCCAGGGTCGGCTTCATTGGTTTACAAATAATTTGGGGCATCCTTTAGTCCAAATTGCCCACAGAATTATTATTTGTTAGTTATCACACACCAAATGGGCCTTGTTAAGCCCAGGTTAACTTTTAGCCAAATGATTCGTATTCTACATAAATATATTTTTGCCCATTACATCCCATGAAGTGGCAGGAGAGATCTTCTCACAATCAGTGAGCTTTGCGGTTTCTAGTTCTGCCCTCACTGATTGGGACCTACAGTTTTACACCAGTTCCGGACGGAATCTTAAGCAGCTTTTTCTTGGCTAATTACTGGATAGTGTCGCCGTCACTAAGCGAGGTGACCGTCATCGGAAGAAATGTAAAGTGGTTAGTGTAGAGATCGAAACCACATTCTCACGTTCTCCCCCATTCTCTGGTACAACAGTCGTGCACGCTACCAACGTCAACACCGACAGTCACTTTGATTTTTGATTCTCCGTTATCTTAAAGAAAGTGTCTAAATTTTAGAGTTTAAAAATTTTATTAAATGACGCGATTTCTTCGTTGATATTGTATTGAAATCGTTAACCTTCGTCTTGTACAGTGAATGGTTGCGTATGGATGTAGGCAGTTAAAATGTCGCAGTGTATTTGAATACCAGGGTGTACTGAAAAACAAATTTGGAAGGGGGCTCAAAAGATGCGTATTGAATAGCTGATTACGGATATGACAACTATTTTTTTTAACACCCATATGAAAACGATGTTTCAGTGCACCCTATTGCACACGTATGAATGAAATAATTTGTTGGTATATCTATTTTTTACCTTTACGAACTTTTGTACTTTTGTGCGTACTTTTTGTACTTTTGAGTGTATTATTTGTACTTTTGTTTGTATTTTGTTTACTTTTACATATTTGCCATGATATATTTTTTCGGCGTATCGATTTTTCTTTACTTTTGTGGACGGTTTTGGATTCTTCTGTAAACATTTTGTGCTTTTGGTACTTTTGAGTTCACTCTTTGTACTTTTTTAAAATTAATGGTTTCCCTTTACATACCATGAAGGGATTGGGGAGAGCTTCTCACAAGCAATGAGCTGTGGGCATTATAGTTTTATACCCACTGATTGAGACCTACAGTTTTACACTGGTTGTATAAGTACGTCTAGATATTATATATGTATGCCTAAGTCAATATATTTTTTTGAGCTCATCCATTTGCTGCACTTCTGTGTACACTTTTTGTACTTTTCAGTATATTTTTTGTACTTTTGAGTACACTTTTTGTACATTATAGTACCCTTATTGTAGTTTTTTTGTACACTAATTTGACTTCTGTATTTGCGTGTAGAACTTTTCACCACCTTTGTGATTTTTCGTAAATTTGCTTGCAAATTTGTTTACACCTTTTGTACTTCTGTGTACACATTTTGTAATTCTTGTACCTAATACAAGTCTTTGTAGTTTGATACACCATTTTTGTGATTCGTGTACTTTTTGCAATTTTGTATTCACTTTCCCTGATTTTCTGTACATTTATGTTGGCGGCTTTGTGTACTTCTATGTGCACTTTATTTATTTTTGCATTGAATTTGTGTACTTTTTCGTGCAGTTTTTGTACTTTAGTGTACACTTTCTATACTTTCGTGTGAAGTTTTGGCACACTTTTCGTACATTTGTGTACACTTTTTGTGATTCTAGTACATTTGTGTTCACTTTTTCTGCTTTTCTGTACATTTTTGTTTGGGGCTTTGTGTACTTATATGTGCACTTTATGTACTTTTGCGTTGAATTTGTATACTTTTTTTTGCTGGTTTTGTACTATAGTATAGTTTTTTTAGTAGGTTGTGAGAAGGTCTCTTCCTTCATGGAATGTAATGGGAAACCATTTATTTTATTTTTTTTCGTACCTTGTACATTTGGCGACACACTTTTAGTACTTCGTGAAAATTTTTATATTTTTCGAATTCCTTTTGTATTTTTGTGTACACTTTAAGTGCCTTTGTGTACACTATTTAAACATTTGTGTACACTTTTATACATTTATATACACTTTTTGTTGCAAAAGTACTTTCAGTACACTATTATAATTTCGTGAATACTTTTTGTACAATTGTGTATATTTTGTACTTTTGAGTACATTACTGTACATTTATGTAGAATTTTCATAGTTTTGTGTACACCTAGGTTTTCTTTTGTGTTGCGTACACTTTTTGTATTTTTGTGCAGTATTTGCATTTTTGTGTATACTTAATGTACTTTTGAATAGAATTTGTGAACTTTCGTGCGAACTTTTTGTTCACGTTTCGTTCATTTATGTACACTTATTGTACCATTTTGTACTTTTGTTGAAAATTGTACTTGTATGTAGTATCCTTTGTGTACTCTCGTGCGAACTTTTTGTTCACGTTTCGTTCATTTCTGTACAGTTTTTGTACTTTTGTTGAAAATTGTACTTGTATGTAGTATCCTTTGGATACTTTTGTGTACGCTTCTTGTAGATACATATGTTTAAATTGTTTTTCCTTGAGGGTCTACTTTTAGTACTTTTCTGAAGAACTTTTGTACTTTTTTTGTACTTTTTTTGTAGTATTTGTACTTTTGTGAATACTTTTTGCTTTACTTTTGTGTAGGTAAACCTTTGTAGCATATTGTTAATTTTAATACTTTTGCGTACTCTCCAGTTCTGTGAAAAAATTAATTTTGTGTACTCTTTATGTTCATTTGAGTAGTATAGTTGTACTTTTATGTGAACATTTTGTTCACTTTTCGTACATTTATGTTAACTTTTTATTCCATTTTGTACTATTGCAAAAATATTTGTTGTACTTTAGTGTACTCATTTTATTAAATTGAATACTTCTGTGTACGCTTTTTGTAGATGTGTGTCAATTGTTTATAGTTGAGTGTACACTTTTTGTACTTTCGTGTAGATCTTTTGTACATTTGTTTGTGGTGCTTTCACTTTTGCGAACACTCTTTGTAGTTTCCTGTGAACTTTTTGTAGTTATTTACACGTTTTCTGCTTTTGTGTATTTCTGCGTAAACTTTATGTACTTTTGTGTAGAATTTTTGTTCTTTTGTGGGCATTTTTGGCAGTTGGTGGTACAACGGTTAGTGTGCGCGACTCTTGTATATGAGAACTTGGTTACGATCCCAGCTCTTGCATTTACATTTTACATTTCTTTCGACGGCGGCCACCTCGCTTAGTGATGGCGACACTATCGAGTACTTAGCCCTGAAAAAGCTTCTCAAAATACTGTTCGGAACTGGTGTAAAACTGTAGGTCCCAATCAGTGAGTTTAAAACTAGAAAGCGCACAGCGCACTGAATGTGAGAAGCTCTCCCCAGCCCCTTCATAGGATATAATGGGAAACTTTTTATTTATTTTGGGTCATTCTTTGTACTTTTGTGTATACTTTTTGTACTTTCGTGTGAATTTTTGTAAATTTTTGTACATTTATCTACTTAACTGTATGTATCTACTATCTACTGTAGTTTTATGTAAATATGTTGTGCTTGTGAGAGAACTTGTTTTACTTTTGTGTACACATTTTGTTCTTTTACGTACATTTTTGTACTTTTGGGTACATTTTTGTACTATCGCGTACACCCTTTTCTTTTGGGTACACATTTTGTAATTTGGGTAAATTTTTGTACTTTTGCGTACATTTTTAAACTATCGCGTATACTTTTTTCTTTTGTGTACATATTTTGTAATTTTGCGTACAATTTTGTACTTTCGTGTAAATTTTTGGCCTATCGCGTACACTTTTTTTCTTTTGTGTACACTGTTTGTTCTTTTGTGTACGCTTTTTATACTTTTCTGTGGATTTTGTGTGAACTTTATTTGAATTTTGTGTACATTTTGAATGGATTATTTGTACTTTTGTGAATTTTGTATACTTTTGTGTTACCCCGCTCTATTTCCGGAGACGAAACGTATTACTCTCACTCTATTTCCGCCACAGAAAAGATTAAAAATAAATTTCTCTTTTTTAAAACCTGCGGACCTAAATGTGACATTACGATAGTTTCCTCTAGAACAATTGTTCAGTGTTGAAATGTAATAAATTAAATTCGGTGTTTTTCCATATTAATTTCTCTTTCACTCTCTTTCTCTGTTCTTCTTACTCATTTTTCTAACCCTGATAATCGTTCTAATTTCAATTAAATTTTAGAAATTCTTTATGGTATTAATAATAATGTAATTAATAACCCATCTATCCCATCCCTCGTGGATATGGGTGTGTCCCACAACTGGCAACCCAGTAGAAAATGAAAACAACAATAATTATGACACTAGAAAGCAGCAACAAAATACTGTATTGTTGTTGTTAAATGAAATATATCCAATTGTTTGTTAAACCTAATGGAAATGGATGGCTGGAGGGGGATACAATTATAAACTCTTAGGGGGAGGGTGGTTGGTTGAGTGGAATCTTTAAACAATTATGAGAACTCTATGGATTGTTAAGGAGAGATATTCGGCCCAGGGGATAAGACACAGAGGGATTAAATACCAATCGTCAAAATAAAAACTACAATAAAAAAAAAAAATTTCGCTTTAATGTTGTCATTAATTGAAGACGTAGAAAAAGTGTAGAATACAGATGATGATGATGATGATGATGCAAACAAACTGATCTCTTCTCAGACAATAAATGACATGTATGACTGGAGTCTGTGTGAAATACCACTGCAACCCCAACAGCAGCGAATGTTTCCATATGGTAAACCACACACATGTCAGAAGATACCACAAAAACGCTGGATGGATGGTATGGAATCACAAGTTAAAAATTACCAGCAACAACAGCAACTCATCAGCATCTTCATCGTCATCCGCCAATAAGACTCTTGACGCTGATGCTATCAAACATGTACATATGTATGTTTGGGCTAACATCATCTCGTAATACATACATATGTAGGTATGTAAGTACATATGTGTTTAGGCTACAATATATGGGTGTTGGAACTGGTCGTTGTAGAATCTACATAGCACATACCAAGGGGGATCTGCAGGAGACGTTAAACTCTAACGCAACTATAAATAAAGACCTCCACTTAAGTGACTCAAATGAAAAGAGAGCGACAGAAGGGAAATTAAACGATAAATTTAACAAATAAAAAAAATACCTAAGAAATCTTTAGAAAGTTTTCCAAAAATAAACCCAAATCTCCAAAAATGAAAAAATAAAATATATATGTATATACCCTCGCATTTATAGAACACATTAACATTTAAGCAACATCCGAAGGGGAAGCATCTTAATTGATTGTATACAATTTAAAATACAGAAGTGGCTGAAGGGAAGAGCGCAAATACAGCAGAGGGATGACGTTATTTGTCTCCCACGAGCGTACAGTGGGACAAACGTATTACACACAAAATGGTAAACAAAATTAGAATAGAAATTCTGTGAATACGAAACTATATATCATAAGTTTGTGGGTCAATGAGCTATTTTCACTACAGGTCAATGACCCATTTCAACTTCATGTGAAGTATGAAGTATTTAAAAATTTTTATAACAAAAAAGGGATTTAAATTGAGTTCAATTTAACACTAAATTGGCTCAATTAAGATTAAATCGATTCAATTTACAGCAGATACGATTTAGTCTTGAAACTTAGTCAAAATAGTTTTGAATTTTCACTATCGAAAACAGAATTTCTCTTTGGTCGTTTTACAGCCAATACCCCACATGATAAAAGTGTAGACATTTCTAAATATTGACATTTCTAAATATTGACATTTCTAAGTATTTACTGGGTTCGGAAGCTGCTTTATTCGCACACATCATTTGTAATACAAGGCGGATCAATAAGTCCGTGAATGAAACACGTTGTTTTTTGCAAAAATAATATTTTATTTTTCAACATAATCCCTTTTAGCTCTTAGGGTCCAAGGTTTCTCCAATTTATGTATCCCTTCCAAAAAATACGATTTTTCGAAGTCCATTGTCCAATCCATTTGTTTGATCAATAATTTCATCGTTGCAGCTAAATCTCTTTCCAGCGAGCCATTTCTTTAGGTTTGGAAATGGGAAATAGTGACTGGGGGCTAAATCTGGACAATATGGCGGATGAGATACCAATTCGTAGCCCAATACATGGAATTTTGTAATTGAGACTACACACGTGAGCATCCGTGCGTTTATGGTCAATTGCGAGCAAACGCGGCACCCATCTTGCACACAACTGAGCAACTGATCACTCGAAATTCCCCTTTTTTAAATTTTTAAAAAAATGCACGAGCTTTGCCATCACCTTATTGGCCGACAAGCCCATTGTTTAGACTGCTGCTTGGTCTCCGAAGTGTTTTAATGGATCCATATTTCATCCACAGTTACAAAATGCCGCAAAAACTCCTTCGAATTGCGGTTAAACAACTCCAAACAATGCTTTGAAGTTGTCACACGATTACGTTTATGGTCCATTGAGAGCAAACGCGGCACCCATCTTGCAGACAGCTTTCTTAAAGCCAACTGATCATTTAAAATCGAAACAACACTAACATATGACATGTCTATGCCATCAACAATCCCACGCAATTTTACTCTTCGATCGGCCAACACCATATTGTGGATATTTTCGACATTTTCGGGTGTACTGACCTCAATTGGCCGTCCAGAACGTTCAGCGTCATTTGTACTTGTGCAACAACAACGAAATTCTGGAAACCACTTATTTACCATTGAAATCGATGGCTCCATGAAATGTGGCCCCAGTGAAAAATTACCCCAAACCCAAAATGAAAAATGACCCCAATATTTGTTGTTGTAGGTAGTACAAAATATTGGGGTCAGTTTTCATTTTGGATTTGGGGTAATTTTTCACTGGGGCCACATTTCATGGAGCCGTAATCGATCGTGCAGAGTCCCCATAGTATTTATCAAGCTTTTTCTTGGTTTGATTGACGGTTTTTTCCCCCCAAAAAATAATGTTTAATGAGAACTCGAAATTCACTTTTTTCCATTTTTAAAAAATGCACGATGTTGTACGAGTATGTTTTGAACAGCTGTTAAACGCAAAGTATATAACGGAACTTGCTCAAAATTTGACAGTAGTCTATTAACAGGTGGTACTTGTTGGCAGGCAGTGTTGCATTTCATATAACTACGATGAAAGTTCGAAAAGTCACGAACTTATTGATCCGCCCTTGTATCTTCACAAACCCTTAACAAAAGACCTCAAGTTAAAGCACCACACGACCACAATTTAATTCTTCTGGCGAGGGTTTCATCTCTAGAATCATCGATGCTTTCGAATTAAAATCTACATAACTTTTTCTCATAGAATTTTTCTCCTCTAGATCGATGTAAATCCTTTCAGACCCCACTAGATTACAATTTGAAAAATGTCATAAGCCTTTCGCTACCGCCATGTGAGGCAATAAAAGAATGCAAACATCTGACGGTCTTTGACATCATCTTACTGTGCCCCTCTAATAAAGACTACACATCCCATGAAGAGAGCTTCCATTTCTACTTTAAACTCTCTTTTCAGCTCCCACTAATTTAAAAACTGTCAAACATCACAAAACTTTCGGTCCCTAGCTGTGAGTCAGGAAGAAAAAGCAAACAACTCATGGATTATGACGTGGTTGTTCTGATCCCCTTTCACAAAACAATTTTCTCAATACATCTCATGAATAGATACTAGAGAGCCTCTCACAAACTGTGAGCTGTGTGCTGTCTATTATTACCTCAGACTCACTAAGTGGTATCTACACATTTACACCGAAACGGCATGAACCTTTTGCTGCCGAACTGTGAGTCAAGAAGAAATTACAAACAGCTGATGAATTTTGACATAATCTTACGGACGGATGCCCTCCAAAATATCGCTATTTTCTCATTATATTCCACGAAGAGATAAAAGACAGTCTTTCCCAACCTGTGAGCTGTGTGATTTCACTTTTCATTTTAGAGTCACCTTTCAGAATCCACTAATGTACAATCTGCCAAACGTCATAAGTCTTTCGCTGTCAACCAATAAGTCAAGAAGAAAACTCAAACAGCTGACGGACTTTGACATGATCTTACTGATCACCTGTAAAAAAAACCTCTAAACCGCGTGCATCCCATGAAAAGATAGGAGAGAGCCTTTCTCCAACTGTGAGCTGTATACCCAAAAACGATGTACAAGTAAACAGTCAAAATTTCTCTTCACTCAAATGCCAGCAAACACAACGAGTTAAACCCTAGTTATTCTCTGTTCTCTCTCTTACTCTCTTCATTGAATATTTCAATACACGAGCAGCATTTTAATAGTGTTATTGTATATAACTATACAAATTCCAACCATGCTGAAGTAAAATTACATAAACTATGCAAAAAATATGAAATAATCAAGATATGACGCGTGAGAGAAATGCCTTTGAGTGAATTTCTAGCACTTTTTGCTTCTTTTTTACCAGGGTTGACAAATTGCGCACATCTTCTGGTCGTCTATTGCTATGCTTTCGGTTTTTATTTTAGGCTCGCCTTTCATAAGCAAACAGCTGAGGGATTATGATGTGATCTTACTGAAGCCCTCAAAACAAGCTTATATATTTCATGAAAAGATAGGAGAGAGCTTTCCAAATTTGTAGACTATGTGCTATCAATTTTTACTTTAGACTCACTGATTGGGACCTACACTTTTACACCGAAACGTCATAAGAAAAACAATGTACTTAAGTAGCCAGTCAAAATTTCTCTACACTCGAATGCCAACAAACAAAACCAGTGAAGCGTTAATTTTTCTCTGCTCTCTCTTTCTCTCTCGCTCTATTCATTGAATATTTCAATACCTTTTGATAGTGTTATTGTATATAACTTTACAAATTCCAACCATATTGAAGTAAAATTACATGAACTATGTAAAAAATATGAAATAATCAAGATATGACGCGAGGGAGAAATGCTTTCTGTGTGAATTGTTACCACGTTTTGGTTCTCTTTTACGAGGGTTTCCAAATTGCGCACATCTTCTAGTCGTCTACTTCTTGATCGTCTTTGGTCATACAAGAAGAAAGGAGAAAGGGAATTTTAACGTGGTCTTATACGCTGAAAAGTCTGTCTTTTTTAATGTTTGGATGCAAATATAACGTGTTTGTAGCTTGTCCCAAATATTATATACTTGTGTCTAAACACATTGTGTTTGCACTTCAATATTACAAGATTGGAGACACAATCATTATAATGTAATAATATATGTTTTTGTGACCCAAATATCGCTTTGTTTGCTGCAAAACTGCTGAAAACGAAAACATGGCAGACAGTAAAGACACAAAAAGCACAAGATCTTCAATTCATGAGAACAATGCTTGCACGTAAGTATATGGATGTTCCAAACATATACACACGCTGAAAAAATTATAATTTGTTGTTATTTGGAGGCAAATATAACGTGTTTGTAGCTTGTCGCAAATATTGTATACTTGTGTCCAAACTAGAGTGTCCAAAAAACCGGAATTTTTTAAAAACCGGTTTTCGGTTTGTTCGAAAAATCAATTTTTCAAGAAACCGGTTTTCGGTTTTTAATTTTGGCAAAAATTGCATATTGTATTTGATATTCAATATTACAAGGTTTGAGACACAATCATGAAAATGTTATAATATATGATTTTGTTGACCCAAATACCGCTTTGTTTGCTGCAAAACTGCTGAAAACAAAATCGTCGCAGACAGTGAAGACACAAAAAGAAGAAGATCTTCAATTCATGAGAACAATGCTTGCACGTAAGTATATGGATGTTCCAAACATGATGTTCCAAACACGCTAAAAAAATTATAATTTGTTGTTATTTGGAGGCAAATATAACGTGTTTGTAGCTTGTCGCAAATATTGTATACTTGTGTCCAAATTAGAGTGTCAGAAAAACCGGAATATTTTAAAAACCGGTTTTCGGTTTGTTCGAAAAATCAATTTTTCAAGAAACCGGTTTTCGGTTTTTAATTTTGGCAAAAATTGCACATTGTATTTGATATTCAATATTACAAAGTTGGAGAGACAATCATTAAAATGTTATAATATACGATTCTGAAAACGAAAACGTGGCAGACAGTAAAGAACAACACACAGAAGATCTTCAATTCATGAGAAGAATTCTTGCTCGTAAGTATATGGGTGTTCCAAACATATACACACGGTGAAAATTTTTTCTTTTTTGTTGTTGATTGGATGCAAATATAACGTGTTTGTATCATATCGCAAATATATTGTATTTGTGTCCAAACGCATTGTGTTTGTTATTCAATATAACATGTTTGAAACACAATAATTAATGGGTAATGCTATATGTATGTCTGACCCAAATGTGGTTTTGTTTGTTGAAATCTACTGAAAACGAAAACATGGCAGACAACAAAGAAACAAAAAAAGCTGTTGACCTTCAATTCATGAAAACAATCCTTGCACGTATGTAAGTATATGGATGTTCCAAACATATACATACATGGTACCGGCATAACATTACAGGGACCGTGTTTTTTGAGCGTTTATTGAACCCCTGAACAAAAAAAATCTCTCGATACATCGCTTGAGATGGAGCCATAATACTAGAGACCCTCTCTCAGTCTGTGAGCTTTTTATTGAAATTTTCAACTTACTAAGTGGTACCTAATGGGATGTGGCCGTCGGTGGTGAAATCATTAGTGTGCGCAGCTATTATGCATGAGAACGTGGGTTCGAGCCCTGCTCTAACCACCTTACATTTCTTACGAAGTCGGTAACCTCGCTTAGTAACAGCGATACTTGCGAGTACTTAGCCATGAAAAAAAGTTTTTCAACATACCATTGTGAATCGTTGTAAAAATACAATTCCCAATCAGTGGGAGTGGAGACGAGAAAACGCACAGTTCACTGATTGTGAGAAACTCTCCGTTATCCCTTATTTCCGCTCAGAAGTGTCTATATAATTGACACAACTCACGAGCCTCCACATGGATTTCCGTATCGTACTTTACAACTCACAATCAATTACTTACAACTTTTGGCAATTCATGGCATGAGCAGTAAGCAGTGAGATAAAACTCACAAGTCATGTCATCTTAAAGCAGTTTATATCATGAGCAGTCAGCAGCGAGATAAAACTCAAAAGTCATGTCAAACACTGCACATGCTGAGTGACTCGGAAGTTATGCACATTGCGTCACTGCTGAATGTGTGAATAACTCAGGAGTATGCCATATGGTACTGATAAATCTCACACTCACTGAGCTGTGCGCTCACCAATTTTGACTCACTGTGATACTTATGACTCGTTTTAAATGACCTCTGGTTTTATTTGCAAGCTAGGAAAATGCTGTGATCGTTGTGTTATAGTTCACCAGTTACTATTGTATTTCCTTTCCAACAACTACCAAAATTTTGAACATCCACGATTTGTCTTGGACTCATGAGTAAACTTAAGTTCTGACAGAACTGAAAAGTGTCAACAACTCATGAGTTATCGAAATCCTTTGAGATGTGTGTGTTAGAGCTCATATGCGGTTTGGTAACTCCGCTTCAATTCATAACTTCTAAATCTTAAGTATTAGATATAATCTCGCCTACAACTCATAGCTCACAATTTTGAGCTCAGTGCTCTATGATACATGTGTTGTGAGCACATTGATTCACAGCTGATTGCGTCGGCAGTTCATGGATAACTCTTACTGCATAAAAAAACGACTCCAACTTCAACTGAATCTCTTCGAAAGAGGATCGTTGATTACAATTGTATGAGAAAATTTTTTCAAGTTTGCAAAGGACAGGGCTTAGAGCCAATTTTTTGTATAACTCTGAGTATAACATTGCATCACAGCTGATTACGTCCGTAGTTCATGGATAACTCATATTGTATAAACAGAAGACTCAAACTGCTACTGTATCTCTCTAGTTGAGGATCGTTGATTATAATTGTATGAGAACGATTTATCAAGTTTGCAAGGACACGCGTTAAACCCAATTTTTTGTATAACTCTGAGAAACTGACTCACGACAAAAGAGAGACAAATTTGATTTTATATTTAAAAAAAGGGTTTGGGTTGAATGGAAATAATAAAAATAAATTAATTATTGTTTTAAAAGGGTGTGAATTAATTGAAAATAAAATAAATTAATATGAAATGTTTCTTGTTTCATTTTTTTTTTAGTCCCACTGTGCCAAATCTTTCTTAGAAGTCACAATTTCTCCAATTCTTTCCTATATACAATACAATATATTTCTTTTCCGATGATGACATAATTGTGGACATTTAGTGTTGTTGGCTTTGGTGTTTTATATTCCTTAAAGGGCATCCTTGGAAGTCAGTCAGTCAGTCAGGGAAAGTAATAAAAACGAACAACAACACAAACGTTCTAGAGTAGCAGTGTGTTTATTATCCTTTACTCTTGTTACCGCATGGTGTTTGTTACTGGTGTTTTGTGTTTGTCTTTACAGGATGTGAAAGTGGGACATGGGTGGAAATGGGATACACATTCTACAAACATAGAGAAAACTAACAAGGAGAGTGACGATGATGATGATGGCGATGGCGGCGACTACGACGCCGCTGGTGCAGATGATGAAGGCGACAACGCTAGTGATGACTAATATACTACTAAGTGAACCGAAGAACTGTGAAGGAATTGACTTGAAAAACGAATATTTTAAAAATCAATAAATTATAATAAACGTTATGAGTTGCACGAAACCAAAAATGTCTCTTTTTAATTTCTCAATTTGAAAGGACCAATTTATACCCACAAATTTGTAGGAATAAAAAAATATTTATGGTTACGTTTTTTTTAATTTTTAAAATATAAAATTTTTATCATTTTTACCTGTGAAAGAGCTGAACATTTTGTTGCTGTTTTGGTTGGTTGTTTTTTTTTCAAAAAATTAATTAAATCTTTTTTTTCGATTTGAGATATTTTCGCTTTTAATTTTTTGATTTAGCTGAAATTAATAAAATTTATTAAAATTCTTTTCCCTTCTTCGATTTTCTTTTAAAAGATCTCACACTTTTTTGTGGTTTTGTTAACTTGGTTTGTTTAAAATGTTTATTTAACAAAATTTAAAATTCAATTCTTGTATTTTTGTTGGATTTCAAGGGACTTCACTGTACACAACCGTTCACAACGTAAACACGTATAACATTGAAAGTGGTGTTCATCATCATGGCAAGTCAAAGATTTTTGTGGTCTAATTGTTATAATTCCACTCAAACTCAAGAAATTGAGTGGTGCTGTTTCGTGTGGTATGCAACATAATGTAGTCATCATCATCATCATCATCGTCATTGAGTGCCGTGGTGTTTTGTTGGGAACACTTGTTGAATTCTTTTGAGTGTGTTGAATGTGAGAGTGTGCGTAAAGAGAGAATAAGAGTAAGTTATTTGTTGCCCAGCAAAGAATTTCATAGCCGGTTATAACAAATTGATGGGCATATGAAGTTTCACGAAAATTACATTATATTCAAATTAATATGGAGATAAAATTCCTCAAATCAGTAGATAAATAAATTTATTGTTTATCTACAAAAAAAATTGCAATAATGGTTAAATGCAATTATGATCTTGGTAATGTCATTCATATCAGAGACCGGTTTCGAGCCTGTAGTTTTCATGCACACTCGCTCATTGATTGCAATTTATATGGATTAAACACTTTTGCGCAGCAACAATGAATGATTGTTTTCACATAGGCTCAAGTCAAACAACCGCTTTACGATCATAAGCCAAAATCATACATGAATGTTCGTGATTATTTATTTTGTGTTGTATCAACAAAGAGCAATCGCTGTCGGATGTTCGATTGAGTTGCAATGATTGAAAATGAACAAAGTCTGTTTCTAGACGTGCAATTATAATTGCTGCAATTCATGAGTTTGTAGGAGAGAGAGGTAAGAAGAATGGAATGAGGAAAAAACTTGCATGAACTCTGCAATTCTTTCAGTTCTTCTCATTCGTAATTTTTTAGTAATGGCGGCTGCAGAATAATTTGACATTTCTTTTCATTTACTCATTCGTAAAAATTTCACAGGAATAGTCTGCTTATGTCTCAGATTTATACGAATGTCAGAAGCAGCAATAATAAAAACCAGAATTGCACAGTCTGAATTGCGTGCGTGTAAAAGCAAATTGCAATTCCAAAAGAGAATCATGAAGAATTGCAGCAATTACAATTGCACGTCTAGAACCAGACAAAGAATGATTGAACATACTCGATCGCGATTGAAACCGGTCTCTGATTCATATCTGCACTATAGTCAGAGGTACAATGGTAAGCGTGCGCGTCTCTTGTACTTGGGAAAATCGTTTCAATCCCCGCTCTGAACACCTTTAATTTTCTGTCATCCACGGTCACCTCACTTAGTTAAAGCGACACTAACGAGCAATTTCACTAAACCCGTTCGGAAACGGTGTAATATCTTTCAAATACAGGGTGGCGCACCAAATGCGCTACAATAAGAAATTCAAATAAAAATAAATAAATGGTTCCCACTACATACCGAGGGAGAGCTTCTCACAACCAGTGAGCTATGCGCTTTCTAGTTGTATATTCACTGAATAGGACCTACAGTTTTACACCGGTTCGGAACGGTATTTTGAGAAGCTTTTTCAAGACTAAATACTCGATAGTGTCGCCGTCACTATGCGAGGTGACTGCGGTCGAAAGAAATTTAAGGTGGTAATAGCAGAGATCGAAACCAGGATCTCAAGTACAAGCGCTGCGCATACTAACCATCAAGAAATTCAAATAACTTTTTCTTTAATCAATGTATTTATTTTTTTTTTTTGTATGAAAAATTCAATTTTATTTTATATAACTAATTGTTTTTGAAGATAATTAGGGGTGCGTAGAAAATAAATGGTGCATACTTTTAAGCTTAAAACTTTTTTTGTATCCAATACATTTAGATCTCATTTACATTTGGACATCTGTCATTGTCATCAAAAACCACGCGATTAATATAACGTCAATCGTTCCTAGTTTTTTTTTACATCGCGAGTTAACAAAAAATCGCTAAAAGATAATAAAAAATGTCAATGCGATTGAGAGGCGTCAATATAAAACAATTGCTACACGCTGAAAAAACGGCTTCTGTAACATATACTGCAGGAACCATGTATATGTTTGGAACACACTTTAAACATTTATATTTTTGCAAGCTCCAAAATAAGGTGTATTTAGATGCAAACATTAGCATGTTTTCTCCCAAACGTAATAATATGTTGAAACGAATTATACTTTCTTTCTTTATTTATTATAATTAACTTATATAAATAATTAATACAAAAAATTAAAAGATTTAAATGAGTTTTACATTTACTTGCATTGAATGCATTATTTGTTTTCTTTTGAATCTGCTGCTTCTGTTGTTTCTCCTTTGTTTGTTGTCTTTCACGCTTTTGTCTTCAGATGGTTTCAAATATGCCCTGGTTATCACTATGCGTTGGTACACGAGCAATATACTTATATACAAATTTAGTTCATGCAAGACAAGCGTGTATTAATTACATGTGTTTTTATATAATACTATTTCACAAATGGTCCGCCATTCAGATTTTTCCAGTAGAGGCTCGGGCAGAAAAAGGGATTCATGTTGTTTCCATCCCCAGTTTCTTGCCTCAAAATCGTTTCTCACATTGGTAGCACACATAAACATATGCGAAACACATACACAAAAACCAAAGCCACATCACAAACCATTTAACCGCCCGAGTGTTTGTTCTTCTTCCACTGATCAAGCGCTCAAAAATATAAATGAACCATTGATGACTGAATACATGAAATTAAAACGCAATACATCAGGCAAAATAAGAAACACTTCATCTTCAATTTACACGCACAGTCAGGATTATTTTTGAATCAGTCACTGAGAGAATAATGCAAAAATACAGATATACACTTACAAGGTATACACACTCGTTGGCCCTCTTTTATTCTCTTGCTCTCGAGAGAGCATAAACAGTGAAACAAACACGCCTATATTTGTATGATAAACACAGATATATTTGGGTCGCAAACACATATGTTATAATATATTAATCATTGTGTCTCAAACATGTAATATTGAATAGCAAACACAATGCGTTTTATATTTGTGACAAGCTCCAAACACATGTTATATTTGTATCCAAACAACAAAAACCGACAGATTTTTCAGCGTGTAGGATGGCAGGGGTGTCCCATAATACAGTTTCTAGAGTTATAAAAAAATATACGGAACTTCTGACGATCGATCCAAAATCTGGGTGTGCCCCAAAAAAGGGCTTTTCAGACGTCGGGAAGGTAACGAAAATATAAGGCATTCTTAAGAAAAATACAAAACTATCAGGTAGAAAAATTGCTCAGAAGACCAGTTGCATGGACTCTTTGGAAAGAAAAGTGAAAAAAGAGGCAGGTCCCAAAATTTACAAACTTCAAAAAGTGTTCGATTGACATTGCAAAATAAATTCGGAAGCTATACTGCGAGCCATAGACAAAACGGATGTACAAGTAGAGAAGAAAAAACCGGCGTAATTTGGGAACCCTCGTAGAAGAGAACCAAAAAAATCGACGCGATTCACTCCAACGCATTTCTATCTCGCATCATAACTTGATTATTTCATACTTTTTACATACTTTATTTAATTTTATTAAACATCTTTGAAATTTCTATAGTTAGATACTAGATAACATCATCAAGAAACTGTTCGTTTATTGAAATATTCAACGATTACTCTCTTCGTTGAATATTTCTTTTTCTTCAATTCTTTTCTTCAATTTTTTCTTCTCTGCCTGTACGTCATCTTTGAGCGTCAGTCTATTCATGATGAAATGCCAACCTAAGCTAAAAACACGCTTCGACACTGAGGCTACAATCATAGTGCATGCGGTGCCGTTACGTGTAAATTCATATGTTTACTTATGCACAGTTTTTCGTCTTCAGCTTCGTCTTCGTCATCGTCTTCGGCACCGCCTGCACTATGATTGTAGCCTTACGGTCAATTACTAGGTTTGTTTCTTTACTTTACCGCGGGATCCCGCGGGAACACAAACTTACCCAAACGCGTTTCTTTACTCACAAATTGGGCAAATGAGAGCGATTTTTTGTTTCTCATAATGTCAAAATGCGTTTCTCTTTTTACCGAACTTACCCAAACTTTTTCTTCGAGTAAGTTTGGGTAAAGTGTCAAGCAATCAGCTGTTCGAAACGTCAACATAAAAACGTATTATTTGTGAAAAAAATAACACAAGTGAAAAAAAATTATTGAATTTACAATTTTATTAACTTGAAAAGTGATTGCTTTGAGAGTGCCTATTTAAAGAAGATGGGAAGTGCGCAAATGAACAGTGAAAACTAACATAATATGCACGATTTGTTGTCAAGCATATGTTTTGTGTTGTGACATTTGTTTTCGGGCTAGAAAAGTGTTTTTTTGCGTTTCTTTACTTTTGGGTAATATTGAGTATTTGAGAGAGAATTTTGTTTTTACTCTCTTTTACCCGAAATTTGCCCAAAAAGTAAAGAAACAAAGCTATTATTTCTACCACTCCTTGTCAAAATGTGTGTTGGGTAACAATCCGATTCTCTGTCTATTACTCTCTCTCTCTCAGTACTTTACGTTCATGTAAGTATTCGTGTGTGTGCAAGACTCAACGATATTTTCAACTACCACTCAAGAGTGCGTGGTACATGGAGTTGAGTGAAACCAAACTATTATAGTATTACAATACTCAATTCCACCAGTTCCATTTCAATACGAGTACCCATTTTAATAGATGTATACCAAGAACTTCTTTATTTAAATTGTAAAACGTGATGAATGTAATTTATTTTAATGCGCCAATTCAGAAACAAAAACTACAATAGCAACAGAAATGAGTCATTTGGAAATTATGACACCGGTGGATTTCTATCAAACACAAAGAGATTTATTTCTAAACACAAAAAAAAAAACATCAGCGAAACAGTTGTTGGCATCTAGTAAATAGTATTTTTCGAATATTGCGCAGTTTCGAATTGAACATGAAACGAAACTCAAATCCGAAACTGGTTTACTTTATATACAGATGAATATACAATTGGCAGAAAGAACAACAAAAATTGTAACAAATACAAGAACAATGGAATGGCAACTACAACAATAACGACAAATTTCCTGCATACCAGCCGAAGAATAACAACAACTGGACAAGCAACAATTGTCGGAGGTGGTGCCCATAGACTCCGACTCCATGAATGACACTTGGTGGAAAGCTTAAGGCCATTATACCATGGTGACCCAATTTAAAATTGGCGTCATATTTTCCAATTGCTGATGAAGGGTTTTCGCTGTCACCAAAGTTTTTAGTCTTATAATCAGTGAAAATGTTTTCTTTTCATAATAATGAATTTTAAACTTAAATTTTAAAATAACGTTTTCTTGCGGTTAAGGGTTGCCATTATGCCCAGCACCTAATGAATATGAAAAAATGCTAACAGAATGCCACGATCAGAGGTACATTAGGTTATGTTAGGCAGAGTTAAAATCCGGCCGACTAACAAAAGGAATTGCTCTAAGAGCCATTGCCATTTAGTATCAAAGTACTCAGGTTAGTTAAAATATGGCATTTGCGTGGTGAATACAATTTCACTTTCCCATGGGGCTAGGTAAATCTTCGACAAGTGCATGAACATTTTTGAAGTTTAATAGAACACACACCAGCGGACAACAAGTTGTGTAGAGCGTAACCGAATTGCCGCCGCCGATATTTTTATTAAAACGAGGCGCCGCAGACAGTTTTTCAGATTTTTATTTGGATAACGATGACTCCATCAATTTGAATAAATATATTTGTCAGTTTGTTCGCATTTACATGCGATTTTACATTTTGTAATAATATAATTTTGTTTTTAAGTGTTTTCATAATCGGCTTCATCCAACGCAGTTCGAATTTTGTGTCCGGCGCCGCCGCCAAGTTTTTATATCGACTTCCCAGTATGACCAGTTTACTATACGTGTTCGCTTTCGTATAGTATACAATGTAGGCAGTGGTACGGTGATCTTCACTATACCCCTCTAATATAAGTTCGTTAAGGAACGGCCGCTTGTGTGGGTACAAACAATACAGCATACAAAGTATATGGAAATGTGTACGAATAATCTTCCTGCTTTGTCTTCGTATCTGACAGACAACCTTTATCTACATTGTTTATTGTAATGTTTATAATTTCAATACAATACTGATGAAAATGTATGGCAGAATGGTATAAAATTAGTACCTACAGTCGAATTACATTGTATATAGAAACGTATGTAGCGTAGTGCTCAATGCTGAAGAGAAAATATAAAGAACTATGTACAACCACCATACCACTGTATATACCATATATTCCGAGGGGTATAGAAGCACCCAAATTCCTTGTTAATAATTTTTTTCTTGTTAACAATTTTTAATATTTATGTACATTAAAATTTAAATTTTATTAAAATAATTTTCTAAAACACGTGTAGGCTAAACAATGTATGCTAAAATGGTTAATATCCAATCAAAATTATCATGAAATCGATGTACACTTTTTCAGTAAACAAAGTATGTAAAGATGTATGAAGTTGTATTAACGACGAACACAAATTTGTCATCTTCGTAACTGCATGCACTCTATATACAAAGTATGCAAAGATGTGTGGAGTTGTCTGTTTTTGTCTCATACACAATCTCTATTCTATTTTATTTTTTTGTAAACAAAGCAAAGGAAGAGGAAGAAATTTGGTAGCAATTTGAAGGACATTTTTTTGCAATTAAAAAAAAATTTTGCAAAATGAATATATCCGTGGATTCAATAGATCGCATTTGCAAGAGAAGAAGTAGGCATATATTTTCTAAAAGTGTGAATTTTTCACCGTAACAAATTGTTTTTCACCATAGTATTGTGATAAAGCCCAGTTCTTATGAAATTTTCGCAGCAATAAGAAGTACGTGTATAAAACATAACGGAAATTTCATGAGCCGAAAATTTTGCTCACTTTTCATTTGCGTGTTACTCAGCACTTTACGAAAATTTCGTGGGCAATATCAAGCACAGGGTTGTTACGCCGAAGATATTTCGTCCGATATCAATTGTTTGATAATTGTTTGGAACCGGAAATTTGACATTTCGATCATTTGAACAACCAAAACTAACACCACATGCGTTAACAATAAACTAAAGTGCGTAGAGGAATTGTAACTGAAATATTTGCAAGGTAAATCAGAGATAAGTATGTTGTAACTCTCTGTAACAAAATTTTCAGTTTAGAGAAAAAATTACAACATTTCTTACGAAAATTTCGCAAGAACTGAATACGGGACTTACAAAATAACGACAATCTCATGAACCGAAAATTTCGCTGACTTTCCATTTGCATGGTACACAGCACTTAACGAAAATTTCGAAATTTTTAATTTTCAATTACAGGGTTGTTAGGCCGAAAATATTTCGTACGAAAACAATTGTTTGATAATTATTTTGGGCCGGAACACCACATGCGTTAAAAATAAAATGGAGTGCGTAGATAAGTTATAAATGAAATTTATTCAAGGTATATCAAAGGTAGGTAGATGGTAACTCTCCGTTGCAAATTTTTCCATTTAGAGATAAATGACAAAATTTCTTACGAAAATTTCGCAAGAACTGAATACGGGGCTTAATACAGGCCCTAACTCTGCTACGCAAAGGGGTTTCTAATGGGAACGGCTAGATTTTAACTGTTCATGGTGGTTGTTTTAGCTTTTGTTAATGTTCGTGTTATTTTTAGACAATAAAGAAATTAAATAATTAAGTAAAATGACAAAACGTTGTTACCAAAATGGATGATACATTGTGGCAACGATTCGCGTGTTGCGCCCATTTAATGGATTACATTGTCCTTCTTACCGACCATCTATCAACGATTGGTGGCCCAATTTGATTTGACTGCTTCAGTAAACAATCAACATTCATACTAACCACAAAAATTCAAAAACGATCCCCAAAATCTGTGAAAAATATCTCCGCCGTCCGTGAAAATGTGCAGGAGCACCCGAGGCAGTAAATTCCGAGCCGCGCACAAGAACTCAGTTTTTCGCAGACGTAAACGTGGCGAATTTTGCATCGAGACTTGGTTCTAAATTCCTACAAAATTCAACTAACCTAGAAATTAAAGGAAAACGGTCATAAACAATGCCGTATGGTCGCTGACTGGATTCTGGAGGAGTTGGTAGATGACTCCGATTTCAGCAAGAAACTCATCTTCAGCGTCTTTACCCATTTAAACAAAGAAATTTACCCGATTTGGTACGGTACCAATTCACACAAAGTCCATCCATTGGCAATGCGTTGGCAGAAATTCACTGATGGGTGTAGATTGTACTCTCCGTCACCGTCAACGGAGAGCGCTACCAATCGATGGTAACCAAGTATGCATGAGAACGACATGTGGTTCCTACATGCCACACAGCTGATGCCACAGTGATCATTCTGCACACAGAAAAATGGTTTCCATTACATCCCATGGAGGGATTGGGGAGAGCTTCTCACAACCAGTGAACTGTGCGCTTTCTAGTTTTACATTCACTGATTGGGGCCCATAGTTTAACACCGATTCCGAACGGTAATTTGAGAAGCTATTTCGATGCTTATTACTCGATAGTGTTGCCGTCACTATGCGAGGTGGCCGTCGACGAAAGAAGTGTAAGAGGATTAGAGCAGGGATCGTACCCACGTTCTCTCGCACAACAGTCGCGCACACTAACCGTTGCACCACCGACGTCCACGTTGGTATACGGGAGACGTTTGTGTCATGTAATTCACTACTAACGTGGAACGCCGCACGTCCCTTAAAAATGCCTGGTAACAGCTGAACGAATATCCACAAACCTTTGGTAGATGTTGTACGAAGGATACCCGTTATACACACCACTGCCATTCTCTGTATCTTCGACAACCCACTTTGATAAGTGGAGTTTTCTAGCAATGGGCACCAAACAACAATGCCGTAAATCAAGATCTCGCGAACAACAACTGTGTATATCCAGTAAAATATTTTCGAGGATGGACCCCTTCGACTTCCGATGGCCTTTTTGCCGAATATAGGTCCAATGTGGAATTAATCATGTTGTAGGGTTTGAAGCTGAGTTTCTGTCCAGAATCGCACCTAGGTATTTTGTGTGTCCTTCAGCAAATTTCCCTACCATCTAGAGACAAAGGGTCAATATGCGGAACCTTCTGGTTCCTGGTTAACAGTACGCACTGAAATTACTCCGGAATTTCTCCCAAACCATTGCCCACATTTTTTTCTCTGGATTTACTCCCAACCCCTTGCTCACTTAGAGAGTCTCCTAATAAAGCTCTGAAGCCATGTGGAGGGGTATTTTCCATGTATTTCAATTGCCAGGTTGTCCATATATGCTACGACTTGGCAACCTGATTCCTCTAGCTCCAGCAAAGTACTATCCAGTGCTAAATTCCATATAAATGCAGAGGGTTGAGGGTTTCTGTATTCACTTTTCTAGTTATGGTGGTGTGACTCAAGAACGAAGTAATTCACCTACGCGTTAGTAGTAATAATCCATCCCCTGGTCGACAGATATTGTAGATAGAGCAAATATTATATATCCCGGTAGGACGTTATTAAAAGCAAAACATATAACAACAAATGCAACAAGACTGCACTACCTCAGATACATACATTTATCTATGAATCTCACAAGGGTGTGTGAGCGGTTTTCGTAGATTTTCCCTTACTGTACGCGTGCTGGCACGTTTATAGTTGAGAGGTACCTAGGGTTGTACGCAGATATGAGACAATGATCCTTTTTAATGTCTTCAGAATGAAAGACTAGAGACTGTTTGGTGTGAAGTCCTTGTGACTAACAATTGATCATTCCCATGAATACGACCTTAGATTGTCTCCATCTGATTGGTGAAGAAGTTGAGACAAGCAATTGGTCTGTGACTTGTCGTCGCCTAGTAAGCATTTCGCCCACTATACCCCTAAAATCACCCAGCCCCCAAATTCGCCCAGCTCCTAGGTTGATAGCGTAATTTCTATCGCACGCGTGTTTCGCTATAAGCCATCGATTACCGTCGCGGCTGTTGAAGAGTAATCTTTAAATAATAGTATACAATTTTGCTTAAAATTGATTTGCTCTCCAATGAAAACAGAAAAGAAAATCTAAGCCCATTTTAACTGAAACGCCCACATAACTAATGTCCCCTGACACATTCTGCTATTTGTATCACTTTTGTTTAAGTTATAACCTGGCAACCCTGCTATCGTTTTTTATATGACTGTCATTTATCGTCGTTTAATGAAACGCCTGAAGGTATGCTTTAATATTTCTTATTTATAAAATAAAAGAGTTTTTGGTTATAGTTTCCATTTTTTAAATGTTTTCAACATTTTCATATTCTTTACGAACTGTTAATTCCATTTCTTTACTTAACACAATAGTCTTTCCTTTGCTGGCGTATTACAGCCTCCAGTTTGAGGCATCGTTCTCTCAGGCTACCATTTTCCTTTTGCAGAATATCAATGGTGGCATCCTTCTTTTCGATAGCTTGTTGGACTCTACAAGGAAATTCAGGAGAATTAAATAGTATAAAGCGTTTTTACTTTAAGACTTCCGACATAGTTCGTTACCTTTTGTGGATCTTTTGAATTTCCTGATCACGCTCCAATTTCAGCGACTGTAGTTCAGATTGTATTTCATTACGTTGATTTTCACGCAATTGATCACGATCCATAAGGAATTCAGAGCACATCTAGAGAGGAGAAGGAAATAATTTTGCATGTTATCATATTTCTATTAGAATTGTTGAAAGGAATTTAAACACCTTGACCGGGATTATAAAGATATCAGTTTAGAATCGATTATTTCAAGACTGTCAGTTGATTCAAATCTTTAAAAAATCCTAGATTCTATTACTTCCCATAAGTGACCATTTTGTCAGGCACATATCTTGCAAATAGTTCTGAATTTTGAATTACTCTCTGAGGGAAACTTGTAGCTCTTCTAATAAAGAACATACAAAACCAAAAAAACTTCATCTTGAATGTCAAAATCTCAAAAAAACTTTAAAAAATTCGATTTTTTCCCCTGTTCAAGTCCATAGGTAACTAACCGTTCAAAATTCAAGGAAACAATCAACTACAGAAATGTACCTAAGATTTCAATAAACAATTTTCTAGAACATTTGAACTTGACTCCTAACAATCTGGGAATCTGTGAGCCGTGCGTTTTCCAATTTGAAGACCAATGAATCGCAACCTACAGATCATTTATTCAGTGAGAAGTTTTTGCTCTTTGACGAAATATTAACGATTTTAACATAGCTTGGTGGAGCTATGAGTTAACTTAATTAACTAAATTCGAGATTTACCTAATCATTGAAATTAGCCTTCGAGGTTAAGACACAACCTTTGGGGCCTAAAGCTTAACAGTGCTTTGACAAGGTGCTTCATGTTGTATTAATTGAAATCAGAAGATACAGGGTGGCTGGTGAATGTTGCTATAACCGTAAACTGCAATAACTTTTTTTCTGTGTAATTAAATTGATCCATTTGTTTTAATGTCAGTGATTGGATTTTCAGTTAAAAGAAACTGAACGATTAGAATGATGAAACAAGAATTCAGATTGTGCCACTCTATCACTCACTTTAGTCTGTCATTTCCGTCCAAAGAGGTTTTAGGAGATCGATCAGTGGCACTGCAACCAGCAGATGTACTATAATTGTAATGAGGCTCGAAAACAACGTAGCCGAGCAAGAGCCAATCACAAGAAGGCCTTATAATCGAGGTCCAACATCGACGTAGTTAATCCAATCAAAACAACGTGATAAAGCTCGCTAGGCCATGTCAACAACATCGATAAGAATGGACCAGCGTGATAGGATTTCGAAGACGTATTCGAAAAAATCGCGAAAAATGGGACAAGCAAGGCTTCGGTGGAAAAATTGTGATGTTACCGACTGGATGGAAAAGGCAAAAGATCTAGACGGTTGGAGGAACATGTTTTCTTTGTTTTATAATTCCTCTAACCCCTCTGTGTTGTTTGAGACTTATTATGTAAGTTGGTCAAGATTTACAAACCTGTCACCTCATGTACCATACACTGAAAGGAAAGTTTCTTCAGCTCATCGTATAGTTTCACCAAAAACCAACCGATTCTATAGACGCATCGCCACAACGTACGAATTCATTACAGCAACGATAAAATCGTCGGATGTATGAAACTTTCGTTGCAGCAATGAAAAAATGGTTAGATGTAAGAAATTTTTCTTTGCAGCAAGTGGTTGCAATTAATGTCCGGGAGCGTTTTCCTTTCAGTGCAGTAAGCTCTCGAAAATGGATCAACTGAAAATAGGACAACTGAATTGGAGACAGGTTTATAATTAAATTGTCACATTCAGATTTTATAAAGGACAAGATCACCTAGGGTAACTAGAAGAAGAATCTTGTTTCCACTACTGGAGTTATAAAAGCGAAGTTTTCAACACGCTCAAGTAGAACAGACTCAACTGAATTCCAGGATTGAAGACGCTGAAGTAGAACAGACACAACTGAATTTCAAACTTTTTTACGACTATTATCCATCTTAGATGTGCGATACTTCACTATCCTGGGCCAGAGCGCAAAGGCTGATAAAAAATGTCATCGAGCCGAAGAAAAACCATAAAAGTTAAAATATCAAAACAGCTTTTGTGGAGTCTTAAATACAATCTTGGTGTTATGGCGTTGCTATGGAAGATCGAGAAATGTTTTATGGAGTCAGATAGATGAAATTGAAAAATAACTAAATTATATTTAGGTGTCGATAAGATATAAATAAATACACTGTTAGGAGTTCAAATGGGAAACTCCTGAAGTTCCAAGTTGAATTGGAAGTTTATATTGTAATCCTTCACAGGAAATAGAACAGCAGGATATTGCTCGATAGAAGACCAACATTATTATACCTTCCTTCAGATCGAATACACAATTTACTAAGTAAATGACAACCAAAAGGACATTGGCGTAAAAATTGCATAATATTGTATGGTCATATTTCGCAGGAAATAGAATAATGGACAGTTGCTGAGAAGAAGATTAACATTGTTTCCTTCGCAAATATTTGTTCAAAGATCTGCCAAATCAAGCTCAAGTTCTACCAACTTAATGACAACCAGAGGAAACAAAAATACCTTAACGTTTCGATAAATTCCCTTTCCGAAGTCCTTACGAAAAGTAATTTAAATTATCTCACAGAGTAACATCACTTCCTCTAACTTGAGAGTAAATTTCAGTTTCCTTAAGAGCAATTTCGTTAATGTTCTAGACAACCCTGCAAATGTTTTCCCAACCGATCCAAATCTCTCTCTCTCTTCACTGTCAATATTCAACCAATTTACAGTGCGGAAATAGAAACCATTTCTTCAGCTGTATCCTCCATATAATGCCCATTTATTTGTTTATTCTTACCTACTATTGGAATGCAAATCCTTACCTTCTTACTGTGATCCAACTCAATTTGCAGCTGTTTTATTTCCGCCTGGAAATTACGTACTTGAGCATCGGATTCGGCCAATTTATTGCGAGTGTCAGCGTATTTTTCTCTCACCGATTTCTCAACACACTCGAGCTCCAACAAATCTTTGTCATACTTCTCTCTTAAACGACTTTATGAAAAGAGAAATAAAACCCCATTAATTTATTCACTTCTTCCACAGAGTAAAAAAGTAGATATGTTAGAGTTTCCATCAGCTGTTTTGCGTTATCTTGCAGTCACCTAGAGTTGGGTAGTTCATGAACTATATAGTTCATTTTGGGTGACTAGACATCGCCCTCACGAACATTCGTGATTGTTATGCCCGGGCAACTTAAATAAACGAGTTCGACACAAGACTACAGTCACCGAGGTAGTTGTTTTGTCACCGATAGAGTTTGCGATGCTGTTAGAAATTGGATACAAAATGAACAGAAACAAAAGAGGTCGAGTATATTCCTTCGATACAACCAACATCAAACGTAATTTAGCTGTCATTATTAGCAAGCAAACACTAAACTTAGTTTTTTCCAGTTTCTTATCGCTCATTCTTCCATTCACCTTGTTCTATATCTAATTCCAACTACAATTTCAATCAGCTGTTGCATGGATACCCCCTGCTTCTACTTCATCATTATACTATTCTACACACACTCACCTGAATTTACTCTCATACTCTTCGTTGTTCTTCAAAGCCTCTGCATCCATTCTCTGGACAATCGCATCAATTTGTCGATCTCTTTCTGTGCGATAATGTTGACGTATGGAATTCTCTTTTTCAACGTGTTGCACTTTACAGTTGTTCTCGTATTCCTTTTTCCATATCTCAAAATCAGCTTCATATTGTTTTTCAATGCTATTGATACGATTAAGGAATTTCTCTTCCTGTTTAGACATTTTCTCTTGTAACTCGGAAATGGCTTGTTCTAATTCCATTTCCTTTTCACGTTGCCATTCTACACGTTTGCTCTGTAAATCAGAATCTTTCGTTTTGAGTTCGTTTTGTAAGCGTTCTTTTTCGTTGCTACAATCGTCGATTAGTTTTTGTTTCTGTTCGTCAAAGGAATTGCGTTCCTCTTCCAATTGGCGTTCAAATCTGAAGGGAAAAGAAAGTGAAAAAAACATTTATACGTGTGTTGTTCTTTGTGACACTCCCAATTCCTTTCTCAGATCCTCTCCCAGTTCCTCCCTTAATTCTTATATTAGGTATTTCATGAAATATTAGATTCATCTTTATATTGTTATTCTGCTACATTCCATAAAGGGAGAGGGGAGAGCTTATCACAATCCGTCAGCTTTGCTTTTT
Source organism: Phaonia tiefii (assembly GCA_963931995.1). NCBI lineage: Eukaryota > Metazoa > Arthropoda > Insecta > Diptera > Muscidae > Phaonia > Phaonia tiefii. Next base: position 25,039,484 of record OZ008371.1, read on the forward strand.
GTATTTTTAAACTCATTGATAAGGAGTTCTACTTTTACATGCATTTCGAACGGGTTCTGAGAAACTTTATCATTTCTAAGGATGTTATCAAATATTGCTATTAAATTGTATTATTTGTTGCTATCTGCCGCTCTTTTATTTCCAAAGCTTAAACCATAGAGAAATAGAAAAGAGCCGCTATCCCTCTCTACACGTACTCTTGATGACGACGATGTACTAGGCTATTTCATCGAGTTCGTATTGCTTTTGTGATTTACTCTCTGGTTGGATATAATAGGGAAAGAAATGAAAGGGAATGCGTATTTTCGTTCGATGCAAACAACATAAACCATGATTTAGCTGTCATTAATATCAATCAAATACTATTTAAACTTAGTTTGCTGCATGGCCTATAATCTCAATGTCTTCTTTGGTCTCTCATTCTACATCATATCCCTAGTACATTTTCGATCAGCTGTGCCATAGAAACCCCCTGCTTAAATGCAAGTCTGGAAATAGCCTATTCTCTCTCTGTCTCGCTATCTCTCTCTCTCTTTATCCCTTTCTCACAAACACTCTGTCTCTGTCGTACAGGCATACTTGTGCCTTGTTCCTTGATCTCGAACGAAACATCACATTCACTCGCATTCGACCATAGAGCAATAAATAAGAGTCACTATACCTCACTTTTTGTTCCCTCGATGATGACAAGGTAGTAGGTAATTTCATCGAGTTCGAGTTGCTGTTGTATTGTATTCTCCCACAGGGCATGGGGAAAATAATGGGTAGCTACCCACGACAATGGGGAATTACCCATCACGAAACAAAAAATCGCTAAAACGCCCTCATGTTTATATCTCGGAAACGGAGAGTCCAATCGAAAAAAATATACACTTTTTTCTGGTTTCTAAGTGGTTTTCATAAAGAGGTCCAATTCGTATGGAAGACTTTTTTTCGTAAAACCGCCAAAATAAGAAAATCGTTAAAATAAAAATGTGGTTATAACTCGAAAACGATGCGTCCAATCGAAAAAATAATACAAATTTTAGCTCCGTATGAGGCTTTAACCAATGGGTGTCTCCAATATGGCATCACTTTTTTCGATTTATATCCACCTTTTTATATTAGCGATTTCTTCTTTTGGCGATTTTTCGAAAAAAAATTCATCCATACGAATTGGACCACTGTATGGAAACCCCTTAGAAACCGGCAAACAGTGGATATTTTTCCGATTTCCGAGATATAAACATGAGGGCGTTTTAGCGATTTTTTGTTTGAAAAATTTTATTTTTAGCGCTTTTTTTCTAAAAGTGATGCCATATTGGAGACACCCATTAGTTAAAGACTCCTACGGAGATAAAATATGTATTATTTTTTCGATTGGACGCTCGGTTTCCGAGATATATACATGAGGGCGTTTTAGAGATTTTTTGTTTGAAAAATTTTATTTTTATCGATTTTTTGAAAAAAAAAGTGTTGCCATATTGGAGACACCCATTGGTTAAAGCTGAGCATAAAAAATACGAAAAAAAGTAAACAAAAGAGTTCAATAAAAAACTACACCGATGTTCACAGTGGGGCTCAGCTGTTCTAACTCTGCAGCCTGTACTAGAAAGCATGAGGTTGACGAATTGGAGCAGCTGATTTTGCTTTCTTATGACCCTAACTATCAAATTCAGTGAATTTTGCTATTATACTTTTTTGTTTACTTTGTTTGTTCGTATGAATTTCATGAAACAGAAACAAAATGCTTGTTGTTGGTGCCGACAATTACAAGAAATCCTACTGCGTCAGCCTCCACTACTGAAGCAATGTCTTTAACTCTTTCTCTCTCTCTCTTTCACTATAATTTTATATAATCTTTCCCCTGGCTATGTCGTTTTTTGGTAACATATTCATCTAACTCATGTGCTTTTTCTCGTTATGCTGTTTATGGTTCCAATAGCCTATCCACAAGACTCTCTTATTGCTAATCTCATAGCCTTACTCAGGCTTCGAGTTTGATCATTTTGTTTCAATGATTTGATTTCAAAAGCTTACTTCAAAGTCTCGAAAGCAGGCTACTTCCTTGCTCCTTTCCTTTCTTTCTCTCTCGTTCACTCTCTCTAACTTTTATAAGCTTTCCTGAATTTTCATTCTTTGCTACATTATTTATAGATTACAATTTACCTTTCTCTTATGGCATTCCTCTCTTTGCTTATAATGGTTTCTCTGTCCTGTGCACAAGACTCTCTTATGCTGCTCTCGATTTGTTCGTGCTTTATGCGTGCCTCATCTAAAGCATCCAATAATTGTTGTTGATGTGACCTTTTTAGCTCCGTCATTTCCTTTTGATGATTGCAATTCATTTTATTAATCTCTGCCTCGAGACCTTTCACTGTTAGTTCCTAAATGAAAGAGAAAATGTTGAACTCGTATATTTTAGCATACAGGTTAGAAATGTTCTCATTCAGACTTACCTTAATTTTCTTTGTATTCTCTCGCACCCATCGCTCTCTACGAATTTTCTCTCCTGCCAAAGTAGTCTCTTTGACTCGTGTTACCTCAGTCTCTAATTTATGTTCCCAAGCTTGATTTTGACTCTCCAAACGTCGGGTAAGAGCAGCGACTTTCTCACAAAGAGAGCCTTTGTCTTTGAGTAGCTAACGCCATTAATAGTAAAAAGAGAGTGAATTATATAATTTATACAAAGATCGAGCTTTAAGATTGAAGCTTTAAGATGGACGTTAGGTAAAGATTCATCCTCACATATTTTTACCATTAATACCATTAATAGTAAAAAGAGGGTGAGATATATAATTGATACAAAGATCGAGCTTTAAGCTTGAAGCTTTCAGATGGACGTTAGGTAAAGATTCATCCACAAATAATTTTTTTTTTAAAGTTTGCTAATTCTGCTCGTTAAAAGAATCTTCAGAAACTTGCTAAAACAGACTTCGATTAGGCAGAAGCATTGAGTTATAGAAGAGTTTCCATCAGCTGTTTTGCGTTCTCTTGCGGCTTTCGTGGTTTGACAGTTTTTCAAATCTTCACTGATTTAACCAAGCTTTCGCCTTTTAACTTCTGGTACTCACCTGCTCTATAAAACCTTGATGCCTCTTTACAATCGCCTCATAATGTTTCTTTTGCTCTTTCATGCGATTCGCGGCATTGGCCTTCTCTGATCGTATGCTCTTTTGTTTCTCCGTCCGAATTTTCATGATATGTTCCTTGGAGAGATGAACAGCATTGGCTAGTTCGTTGGCTCTCAAGCTGAGAGCAATAACTCGTCTAGCCAACTGATGGTTGGGTAGCATTAATAAATCGGAGAGTCTGAAAGAGAGAATACAGAAATCATACAAAGGCGAAAAACTGCTTCCAGGGAAGTAGCAAAACAAAAAGCACAAAAGTTGTGAAAAATATATACGCTTTGCCAAAAAATGGACGGAAATGGACCAAATACTGCTTTATATAGTGAAACCTAATTAAATATTAACACCAGTCTGTCTTCTTTTGTTGTTTGCATATCAAAAAGCTGCTCGTGTATTGAAATATTCAACGAAGAGAGTAAGATAGAGAGTAGAGAATGGTTAAGGTTACACTCGTTTTGTTTGTTGGCATTCGAGTGAAGAGAAATTTTGACTTTCTACTTGTACATCGTTTTTGGTTTGCATGCAAATATATATAACGTGTTTGCAGCTTGTCGCAAATATAGTATATTTGTGTCCAAACATATTGTGTTTGCTATTCAATATTACATGTTGGAGACACAATGAATAATATATTATAATATATGTTTTTGTAACCCAAATATAGCTTTTTTTGTTGAAAACTGTTAAAAACAACAATGTGACAGACAACAAAGAAACAAAAAGGAGCAGATCTTCAATTCATGGAAACTATGTTTTCAAACATGTACATGGTTCCTGTAATATTGCTGGTCCATTTTTTTCAGCGGCCAGGACGCATGATTTTAACTATAGTTTGATATAACTTGTGTGGAAGTGATTGCATACTACTTCTTTGAAACTAATGAATATGTGATGCTACTTATAATTTTGTTGTTGTTTATATTCAGATCTCCTACTTACTTGGGTACATCTTCGGCTATATCCGGCTCTACCACAAATTCCACTTCCGTGCGATTGGTATCCGGCATAGAGCGTCGAGTTTCCAGCAACGTTTTCTCGCAGCTATCTTCTACGTTATCTAAATAACTTAAGATATCTCGATATTTATCAGGAGATTTTGGAAGATCAACTGTTGAGGCCAGCTGGTGATGCGGTGTGTCCACACTGGGTGTAGTGCACAATTTCAAATCCATGTCGGTACCAATACGCTCGGCGTAATTGTCTGGAAGAGAAATTCAAAATAAATGTTACTATAAACTATATCTATAAAGTAGACATTAAAAAGGACTGGTCGAATATGACTGGAATTCACTGAAAGGGAAAATTTCGTTACACAAGAAAATTCGATAGTCGGATCCACGACTATTTTCATTGAAAGAACAAATATTTTCATCGAAAACGCCATCATTAACTGAAAATTTGTCGACCCTGCGACATTACTGGTCATTAAAACGTTTTATTAATGGAACGACATTAATTGTAATTGCTGTGAAAGTTTCACCACTGTCATGAAAATGTTTCACTGCTGCTAAGGAAAATATTGCGTTGCAGCGATGAATAAGTTTCTTTGCTGCTATTAATATGTTTCATTGCTGGCATTAATATGTTTCATTGTTGCGATAAATATAATATGATTGAAAATGATATGATTGAACGAATAGGTTTCATTGCTGCAATGAATAGATTCATTATTGCAATGGAAATCTTTCGATACTGCTGAGAATGTGTATCAATATTTACAGAGTTAAAATTTTCATTACTGTTATGAACATATTTCACTGCTGCCATGAGTACATTTCATTGCTTCAATGAAAATATTTCATTGCTACTATCAATATGTATCATTCACTCAAAGCAAACGCTTGGTTGCACTGTAAAATTTGTTCGTCACTTCGACAGATATTTGTATCGAAAGTGTCGAATATTTTCATCAGATTCGGTAACATTGACTGAAAATATTTCTTCAGAACAGCAATGCAAGTTATTAAAGTGTTTTATTGATGGAGCGATATTGTTTGTTGTTGAAGTGAATGTTTCAATGCAGTAGTGGACATGTTTCATTGCTGCAAAGGAAACTGTTTCATTGCAGCAATGAATATATTTGATTACTTAAATGAATATGATTCATTGCTGTAATAAAATTGTTTCATTGATGCAATTAACATGATTCACTGATGCTGGTTTTTTATTTTAAAATCACATTAAATATATTCGTTGCAGCAACAAAAATGGAGTTGTCTCATCAAACAAACTAACATATTTTGTTACAATAATGTACGAAATCTTTCGTTCCAGCAATAAAACCACCACAACCAACCTCTTTTTTACCTTTAGCGTTACATTTTTCTTTCTCTTTGAAAGATCTAAAGGAAATTATCCTTCATCTACAATGTAGGAACCCACCTTTCTTTTTATCCTCTTCGATTTCTTTTATAACCGATACAATTTCCTCATAAGTCGAACCACCCTGAGAATGATCCATAGATTTTTCAGAATTTTTGTCATCCTCATCGTCTTCTCCATCCACGTCCGCGTCCAAAGCAGACATAGCATCTAAAGTTTCGCGGGTGAATTTCTCAAAAGAATCATCCAATGAGGCATGTTTGGTCAATGAAGGCTTAACCTTTACAGGTGAATCCTCATGCATGGACATCCAGGAATCGATTTTGTCCATATTGAATTCATGTAGATTGGAATCTTCTCGTAGATTACCAAAGCTTTTGGCTTTCTTGATGTTGTTTTGTGTCAAGGGTGCTATACCCGGTTTAGGTTTAGATTTGGCGCTAAGGGAATTATTCGAAGACATTAGGGGTTTCTTGGGTTCACATTCGGAATTTTTATTTGTCTCCTTTTTCTTGATAATGGAAGGTGTAGAGGCGGCTACTTTCAGATAATTATTGATAACCGTATCACTGGAAGTTTTCTGTTTTACAGGACAGGTCTCCAATTTGTTGTCCATTTTAAGAAAATCCTTTTTGGCTATCTCCGATTTGTAGGCATTGAGGGTATTATTTTTCTCCGCTATATTATTGGGCTTTTCCAAGGGTTCCGGAGTCTGTGCGGGATGTGAGTATTTAGAAAGATAGGAAGGCAGTTCGAAGTTATTGAGATTGGATGTGGAGTGGTGGCCTTTAGGTTTACCTTCGTCCAAAATGTTTTTAACTACCGAGTTTTCCAGTTGTTCGCCGACTGCTTTTTTATAGTCACGTATTACCTGGGACTCTTCGGGTTCTTTGAGATCACTTGCCAGCTTATGTGATGCTTTCTTATAGTCTCTTAACCCACGGGAGTCTTCGGGTTCATTATGATCCCTTGTTAAACACTTATAGTCGCGTAAAATTTGCGACTCTTCGGGCTGCTGGAGATTATGGGTTAACTTATGAGTGGGCGGAGAACAAAGTTTTTCCATGTCGTTAGAATTTGGTAAATTGGAGACCGATTTAGAGACTTCCAAGTCTTGGTTGGTGTTAGAAGGAGGGTTGTTGAATGGACCTATGTAGTATTTACACGTTGGAGAGTTACAATAACACTTGGAACTTAATGCCTCCTGTAAACTTCCCGATGACGAGGACCTGGTGCTGCAGGAACAGTTTTCAGATGGACACTTGGGATACTCAAATGTTTCAGCTACAATATCGCCACCATTAGCATTGGAACTAAAGTGCACGGATTTTTTTAAACTTAAAGAAGAGAGTTCTTTCGTTAAGCCCGTTGGTTTGGAGTGGAAAGTATAATCCTCGGGTTTGACAGGTCCCGGAGCCGAGATATTTTCGTTATGCGTTACAGTAGAGTCGTAGAAAGACGGCGGATTGTCATAATCACTAGAATCGTTGTCGCTGTTTAAATTCTGTTGTGGCTTAGAAAAGGATACTCTTCCGGGTAAATCGGGTTTGGCGGGCTTAATACCTGCAACACTGCTAGTGGAAGAGTAGTGATAGGAGTATGAGCCGTCTTGGGTTTTTTCCTTACTTGAGTGTAACATAGATGAGGAGGCGGAAGAGATTTTACGGGTAGGATTTCTTATGGAGCTCATAAATTTCTCGTTATTCAAAGGTTTTTGGAGATTTGAGTAACTGCCTGTTTTGAGATTTGTAAAACTTCCTGTCCTACGAAACGAACTTAAATCCGATTGGTTGTCTCTACTGGAGGAGGCATCACCATCACTGTGCGTTGTGGTGGGTGAACCTTTGCACAGCCATGACCTTTTGATGGGTTCGTCCAGTAAAAGTTTAAGGAGATTAGACGAGGACACGGATTGCAACTTTTTCTGTTGCTTTTTCGTTAAATTTAGATTCGACAAATCTGAATCCGTATTAGTTGTAGTATAAGAACCACAGGGGCTTTGGAAATTCCGACCAAACTTGGGATCGGCCGATTGAGGTCTTAACAAAAACGGCGAAGTCTGCGAACGTCTATCGATGAAGTTGGCCGAGTGGGGCCTTAGGTGCACTCGGTGTAGTTTCGAGAGATTCGTCTGTGAAGAGAATTTCGGTTTGGGTTTTTGACGTGTAACCAAATTTATCTGAATAGAAACAGAATTTCAAGGTTTATTAATTGGTGTAAATATGTATGTATGTTTGTATTGAAAACTTACCTGAGAGCCTTTTAAACTTAAATCCATACTAATCCAATACTAGATCTAATCAAATGCCACCTTTGCTTGGTTTTCCTTAGCCGCATTTCCTTTCTGTTATGATTCTTAATGAAAATAATCATAATTTATGGGCATTTTCAACACAACTCTATAGCCGAACTTTCCTAAAACTAATTTTTTCTTGTCCTACTTTGTGACAACAAAATAGTATATTGATGTGAAGGGAAACTTTTTACTACTTTTGCTTTTCTTTTTTTTTGGTTTTGGCTTAAACGCCGCTCTTGCCAGCAACGTCCACTCACTTGGACCTGCGTTAACGTAGTGCTTTGGCCATATGCCATACTTGGCCTCGGGTGGCGTCACTTTTACCAACAACACATCGATTGAAAAGGACACTTGCGTCGCAGTCCTGCCTAAAGGGTAGAGTCGTGAAGATGGTCAAGCAAGGTGCATTTTACACCACAAGTTTGTCAATAACAACTGTGTTAGCCACCCCCTTTTAACTGGTTAGTCTTGCTCGTACTAACTTGGACGAGCTGCACTGCTTAGCCTTAAAACTACCCCCTTTCAAGTTATTAAGGGGTAGTAGAACTGCATACAGTAGGGTGTACAAATGTTTAGGTTGCTAAGTTTGACAAAACGACAGGTGTTTTGATGGTAAACAATTCGATTTTGAGACACTAAAGAGAATGAATAAATAAGAGAAATTAGAGAAAAGGGAAAATAAGAGAATAAATTAATGGTATTAAGAAAACCTTGAAGACTTTTGGAAACTTTTCAAAATTGTTTTGAATCGAATCGAATAATTTAAGAATTCAATAAATGAGTAACCCAATACCCAATAATCAAAAAAAATCATTAATTCAATTCTATTTGTTTGGATCTAAAAACAAAACATGAGGTGTCAGGGGACAACCGGTTGGAACGAAGTTCCTTTCGCTATATTTTATGTACTAGTTAGATCCGACACGCCTAAGGTGCCCGTTGAAAAATACTATAATTTAAAAGGATCTTTAAGAAAAGATAGCTTTTTGTAAAATGAAAAATTTTTTTTAAGAAAATTTTGTTTTTTATAGAATGTATGTTTTTTTAAAGTATAGTTTTAGGTCCTTTTTGTAAGAATATGTATTATATTTTCCCGAAAAGGTCCCTTTTTAAAAAGAGATACTATACTTTTTATTTTTTAGTGTTTTTTTTTAAAAGATACTATTTTTAAGAAGCAGTATTATCTGTAAGAAAAAGCCATAAGACTATGCATTTTTTTACAAACAAGTACTTTTTTTATGAACAGGTACTTTTTAAAGAAGTGGTATTCGATTTAGGAAAAGAATATTTATTTAAGAAAATGTACTTATTTTAAGAAAGGCTACTTATCTCACGAAACGAAAAGGTATTATTTTATTTTTAAGAAAAGGTACTTTTAAGGAAAGGATTTTTTGTAATTAAAGGTATTTTTTGAAGAAAAGTTTTTCTTTAAGAAATGGGAATTTTTTTATAATTGGTCCTTTTTTCAAGAATAGGCACATTTTTAAGGGTAGGTACACTTATCTCAAGAAAAGTTATTTTGTTTCACAAAGAAGGTACTCTTTAAAGAAAATGTAGGTTTTTAAGAAAAGGCAATTTGTTGGAAGAAATTGTACTTTTTTAAGAAAAGGTGCATATTCAAAAAAAATACTTTTGTTAAGAAAAGGTATTTTTTAAGAAAATGTACTTTTTGTAAGAAAATATACTTTTTGTAAGAAAAGGTACTTTTTGTAAGAAAATGTACTTTTTGTAAGAAAATGTACTTTTTGTAAGAAAATGTACTTTTTGTAAGAAAAGGTACTTTTTTTGTAAGCAAAGGTTCTTCTTTAATATATGGTATTTTTGTAAGAAATGTACTTTGATTTTTTGAGAAATTTTACTTTTTAAGAAAATTCACTTATTTTAAGAAAATGTCCTTTTTTAAACTTCTTTCACTTTGGCTTTTCTAAATTTACTTTTTATTGGGTTCAAATCTACAATATATACTAAATAGTGGTTACAGGCTCCACCTAGAAAACTTCCCATTAAACAAGAAATTTCCCAACATATGTTAGTCTAGACACAAACCAAAGAAAAAGTACCCAATATAGTTGATATCATATTTAGATAAAGTAAACTAATAGATAGAAGGGTTGGGAAAATTTTATTGTAATGGGTAATTTTCTGGATGTTCGTTGAAAGCAATAAATGGGATTTTTTTTTTGTTCCCAAAAAATATGACATTAAAATTCTAAAATTTCATATCAAAAAAAAAATAATTTTCAACAAAAATATAACTTCGAAACAAGAATACAACACGTTACTTAAAGTAGAATCTCTGATAGCCATCGAATTGCAAAGCCATGCCACCACCGTCTATGTCCTAATAAATTGGTCCTTCCTCCAGTTCAGCTACCATTCCATGTTGAGAGTCCTCAGACACTCTAAAGGTTTTGGCATCTGCGACCACAGAAGTTGCTATAGTTTTTGGGCGGGGAAGTTTTTAGATTAGGCGGTTCATCTTTAGGCGGTCTTACGGGTTTTCTCCTATTGATGTCCCAACACCGGCTTTGAAATAGTATTTTATATAAGAAACAAATGCTATTATGTAAAATCCTTTAAATTTGTTCACATTTTCCAATGTTTAAATTAATTTCCCAAAAATTTCCCCCAATTTTGGATAAACGTCAATGAGAATTATCGGAAACTTCAATGAAAGTGAGAGTAGTACAAGACTGCACCTAGTGAACAAAGTTGACTATGGTCGCGCTATATCTATTATATCCTTTATCTGTGGTTGATATTACTGGGTTGTAATAAAATCGTTAAAAAAAAGTTGTTTAATTTTTTTTCATTTAGCCCCCATCCCGCAACGTGCGGTAACGAACTTCGTTCCAATAACTTGAACTTATTTTGCAAACATCTTTCATCTGAACCAGGTGGTATCCATATCACAGCTGATCGAAATCATAGTTGAAATTTGGCAGAGAACATAGTGGATGGGGGAATGAACGTTAAACAACTAGAGGCAAAGAAAGTCGAAATAGTGATTTATTGATACTAACATAGAGTAATGTCACCTAGAGGTGCCATCTTTTCACTTGACATTTCATTTAGAGAGATAGAGAGATATTTGACGTAAATTGATTTAAACCAGGTGGAGTTGCAAGAACTGCTGACTTAAATTTGTCATGTTTTGACGTATTTAAACGTATTTTGGAGTTTTTTGTTATCTTTCAGTGTTAGAATATATTTATGGTCTATTTACACAAAAATTTTATGACACAAAAGGAAAAACCGTAGCTGATTTCTTAAAGGTTGGTTTAAACTAATGCCTCTATCTGCTATTATTAAAGAAATACTTTTCAACATGCAATGTCTATATGCAACCCCACCAAACTTCGTAAGTTTACTGAGAGAAGTCACAACTCTAGATAGTTGATAACTCAATGGATAATAATAGGTAAAAGAGAGTTTAACAAAACTACAATTAACAAAATTTTGAGAGCCCAAGGTTTAAAAAATACTAGAACGAAAAAAGGTCACCAATTTCGTTTTTTCTGTTTTTACCCCGATAGACCATTAAACACTGATTAAAAAAAGCAGAAATTTTCAACGCTGGTCCATAATTCCCAAAATATAGGCCTCCAAAGCTTGAATGTATAATCGCGCATAACTTAGCCGGTTATTATCCGATCTGATTGAAGTGAGTAGCACTACAAAGGCCTGTCTAAACTCTATAAATCTGTGTATAAAGATATTTATGTTTCTTAACGCATTGAGGGGGGCAAATTAAGAAAAACGATTTTTTAACCTCACTTTATTGATAACAATTATTTTTTTACAAAAAAATTCATTATTATACTTATCTTTTGGCAGGCTTCGACAATAGACAAGATCTTAACCTTTTTTTAATATACGAATGTTCAAAACTAAAGTTCATAGAGTTTGTGTGTCATAAAACGTTGCTTGGCTTGATTTTCTCATCTGGGGTGGGTCCTACACCGGCTTCGCGGATTCGGCATAATATTTTTGTGTTATGCTGAAAAATTTATTCCAAAACTTTCAACGTAAATATCTCCGGTCTTTATAGGTGAGTATCAGACACGTACGCAGGGGGGGCCGGGGGCTCGAAATTATTTCTTAAATAGGTGATTTATGATTTTAGTGCTATTTTTCAACCTAAATATCAAGATGTGAGACCCTCCCCCCGGATTAAAATTCTGCGTACGGTGCTTGTGAGTATTATACCTTAAAAATCATGCTTTGAGACTTCTCCATTATCGGAGTCTACCAAGAAAATATAAGGTCGTTAAGGATTTTTTTTTGAAAATTCTACATTTTAACCAAAAAAGTAAGGTTAAAAAATAAAAAATAAGCCCCCAATGGGTTAATAAAACGAAATAGTTTTATACATTAAATTATAGAGTCTAAAAAGACCTTTGTAATTTTGCCCATTTTAACCAGATCGGATTACAAATACCTGAGATATGAGCGATTATATACTCCAGCTTCAAATGCCTATATCTTAAGAAGTTGGACCTAGCGCAGAAAAAAAATTCAACTCAGCGCAGAAGGTTTGGTCGGTGGTGAAATTTTGGTGTAGATCATAGCATTGATGCCACGCTATATTTATGCCACAACAATTTATTTGCCAACATCACAGATAAATAAAAAACCTAAGATGGTGAAAGATAAGTGGTGGATTTGACAGTAAAGGGAAATTTTCCAGATGGCGCTGGAGTGGCGGATATGGAAAAAATTTTCCTGGAAACAAAAACTATTGAAAAATCTATATAACCATGTTTTTTGCCTTTTGCAGTGTCAACGAATATCAAAAGCGATATTCTTTTCTGTTATTTATGTTCCATTTTCAAATTTAAACAACTGAATCGAAATAAAAGTGATGATTGAGTGTTTATTCGTCGCATCCGAGTGAAAAATGGTCGAACGGAAACAGCATGTGCTCTCTGGTGAAAATGGTGATTAAGGAAATGAATCATCTATGGTTTTTAATTATCCATGATAAAACGAAATATTTGTATACACTAAAGTATAGAGCCTAAAAAGACCTTTGTAATGACACCCATTTTAACCAGATCGTATTATAAATATCTGAGATATGAGCGATTTTATACGCAAGCTTCAAAAGCCTATATCTACAGAAGTTGGACCAAGCGTAGAAATCAAATTTTTTTTGATGCCACGCTATATTTATGCCAAAACTATTTATTGGCCGATATTAAATAATTTTCCCAATTTTTTTTTTTTAACAATTCAAGACAGAATGTTAGTTTTTACAGAGGTTGTCAAATATAAATTAAATGACGCAGCTTTCTTAAATAGGCGGTGACGAAAAGATAATTGATTTGATGATATATGATTAACTACTCAAAGGATAACCTCGTTCCATACATGGGTTGTTTTTAATTTGCATTGGATTTTAATTTGTATTACTTTATCTAAAGCAAATGCAAAAGAATTACCATTGTTCGCAATGGCAATTAGAAAATTTGTAATTTCCATTTGCTCATGTAATGCTAATGACGGTTGTGGAATCGGATATCAATTCTAATGAAATATGGGAATGCTTTTAATTGCTTTGAATTTATTTGACTGCTGGCAATTCTGTTTTTAAAGTATTTTATATGTAGAGGTTTGTGGATTTGATAGGAATTGCCTCATAGTACTTTCCAATTCATAAACCTGTACTGTACAAAATATTTGAAATCCAAAAGTATCAGATATGAAGGGAATGCTTTGAAAATAAGTACAATTGCCAATTGTATTGACATTTTTTTTTGAATTTGCATTTCGAAAGGTAATTCAAATTAAACTACAAATTATAATTTTCATATACTTAATGTGCCTCATGTATGATTTGAACTAAGCATTTCAACTAAGCATGTAGTTGCGTAAAGGTATTGATATTAACGACCGCATAGTTAACTTAAAATTATCAACGTTGAAGTTAATGTTTACCACAGGCTTGGTTATATTGATTATTTGGAAATTTTTCCATTAAAACAACTATGCGTTAGTTATTAAATTTTTTTATTTAATAGACGTAGTTATCATTAACCAATTCATGTGAAATAGCAAATTGACGTTATTTATCATTTAATTTAAAATTTTCAAGCCTTTCATTACATTTCAACTAAACACGCAGTTGCGTTAAGGTATTGATATTAACGACGGCATAGTTAATTTACAACTAACTACGTTGAAGTTAATTTTTACCACAAACTTGGTTATATTCATTATTTGAAAACATTTTCGTTAAAATTAACTAAGCGTCAGCTAATACGCTTATTTTTTTTCATAATCGTAGTTATCATTAACCAATTCATGTAAACTACCCAATAGTCAGGGGAATTTCATCTACAACGTGCTTGAAATATTGTTTATTATCAACTACGGAAGTTTTCGGGTGCAGTTATTTCGAAAAATCGAGTTTTATAAAAATCGGGTTTCGGTTTGTACACGATTCAGGGCAAAAAACGGTTGACTTGTTTCACCTTGTTTTCGGTTTCAATTTCGGGTACTACAGTGTCGAGACATTCCCCTTACGAACACAATCTTCCTTTGCGATATGGCGATTATGTTCATAGGTATTATGTCCAGGCATTTTAAATGAATGATTTTTATAACTAGTATATATATTGATTATTTGGAAACATTTTCCTTAAAACCAACTATGCGCCAGTTAATACATTTATATTTTTTTTGTTCATAATTATAGTTATCATTCACTAATGCATGTCAAATAGCAAATTGACGTTATTATTTATCCTTTAATACAAAAAATTCAAGCTTTTCCATACATTTCAAATAAGCACGTAGTTGCGTTATGGTATTGATATTAACGACGGAATAGTGAACTTAAAATTAACTACGTTGAAGTTAATTTTTACCACATATTTGGGTATATTGATTATTTGGAAACATTTTCGTTAAAATCAACTATGCGACAGTTAATACATTTACCCAATAGTCAGGGGAATTTTAACTACGACATGGTTGAAAAATTCGTTATTATTAACTATGGAATTTATCGGGTGCAGTTATTTCGAAAAATTGAGTTTTATAAAAATCAGGTTTCGGAATTTTTCGGGTGCAGTTATTTCGATAAATCGAGTTATATAAACATCGGGTTTCGGTTTGTACACGATTCAGGTCAAAAAACGGTTGACTTGTTTCACCTGTTTTTCGGTTTCGTTTTTAGACTTTGTAGTTACGAGGCATGACCCTTACGAACACAATCTTCCTTTGCGATAGGGCACTTATGTTCATAAGTATTAGGTCCAAGCATCTTAAATGAATGATTTTGAAAACTAGTGAACGAGTTGAATCCAACTATATATATAGTTCTAATAGCACTACACGCAAAGAAAAAAACGTTTATTTCTCGGTTGCCGCAACAATACTTTGTTTGATTTGAATTTATTTATTAATCGCAACCATTCATGTAGTTCTCCCACATAAACTTGTATATCGCAAATGTGTATCATGTTGTTGCAAACGAGTTCTCGTTTGCATCAAACGCGTACAAAATTAAATTTGCCGGAAATTTAAAAAAAAAAAACTTTTGGGAGAACTGAAATTAGCCATTTTTCCAATGAGAGCACAGATTACGAAGAACGTAAATTTCTCTCATTCTGTCGACTGTATACACAGTCTTATCCACTCGTTTGGTATACACACTCACGCATACACACAAAAGTGATCACACACTTTAATGCTTCTACGCATGGGGGTTCTATGCCACAGCTGATCAACCTTAGAGTTGGCGAAACATACAGGATAAAGTAACAAAGAGAAATAGCGATAGATGACTGAAAGTTTGTAGGGTTGCTCAATGCGTTTTTCTCATATTGGTCTTTGTGCATTGAACCAAAAGTACAAAGCTCATCAACTGGGAGTATTTTTGTGATAATTAAATCGGGGAAAAAAGGGATAACAAGAGAAATAAAGCAAAATGTAATGTTAGAGTAAAACTGTTTATAGAGATTACAATTGAAACACAAATGTATTAAAATAAAGATTTTTCTCATTCTGTGTGGGTTGCCAAGTTTGTATAACTCTCTGCTTCAACTTTTCCAGTGACTTTCTTGGTTTCCGGTCCAAGAAAAACAGCTGTTGCAAACTCTTAGTATATTACTCTATGCTTCTACCTTGTCAATATATCTTGGACGGGCATTTGACGCGTTGTAGGTTGCTGCGCTTTTAGTTGTTATTTGAATATAAGGCGAGACACAGACGTGTAAGTAGACAATGCAAAAATAGACAAAAATTCCATTGTTTTTAAAAAAAATCATAAAAGTGGGAAATTTAAACAAAAAAGAGCTTATGAAAGCCATAACTAAAAGTTTTAATGTACAAGTACTGTTTCTCGCAAACGTTTTTTCAGCTCTAATTTCTCATAACTCGTTTACTGCAAACAATTTTCAATTCTCGCAAACGTTTTCTTTGTTTAGAGTAACTACAACTCGGTTGCTGTAACCGAAAGAACAGTTGGTGGAACCTTTTTTCGTTTCTCGCAAACGGTTTTTCAGCTATACTTTTTCATAACTGGTTTAATGCAAACGTTTTTCAGTTCTCGCAAACTTTTTTTCAGTTTGGAGCAACTACAACTCGGTTGCAGTTGGCGGAACCGTTTTTCGTTTATCGTAAAGGGGTTTTCAGGCCTTATTTCTCATAACTTGTTTAATGCAAACGTTTTTCAGTTCTCGCAAATGTTTTTTTTTTATTTTGGAGTAACTAGAACTTGGTTGCTGTAGCCGAAACAACAGGTAGCGGAACCGTTTTTTTTTCTCGCAAACGTTTTTTGTCAGCTTATATTTTTCATAACTCCTTTACTGCAAACATTTTTCGGTTCTCCCAAACGAAATGACATGTATGGCTTAACAGAAGTTCGTTTCTCCCAACTATCGCCCCCAAACGAACTTCAGTTATTTGAGATTTCGTTTGGGAGGAACGAGTTTTTTCTTTGCGTGTAGGCTTGAATTTGTCTGTGGCAGTTTGTCTATGGCAGTTAGTTGGTGTCAACTTTGCCCAGTTTCAAGCAGGTCAATACCAACCAACATAATTTAGTGATAAATATAATAACTAGCAAACTTGAATTTACCTAATTAACAAAATATAATACATAACGTTGAAACTATGTTGCGGCCAACCAAATGTTTATCAAAGTGTCATACTTTAGTAAACTACATAAATCGCAACAAACACCTCTGGTTTTTGACTCAAATCTCGAGAATAACTATTTATGCCGCTCCCATTGTTGTCCGTCCGAACGCAAAGTATTCCATCAAACGGCAATCAATCACACCGAAACTTTAACTTGCATAGTACTCGTAACACTTAACCTCGACAGAACCCAGATACGTATAACCGTATAAATACCACACAAAAACCTTAAAAATGTTGCCAAAAAAAAAGAAACAGAAACGTTTGCTAATATTAAAAGCACAACAACAAAAACAACACAGAGACTTAATGTATGGTTAGAAAAAATAACTTTAAGATTAGCCACAAATAATTGTATTTTCAGATAAAAAAAAAACCAAATTCATCACAAAAAAAAACAAAAATTTTGATAACAACTCATGACCAACCACACAACCAACCATCTAGCGAGAAATCAGACAATATATCAAGCAAACCAAGAAGTCACTGTCAATGTCAGAGTTACAGTCACAGTCAA
Source organism: Phaonia tiefii (assembly GCA_963931995.1). Classification (NCBI taxonomy): domain Eukaryota; kingdom Metazoa; phylum Arthropoda; class Insecta; order Diptera; family Muscidae; genus Phaonia; species Phaonia tiefii. The sequence continues at coordinate 25,056,876 of OZ008371.1, forward strand.
GATAACTGGAAACTTTTTGATTTCAATAACGTAGTTAAGCATGAAGGTACTACTTTCATTAGCAACCTAAATTCAGCTAGGAATTCGTTTAATAAATTGTTATTATATTAGAAAAAATATAAAATAATAAATAAATAAAAGATTAAGGGCGAGTTTCACACTCCTCATTTAAAAGCTCAATTTAAAAGCTCACATACATTTTTCGTATTAAACGACAAGCATCGGGCATTTAAACTACATTTAAATTGAGAATTTTCAACTGTGAAACTGACCATAAATGTATTGGGCGGTGTAATGATCTGCTTGTAGTCTCGCTTTAATCGATATATAAAATTGCATTTGTTATTTATCAGCTGACAAATTTATCAGATGACAAATGTCTAGATGATGTTTACATTACACGCTTAACTTACACACATGTAAGTGCAGCAGAGTGTTTCATTATTATTAAAAATAAATAACACAAGATGAAAAAATAAATGACTATTAATCAGTCTGTAAACCACGGGTCTATAATTGGTAGCTATTACTTGTTAGCTATAAGAGGAAATAATCAATAACCTAATAATTGAGTTGACAAACAAATGTGCGTAATATTTATGTAAATAAAGTCGCCTTTTGATCAACGATTTAACCCTAAGATGGTGACTGGGCTTTGTCAGGCCAATTTTTTTTTAATTCTAACAAACACTCGGAAGAGGCCCACTTGAAATGCGATGCTTCGTGTTGGCGAGAAGTAAGATGCCAGCTCGTGAATTATCTCGAATTCAACGGCCTACACAGTGATCGACAGTATGACTTCCGCAGAAACCGTTCTACAGGTGATCTGATGTTGTTCCTCTCGTAATGGAATCTATGGCATCTATTCAGGCGCAACAACAGAATTTTAGTTTGATTCAGGTGACTCTCTGCAATCACGTAACTCGCTCCCATCTCTAGTATCTATAACAAATTATATGGTATGAATTGAATTGAAATGAATTGAATTGAAACGAATTGTTTTGGATTGAATTTAATTGAATTTATATGAACTGCATTGAATTGAATTAAATTCAATTGTATTGAATTGAATTGAATTGAATAGAGTTGAATTGAACTGAATTTAACTGTATTGAATTGATTTGATTTGAATTGACTTGTATTGAATTGAATTGTATTCAATTGAATTGAATTGAATAGAATTGAATTGAACTGAACTGAACTGAATTGAATAGAATTGAGCTGTATTGAATTGAAATGAAATGAATTGAAATGAATTGAAATGAATTGAAATGAATTGAAATGAATTGAAATGAATTGAAATGAATTGATGTGAACTGAATTGAATTGAACTGAACTGAACTGAACTGAACTGAATTGAATTGAAATGAAATGAAATGAAATGAAATGAAATGAAATGAAATGAAATGAAATGAAATGAAATGAAATGAAATGAAGTGAAATGAAATGAAATGAAATGAAATGAAATGAAATGAAATGAAATGAAATGAAATGAAATGAAATGAAATGAAATGAAATGAAATGAAATGAAATGAAATGAAATGAAATGAAATGAAATGAAATGAAATGAAATGAAATGAAATGAAATGAAATGAAATGAAATGAAATGAAATGAAATGAAATGAACTGAAATGAAATGAAACGAAATAAAATGAACTGAACTGAACTGAATTGAGTTGAATTGAATTGAATTGTATTGAATGTACTGTAATGGAACGGAGTGGTATTGAATTCTAAAATTCAAAAGTGCAAAGCTGACTTGTTGTGAGATTGGATGAATTCACCACCGAAGGTTGATGAACACGCTAACTATAGAACATACCAAAAAATACTGCAATATTCCAATACGAATGATTGGAGATACGTTGAGACAGTTGTGGTTGAATTTAGATGGAGATATATACAGTCGGTATAAAACCGATTTCTCAATTCGACTCAGTTTAAATTGAAAGCGCGTAGCGTACACCCTGTACAATCATTAGTGTAGAACGTTGATATCGTATATTAGAATTATTACGTTTTATATCGTGGAAACAAAGAGAACACTTGTCAGCCTCGTAGTCGATAAAAAAATATAAAGGGTTTTTCAACAGAGACGCTGCAAAAGTAAATCGATAGGGACAGCAAACGACGCCATATTTTTCCCCGTTCTTTTGACATTTCTCTTCAGTAAGGTTTGCCATTTCATCATGGAAAGATATACGAGCCAACAACGAGTCGAAATTATTAAAATTTACTGCCGAAATTTAGAGTCTAAGGCCCGTAGTGTCGAGAATATTGCTGCCGCTGAGGCTTCAGTTCAAGAAAGCCCAAATGTGTCTCTCACACGTCGTTCTCAAGCGTTGGGCATATCTGTGACGTCGTTGTGGCGAATTTTACGAAAAGATCTTGGCCTACATCCTTACAAGATCAAATTGACGCAAGAACTGAACCATAAGCGTCGTACCACCATAAGCGTCGTTTGTTCGTGAATTGGGCTGAGCAACAACTTGAAAATGACTTGAATTTTCATCGGAAAATCATCTTCAGCGATGAGGCTCATTTCTGGCTGAATAGCTTCGTCAATAAGCAAAATATGCGTTATTGGTCAGACAGAAATCCATGAGTCATCATTGCATCCCGAAAAAATTACTGTTTGGTGCGGTTTATTGGCTGGCGGCGTCATTAGGCCGTACTTCTTCCGTGATGATCAAGACCGGCACATTACTGTGAATGCGAATCGCTACCGTTCAATGATAACCGAATATTTTTGGCCCCAATTGGATAATATGGATTTGGAGGACATGTGGTTTCAACAGGACGGCGACACAAGCCACACAGCGAATGCCACAATCAGTTTATTGGAAACCAAGTTTGGTGAACGTGTTATCTCACAAAATGGCCCAGTCGATTGGCCGCCTCGGTCGTGCGATTTGACGCCGTTAGATTTTTTCCTGTGGGGCTACGTCAAGTCTATGGTCTATGCCAACAAGCCAGTGACGATTGATGAACTTCGTACGAATATCGAACGTGAAATTGCAGCAGTATCGGCCGATTTATGCTTGAAAACAGTATTATGCGGTGAGAAAAGGGAGTTGGGGACAACGAACTCACCACTATGGGTTCATAAAATCTCTTTGGGTGGTTAAAAAATGAAAAACTCGCTATACTTCGCTCATCTCTCTCTCTCAATGTGTTGGATCTTTAAAGTCCTGAGAGTTGTGTTCACTGTTTATTAGAGGTCTGCACAAGACTTCTTAAGTAGCCAGTCAAGACATTTGTTCAAGTCAAGACATTTTTTTCAAGACATGTACTGTAGCGAAGTTGCAACAACGAAGTACTTCGGGATACTGTGGACAAAGCATTCATTTATGTGTATATATGTGTGTGCACAAAATAGAATACAATGTGAAACGTACTACAAGTAGAAGTATTCTGTTTTTGTGGGCTACAGCTTCACATATGTACATGCACGAATACTTTTTATCAAAACATTTGGTTGCCGCAACTTCGATGCAGTACTTGTGTTGAAAAACAGAAAATGTCTTGAATGACCATTCAAGACGTCGTGTATTGATGTCTACTGTTTATAATGTAACGATATCCACTCTGGACATGTTAGCGTCAATTTGTATAGTAAAATGATCAAGTAGTAGTAGAACAGCTGATTTTATTTTGTTCATGTTATTATTCGTTCAAGCTGTCAAACTAATATGTACTTTTGTGTACAGTTGAATTTGTGAAGAGTTTGACAACTATTTATAGAGCGTGTCTTGACACATATGCATTTAATTTAGATACAACTATTTAACCGTCGCTGGTACAATGGTTAGTTTGAGCGACTATTGTACATAAGAATGCGTAAGTTCCATGCCGTGACTTTGTGTGTTTGAAAATGAAAATGGCCTCGTCGCTCATGTTAAATTTTGACAGAAAATGGTGCCTTGTGTCGTTGAGGTACAGGAAAGTGCGAACCTTGTTTAGACGCCGTGGACCGTCTGCAGACTGTAGCTGATGACCTGCCTGAATTTTGTATAGGGAACATCTTCAAGTGTCTCACCAAAATGAGCTGAAGAGACGAACGTGTAATGGCCAATTAGATGGAACGTCGTCTGTTATGCATTGACGTCTCATCTGTGACATCTTCAGCCACAGCGGCGATATTCTCATCGTAACGAGCACTACCCGGCCTTTCTGCACCTCTTCTATCACGTGCTTTTACATACACTTTGGGACGAAAAGGGTAAACGTCGTAGTGTTTGACCAGTTGTCTAGGATAGCCGGGAAATCTGCGCTAATTTCTTAAAATTTAAGCTTTAAAGTTAATGCTTCGACTAAAGCTTTTGGGTAAGTATCTATTTTTAGCTTTGTTACTTGCATCATGTTTCTGTTTTTGTTATTTGTATGCAAATATGACGTATTTGTAGCTAGTCGCAAATATAGAATACTTGAGGCCAATCACATTGTGTTTGCTATTCAATATAAAATGTTTGGGACACAATGATTAATAGGTCATAATATAAGTGCTGAAAACAAAAACGTGGCAGACAATAAAGAAATAAAAAGCAGCAGAAAATAATGCTTATAAACACGTACATGGTTCCCGCAATGTGTTGCTGGAGCTGTTATTTTCCAGCGTGTAGTATAGGAACCAAATAAGCTTTCTCAATTTCCATGAGCTTTAGAGTCATTTGTACAAACCTGTAGTGTCTCCACTCCATTGCCTTTGGTTTAATATTTAAAGTTTACAATTAAGCTTTAACATTTCATTCAGTTTTTATTTAAATAATAAGCATATATATAAAGTATATTATGTATAATTTAAAAAAATATTTTGGCAACAGTTCGAACTTAAAAACTAAGCAAAAACAAAAAGACTCAATCAAGTACACAAGTAATAAAACAATGGACTACAAATCTATACTCATGAATAAAAGATCCAATGACTTTCCAACCCAAAAGCTCATTATGGAATTTCCTTAAATTGGATTGATATTTTAATTGTATAATTATTAAACTAAAATAATTAAGAATTAAATACTAAAATGCCATGTTTTTTTGATTGTATTTGATATTTTATATAGTAATAAAGAAATGTTGTTGTTATTGTCAGAAAGAAAGAAATTGAACAGAATAAAAATACACGTAATAAAAAGCTCGATGAAAAACTTTTACAAAAATAAATTACTAAAAGCTTTTTGAAGAGATGCACATAAGAGCTTTTAAATAAAGTCACTATAAGGGTTTTAGAAAAAAAAACAAATTAAAAATGTTTAGGAAAAAATCAATAAAACCCACTTACGAAAGCTTACTTAAAGCTTTCACACAATGTAAACAAAAACTTTTAGAAAATGGCTACTAAAAAGCTTTAACAAAAATTGTAGTTAAAAGAATTTACAAAAGTTTTTTAAAATCTTGGAAAAAACTTCCTACATGAAGTTTTTCATAAAAATGCATTAAAAAGCTTCCAATAAAATAAATAAAAAAAAATAAAATTTCACTGAAAGACTTTTCGGGGAAGCTTACAAAAAACGTTAAGGAAAATACGTTCACTTTAAAAGCTTTTATACGAAAAAAAAACACTGTGTACAACTTTTAGGGCGAGTTTCACATTCGTAATTTAAAAACTTAATTTTAAAGCTTACAGAAATTTGTCATGCTAAGGGCGAATTTCACACTCGCCATTCAAAAGCTCAATTTAAAAGCTCACAGAAAATTTGTATATTAAATGACATTTAAGTGTCAAGTATCTGGCATTTAAAGTCCATTTAAATGAAGAATTTTTAACTGTGTATCTGAGCATAAATGGCACAAACATCTGGCATTTAAATTCAATTTAAACGGAGAATGGATAACTGTGAAAATGAGCACTAAACCCCTTAACAACTGTATTGGGTTTACAAGTCGTTAAAGAGTTTATTTTTAAAAACTTCAATTTTTAGCTTTCTCTTTAAGCTTTTCACTAAATATTCTATTAATGTTTCCTATGAGGTTTTTCAAAAAATAACTTACAACTTACTTTTTTCAAAAACAACTCATAACAGCTTTTAAAAAAGCTCACTGAAAACATTTCGTATAATATTCAGTGAGCTTTTTTAAAAGCTTTAAGCTTTTCACTAAATATTTTATTAAATGTTTTCATTGAGGTTTTTTAAAAAATAACTTACAACTTATTTTTTTAACAGATAATATGCAACAGCTTGCAACAACAGAATATTCAGTGAGCTTTTTTAAAATTTATTATGGCCAGTTTTACAGTTGAAAATTCTCCATTTAAATGTAGTTTAAGTGCACGATGCTTGTCATTTAATATGAAATATGTATGTGAGCTTTTAAATGGAGCTTTTAAATGACGAGTGTGAAACTCGGCATTAGTGAGAGTTATTTTTACTGAAATATTTCTACAAGCATTTATTGAACGTTTCCTAAAAGCTTTTTGGTAAATTTTGTAAAATCTTTTAAGTAAGCTTTTTGTAAATGATTTTTCTAAGTAATTTTCTTAAAGTTATTTCCTAGGCTTCTCTTTGAAGCTCTTAAGTACATCGTTTCTAAAAGAACATAGTAATTTTCTTTAACTTTTCCTAAAGGTTTTAAGTGAGCTTTTTCTAAAAGCTTTTAGCAAATTTATTATTTTTACGATATTTTTTTTGAAAACTTTTCAATTAATTTTAAAGACTACATTATTGTTCTTAGTAGTTCATAATAAAAACAACATTTGACTTAAAATGTTACATCAAAAGCTTTTCTTTAAATAAATTTAAAAAAAAAAATTTTAAAATTAAGTCCTTCCTTCCCCTCTATTCAACCTTTAAGACCGGCGTCACTTCAATATCTTGATGATCTGATTTTATATCAAATTTCAACTTTGATAATTCCTTAAGCTCATCACTGGCCTGAACTTCCGCAGCGGTTACCTCCTTGGTAACCTTGACAGTATCGGGATATTTATTGGTATCACTGCCTAACTCTTGGGAAAAGGACACAACAGTTTTGGGTTCATAGTTAACACCTTTCTCACCGCTAGGATCGGGTGTGGGTAGACTGGGACTGCTTAAGGCATTGGTGTGGAGAATGGTAATTTCATGATCTGCTGCATGACCATTGGAATGATTGCCATTTTGTACAGGTTCTCCATTAGCTTTGGCATCCGTTGCAACTTCGCTTAGAAGAGCTGAAGTGATGGCAGCCTCAACATGACCATTTTGTTGGGGTGCCACTAACTTTTCTTCAGTGATAACAGCGGAAGGGACCTCAACTTGTACGTTGCTGGAAGCTTTTTCGGCTTCATGGTTACCATTTAGCTGGTTAACTTCGTGGGAGGCAGCTTCTTTAGCTACTCCGTTCTCTGTGGTTAATAAACTAGAAGTAACGGCTACGTGATTGGTAGTGGATTCTACGGGACTAGTTTCCAATGTAACGGATTCCACTGGATTAGGAATTTCCTTTCTTGTGGATTCCTCTACATATTCCAAGCTTTTAACGTCTACTGTGCTGCATTCTTGCTGATTGAATTCTTCACTTGGCGTCTTGTCGTCATCTTCTCCAGCCACAGCCTTATTAACCTCTTCTATAGCTCTATTAACCTCTTCCTCATCGCCGTGACCATTTAATGCGATAGGCACAGCTGTTACTACACCTTCACTCTTGGCTTCCTCCACTGACGTATCTTCACGCTTCGACTCTTCCTCTGGCGTTTCTTCAATATCCACTTCTCGTTGTGCGGCAGCTGGAGGTGGTTGAATTTCCATGCCTGGCATTATTGCGGGACTGGACATAGTCTCCACAAATGATTTACGATTTGGAGAGGAAGGCGATATCATTACTTGGGTAAAGTAACCACTACGTCTATTTTCAAAATCCAACACATTCTCCTTGGCCAAACGCTCTTGAATGCGTCTTTGGCGCCTTATAAACTCGGGCACATTTTCATCTTCACCCTGTTTTATAGGCGGCTCAGGGGTTAATTTGGTACGTCTCAACACAACTTTGGAAGCTTCATTATCCTCTTGGCCATTTTGTTGCAGCGATTGTTGCGAGGCCTTGGTGATGTTGGAAGGCTTAAAGACACCATTAAATGTGGTACTCTTGACCACAAACTCATTGGAGGTCTTAAACGTAGCTGGAGCTATAGCGGGAGTGGAGGCAGAAGCCGAATTTACTGTTGCCGGCCAAGGGTCGCCATTGCCATTAAATATTTTCGGTGAACGTTGTATAGTAAAGTTGGGTTTGCCATGATTTATTAAGAGTTTTGTGGCAGGGGGTGGTGTCCTCTCCCCGTTGAAAGATAAACCGGAACGCAGTTGCAATTTGGGTTTATTGTTCATGTCAGCCATGTTAATGGTGTGGTAGTTACGTTGATATGAGGGCAACACTGGAAATAAACAAAAAGAAGGGGAAAAAATTAGAAATTAGACAGGTTTCATTCACTAATTAGTTATGACGTTTTAACGGTTTTTTCATCCTGAAATTTCGTCTTTGATTATATTTTATTAGAGAATATTTTATAAAATTCATATAATTTTATATTATAATTATGCTGTTTATAGAAGTCAGTTGAGCTTTGTTTAAGTGTCTGGCAATTAAAAGAAAATAATATATGAGTCAGCAAAAACCCCTACTTAAAGTAATAAAATTCAATTAAAAAGAATTAGATCGGGATTGAGAAAAAAACGTTAAAATAATCTTTTAACCCTGGGCTGGCCAAAAGGTTCTGGCCTAGGCTCGTTTGAAAGTTTGATTTTGCATTTTTCAAAACAAATTCGGTCCCACTTTGCCCTAAGAGTCTGGCGAACTCTTCAGCAAAACTGTTAAATCACCTTTGTAGTCGTTACCGTGCGTCTTATACAGTGAGCGGTTGCGTAAATATGCTGGCATTTACTGTGTTGGCAAGAAAACGTAAGGCTATTTTGGTCTTTCCAGATCTGAACATAAAGGACCAGATTGATCACTTATGGTCAGATTCACAGTTGAAAATTCTCCATTAAAATTAAATGTAAATGCCCTACGTTTGTCATTCAAATGTCATTTAATATGAAAATATTCTGGGAGCTTTTAAATTGAGCTTTTAAATGACGAGCGCGAAACTCGCCCTTAGTAGTAGAGACAAAAGCCCATCTTCCAGTGTACTGGACGGATGTTTGCTTCAAGGCGTTAATATCGATTAGGATCATTACCAGGCTGCAGTAAAGGTTCGAACAAAAATAAGCAGAGCAAAAATCATACGAAACCAGACAAATAGAAAGCTGGACGTCGGAAGCTGCAATTATCAGATGTAGCCACATCGTGTCTAAATAAATTCACTCGATTACTAGGACTGAATGCACCCATGCCCGATGATTGTGTATCGCAGTGAAAATACATTGCCGACTCTATAAAAACTGCAGCGAAAGCCAAGACTGTCAATAAATAAATAAATGGTTTCCCATTACATCCCATGAATGGACAGGGGAGAACTTCTCACAATCACTGAGCTGTGCGCATTCCAGTTTTCACTCACTGATTGTGACCTACAGTTTTACACCGATTCCGGACGGTATTTTGATAAGCTTTTACATGGCTATATACTCGATAGTGTCGCCGTCACTACGCAAGGTGACCGCCGCCGAAAGAAAGTTTAGGGTGGCCAGAGCAGGGTTCGAACCCAGGATCTCATGTACAAGAGCCGCGCACACTAACCATTGCACCACCGACGGCCAAAACCATGACTGGTTATGAAAAATCTAGTCATGATAAACCATGGTACGATGAAGAGTGTGTCATGGCAACTGATGAAGAGAACGCTGCACGTATAGTAATGCTTCAGCCAGTTGCAACGCAAGCTGCCACAGAGCTGCATATATAGGGCAAAGGATAGAGGAAACCCGATTTTTTAAACAACAAACCCCAGTGGAGAAAACGTGAAAGTGAGAAACTGTAAACTTACAGAAGGAAGAACGACAGCCCGAAAATTCTACCGGAAAATGAAAAGCCGAACCACGGCTATGACTCTGCCCCGCCCCTTCGGTAAAGATAAGGACGGAAGCTTATGGTGATTTCGTTTCTCAAAAATAGTGTTGCCCTTGTCTGAATAAATAAATATGTTCCCATTACATTCCACGAAGGGATAGGGAAGAGCTTCTCACAATCACTGAGCTGTGCGTTTTCCAGATTTCACTAACTAATTGGGACCTACAGTTTTACTCCGGTTCCGAACGGTTTTTTGAAAATCTATTTCATGGTTTTATTACTCAATAGTTTCGCCGTCACTAAGCGAGGGGGACGTCGTTGAAAGAAGTGTAAGGCGGTCAGAGCAGGGAACGAACCCACGTTCTCTCGTGTACAACAGCCGCGCAAATTAACAGTTGCACCACCGACGGCCACTTGTATGAGGTGATATTTAAAAAAAGTTGCCATCACCCCTTCAAAGCTGCCCCATTTTTGTGGTGAGAAAAGATCATAGAAATGTTACATTTTCCTTTTGCTTTCTTCCTTTTGCTTTTTTACCGTGTTTTATTTACCTGGTTTAACTAAAGTTTTCGACCAGTGTATTATTGATTTTTTTGTCAGCAACTGCCATTATCCGCAGATGAGCAGATTTGGTTGGGAATACGAATATATCATTTCTCTGCATTTCTTCTCTAAGGAGAATCCAATGCAGCCTAGGGAGTTGAGGAGGATGGTTTCGAAAGGCACAAAAAATGTACGCAAGAGTACAGAAATTGTACACAGAAGTTCAAAAACTCCACAAAAGTTTAAAAACTATACGTAAAAGTACAAAAGGTGTACAAAAAACTTTCTAATAAACTTTTTGTACAAAAACTTTCAAAAGTTAAAAAACCCCCACAAAAGTTTAAAACCTGTACATAAAAGTACTAAAGGTGTACAAAAACTTTCTAATAACTGAGACAAAAACTACACGAAAATACAAACAGGGAACACAAAAAGAAAATGTAAATTCTTTAGACAAAAACTACCCAAAAGTACAAAACGTGTACAAACAATTACAAAAAATGTACACAAACAGACAAAAAGTGTACACAATAGTGCAAACGGTGCACACAAAATGCGAAAATATTACACAAAGTACAACCACTACACAAAAGTTCAAAAACTTCAAAAATAACAAAATCTTTGCATAAATGTATTTAAACTCATGTACAAATTACAAAATGTGTACAAACACTTACAAATAATTTCCACAACAATTTCACAAAAGTACAAAAAAAATATACACTAGTACAAAAGAAAATATCTAAGTACAAAAAGTGAAAACAAAAGAAAAAAAGTTCACAGAAAAGTACAAATATGGTTCAGAAAACTTTACAAATTATACGAAAAACTACAATAACTTTACAAAGGTTCAACAACTACACTAAAGTACAAAAAAAATGCATACAAGTACAAAAAGTACACAAAAGCTTACAAAAAGTTAAAGCAAAGGTACGAAAACTACTCAAAAGTACAAAATGTGTATAAAAGAGTACACAAAGTGTATACAAGAGTGCATAAAACTACATAAAAGTGGGGAAAAATTACAAAAATGTACGTAGTGTGTACATAAAAAAATGGGTGTCCAGTACATCCCGTGAAGGATGTGTACATAAAAAAAGGTCTTCGCGGAAGAACAGAACCTGTACACAAATATTCAATGAAATGGTCAAAAATTAATTCATGACAAAAATATACTTTACTAAGGCCATTAAACAAATTTACAACCACTAACACACCAGTCCTTTTTTGTTAGATTTTATTGTTATTTATTTGTGGTATATTTACACAAAAATTTTAACGCACAAACCGAAATGCCCTTGCTGATGTGTTGTTGGTTGGTTTGAGCCATTGCCTCTATCTGGTATTATTAAAGCAATACTTTCCAATATGCAACCGCCTATAAGAAACACACCAAATGTCATTAATTTACTGAGACAGTTGGCTACTCTGTACGTCATTACTCTATGAGCGAAATCTGCAAGACGTTACTGCAGTATTTTCGAGAATTGTGAAGAAATAACAAAAGTTGGTTTTTCAGTAAACAAGGACAAGATAAAATTAATGGTTTTGACATGAAGAGCATCCACCCGTTTGAAGGAAAGTGTGAACGCTGATAACCGTTGTAATTCCGAGGTAGAGGGCGAATTTATTCACCACGGATCTGCCGTGAACAGAAGCCATAATGTCAGCCTAGAAATCAAACAGAGAATTGTGCTTATAAACACGCAAGCTGTTCCGAGATAAGATCGTCTTTCGAAAAACGAAAAAGGAAAAGAAAAGATTTTCATACCTTTCTTGATTTAGAGCGTAGAATCTTGGGTCATATCGCATGCTTTTGAAGCATCATTGGGAGTCTTCGAGAGAAGGAAAATATATGGTCCTATAATGGGAAACGGCGAGTATCGTTGACGGATGAACCACTATACTCTGAAAAATTTGCCTTTTTTTGTTGTTTGGATGCAAATATAACGTGTTTGTCGCTTGTTGCAAAAACATTATACTTGTGTCCAAACACATTGTGTTTGCTATTCAATATAACATGTTTGGAACACAATGATTTATAGGTTTTAAACTACGTATTTGTAACCCAAAAATGGATTTGTCTGTTGAAAACTGCTGAAATCAAAAACGTGACAGACAACAAAGAAACACAAAGCAGCAGATCTACAATTCACGGAAACAATGATTGCAACATGTACATGGTTCTTGCAATATGTTGCTGGGGCTGATATTTTTCAGTGTGTAGCTACGAGGGCGGGTCAATAAGTCCGTGCCTTTTTGAATGAAACACAGTTTCTTTTGCAAAAAAAAATTATTTTTCAACATAAACTCCTTTTAGCTCAATATACTTTGTCCGTTTCTCCAATTTTTGTATCCCTTCCAAAAAATAGGAAGCCGGAGGTAAATCTCTTTCCACCGAGCCATTTCTTTAGATTTGGAAATAGAAAATAGTCACTGGGGGCTAAATCCGGAGAATATGGCGGATGAGGTACCAATTCGTAGCCCAAATAAACAACTCCAAACAATCCTTTGAAGTTGTCACACGATTACGTTTATGGTCAATTGAGAGCAAACGCGGCACCCATCTTGCAGAAAGCTTTATTAAACCCAACTGATCATTTAAAATCGAAACCACACTGCCATATGAAATGCCTATGGCATCAATAATCTCACGCACTTTTACTCTTCGATCGGCCAACCCTATAGCGTGGACATTTTCGGGTGTATTGACCTCAATTGGCCGTCCAGAACGTTCAGCGTCATTTCTACTTGTGCGACCACAACGAAAGTCAGTTGACCACTTTTTTACCATTGAAATCGATGGTGCAGAGTCCCCATAGTATTTATCTAGCTTGATTGACGGTTTTTTTTCGCAAAAAATAATGTTTAATGAGCCCTCGAAATTCACTTTTTCCCATTTTTAAAAAAACAGCTGTTGCACGCAAACTAAATGACGGAACTTGCTCAAAATTTGACAGTTATCTATTAACAGGTGGTACTTGATGGGAACAGTGTTGCATTTCATATGACTACGAGGGAAGTTGGAAAAGTTACAGACTTATTGATCCGCCTCGTATATAATATAAGTAAATATTCAGAGATCGTCGTAGTTATGTGTATCAAAATATGTAGCGTGTTTACGCTGTCTAGGACATGTCAGTAGAATGGATCAGGATACACCAGTGCGAAAAGTATTCGAAGACGGACTCGTAGGACATCGAAAAATAGGACGACCAAGACTTGGCTGGAAAGACCAGGTGGAATGTTGCCTGACAGAGCTTGGTGTTATAAACTAAAGGAGAAAAGCTGTAGATCGGGTCAGTAGGAGATACGTGTTATCCTCATTTTGTAAGGCCCTTGACACCTCTGGATTGTTGGAGTCCACCTAAATAGGTAAGTAAGTATAAAGGGTTCTAACTTCAAAGTCCGCCTCGATTCTTTGCATTTATGGAAATGTAATTTCAGTTATTATATTTCATTAAATAAATATTTGTACGATCTTTCATAAATACTTCACCAACATTTTTTCATTGAGTGTCATTGTGTTATCTTCAATAACCGTTTTCAACAATTTTCGCCGATATTTACATTGTAAGAAATTGCATGGTATTTTTCAGCGATTGCGTAAATGAAACCCCACTTCAGATAATTAATTGTAATTGAATTTATTAAAACAAAAACAAAAATGTTAACAAATCCCAAAGCAAATACAATCTGTATATAATGTAATGGCTTAAAAGCCCAAGCAAACTCACGTAGAGTCATGAAATTGCAAAAAGCAAAAATGTGACAGATAACACGATTCAAAAAAAAAAACAAGACAATTGACGCATGTGGCGCGATAGACCAGTGAGCGAGTGGCAACACTTGTCAAGTGGTAATCACCATCAGCTGTCAGCGAAAATTGGCAAGCGTGTTGTGGCCCATGATGTGCTGTGATATGATATCATTTTAAAAATGCGTACAAATATATAAATCAGGGCCAAGTACTCGAATCACCGAGACCACCACAATCACGTGTTTAAGTCACACAAATTAGCTAATTGATCAATTACCAAAAAGTGTTATAGTTTTGAATGTAATTAATGCTGCCAGACTACGGCAAATGTCTGAGCTTACATTTTATTGCACAAGAGGTTTAAATAACAATTAACTGAGATTATGCCAAATGAAATCCCACATTCGTCTGACAAATTACTAAGATTTTTGTTTTGTGTTCATTGATCGACAAGTTTTTGAACCACTGATCGAGTGTGTTTATGAGGGCTTTATAACCTCCCCAATCATTATGGCCATAATTGAAAGCATTCGCGTTATCATTTAAATGGCCAAGACAAAAATGCGTTTTTATTGCCAACAAAACATTTTTGTTTTGCTGTTGTTTTGTTGTCTGGGGACAACAATTATAATCAATTTGATTTAAAGGTTAAATATTCAATAAAGATTTGTAAATTGGCAACGAGATTAGCCAAATGATACCAGTATATCACATATATTGGTAGTATCAGTACATACAAATATTTGGCAATGAACTCGCATTTGAAGGAGTTGTATTTCTCACAACCATACGCAAATATATTTGCCCTCACTTTCCAATAAGATAAAAATAAAAATATAAATATTTTTGTAT
The DNA here is from genome assembly GCA_963931995.1 of Phaonia tiefii. Lineage (NCBI taxonomy): Eukaryota > Metazoa > Arthropoda > Insecta > Diptera > Muscidae > Phaonia > Phaonia tiefii. The sequence goes on from OZ008371.1 coordinate 25,071,955, forward strand.
TAAATATTAAAGATAATAAATATTTTTTAACGAACATATCAGTTCGAATGAGATACCCATTTTCAAGATAAATTGAAAGGTTATCTCTTAACCCTTTGACGACCACAGATCACGGTTATATTATATATATGCTTTATATCCGAGTGGAGGCTTGAAGCTCCTCGGCCTATTGAACTTCTACTCGTAGTTAATTAAAAATCAACACTGTTCCTGTCAACTGCCATCTGTTGATAGACTATTGTACAATATTAAGCAAGCGTTGCCATTTATTTTGTGTTTGACAGTCACGCAATATTTCTCCGAATCCAGGGAAAGTATGGGGACCATCAATTTCAATAGTTAAAAATTGCATTACTGAATTCCGTTGTGGTCGTACCAGCACAAGTGACTCCGAACGTGCAAGTCGCCCAAAAGAGGTCGTCACGATAGAAATCATCGATAAAATTCATGAAAAGATGCCATAAACATCTCAACTGAGTGGGTACATCACAATTTACATTGATATTTGGATATGAAAAAGCTAACCTCGCGATGGATGCCGCGTTTACTCACACTCGACCATAAGCGCTTCCATGGGATCACTTCCGAGAAGTGTTTGGCGATTTTCAGCCGCAACATCGGCGCCGTTTGGTAACCATGGGTGAAACATGGATCCATCACAATACACCAGACAGCAGAGTCAACGCAAGGGACTTCTCCGGGTGAACGTCAAGGTATTGGTCTGTCAGTCAACAAGGTCGTGGCGACTGATTTTGGGGATGTGTGCGGTATCGTCCACATCGATGACCTTGAGAAGGATCAAATGATCAATGGTGATTATTATTCACAGCGGTTGGACACATATGACAATAATTCGAAGCAAACACGACCGCACAAAAAGTGATCTTCCACCATGACAACGCTCGGGCGCATTGGTGATTATTCGCCATGGTAAATACTACACGCTGAAAAATTTGTCATTTTTTGTTGTTTGGGTGCAAATATAATGTGTTTGTAGCTTGTCGCAAATATATTATACTTGTGCCCAAACACATTGTGTTTGCTATTCAATACAATATGTTTGGGACCAGTTTATATTTTCAATCCCGAAGAAATTGCTCGGCGGTAAGGGATTTACATTGAATGACGAAGTCATCCCTGAAACAACCGCTGATTTTGAGGACCTTAAGGAAACCTATATTTTGAAAGTAATACAAAAATTGGAGAAACGATGGATTAAATGCATCGAGCTAAAAGGAGATTGTGTTGAGAAATAAATCGTTTTTCTGTCGAAAACAAAATATATTTTAATAAAAAAAAGTCACAGACTTGTCAAACTTCTCCCGTATACATATATATATTCCCATTACATTCGATAAAGGGATAGGGGAGAGAATCGCACAATCATTGAGCTGAGTGCGCTTACTAGTTCTGCACTCACTGACTGCGACCTACAGTTTTACACCGGTTCCAAGCGGTATTTTGAATTGCCCTTCCATAGCGAAGTACTCGATAGTGTCACCGTCATTAAGCGTGGTGACCGTCGGCGAAAGTTGGTCAGAGCATGGATCGAACCCACGTTTTCACGTACAAGAGTCGCACACACTAACCATTGTACTACCGACGGCTTCAAGTATATTTGACCCAGAAGGTTCCAAACGGTTTTTAGAGAAGCTCTCTCATAGCGAAGTACTCAATAGTGTCACCGTCCGTCGGCGAAAGTTGGCCACGTACTCACGTACAAGAGTCGCGCACACTAACCTTTGCACTACCGACGGCTACAAGTATATTTGGTCAAAGGTTTTTCGCACCTAAAATTGTTCAAACAGAAGATAACAAATGTGTCCGTAGGTGATTTATAGATGAGGGTTGGAGCAACAATAGTGTAGTAGACGGTACTCTATCTGAGCCAATTAGCCCCCCAAGGGTCCCCAAAATAGACCAAAAGGTGGTCTTAATTCAAGTAGAGGATCGTTCAACTAGTGCACATGGGTGAAACCAGTGGTGTGGAGTTTTCCTGAAATGGTGCAAACTCCAACAACGCATGTTGGCATTTTGAACTCCGACTCCTACTCCAATAACGAATCAGACCGAAATCCTACTTCAAATCAAACTCCAAACTCCAATTGTACATTAAGTCGGAGTTGAGCTGAAAAAATCGACTCCGACTCCGGGCAAATTTCCTGAACTCTTGAGCCTTCCGGTAGTATTGTATTCTTTCTTCTCCATCAACATCCATCTGACGGTTTCTCAAACTTATAATCACTTGATTAACAAGGAGTCGGAGTTAGACTGAAAAAAAAAACGACATCAACTCTGACTCCGACAAATTTCCTGAACTTCTGAAGTTGCGGGTCATATTGTGTGCCTTCATCCGCTTCCATGTTGCTGTTTCACAAATTTTTAGTCAGTTTATAAACACGGACTCGGAGTCGGACTGAAAAAACGACTTCAACTTCGACTCCTGAAAATTTCCTAAACTCTAAAGCACTTGGACAGTATATTCCCTCATGTGCTTCTATTTTGCTATTTCTCAAATTCGTAGTTACTTTATTAACTCGAAGTCGGAGTTGGAGTCGATTTATTCGGCCACTTTATTAACACGGAGACTTAAAAACGACTTCAACTCCGACTCCTGCTAATTTCTTGAACTCCTGAACTTGCGGACAGTATTGTGTTCTTTCGACTGTTTCCATTTTGCTATTTTTCAAATTTTTAGTCACTTTATTAATACCTAGTCAGAGACGGGCTGGATAAATGGATTTCAACTCCGACAAACATTCATAACACTTCAACTTCCGGGTAGGCTTTCATTTAGCTACCTTATTAATACAAAATCGGAGACGCCTCCAAGTTTATCTCATTGCAAATTTCCAGAGCAAATTACTTTATTAAAACGAAGCCGGAGTCGGGCTGAAGAAATCGACTCCTACTCGGACTCAGGGTAGGTTTCCACCACTGCTGAACATCCGGGTAGTTACGAAGTGGTTGTTGGCGATGAATTATAAAGGTTGTCTGAAAACAAACTTTACATTTGTTTTTCTGACAGCGCGAATGCAATGAATCAAAGGGGCGGAACGGTTATGTCAGTATGTAGCCTTGCTCTTGGGAATTCAGTCAGTATGGAGTATGGATCGGCCGCGCGCTGTGCTTGCGACAGTTTTACAAAAACTGTGCTGCAGCAACTGTAGCGAGTAGAAGATTCTTCAGTACTAAGGTTTTCTTCACTTGAATATTGCATCAAGCATCCCTCTCATTCGAAAATGAGTACAAAAATTTTAAGATACCTGTTCAACACTACAAACCCCAAAATCTGGGCAGCCAAGGTCAAAAAGAACGTCAGAAAACGTGGAGAGTGTAAACCAGTATGTTCGTGAGGATCACGGAAGTCGACTTGCCGAGCCGTAGTTTTGTAATTTTACCATTCGACTAAATGAATGCTGTGAACGCGAAGGTTTACATTTAAACAATATTAATTTTAATAAATAAATTCCCAAAATACTGTACTTTGGTAATTAATAAACATTTTCTTAAGGACAACTTACTTTTAATTTTATCGACTCACAAAACATGAAATATCTTTTGAGACACCCTGTCTAATAATGAGGCGTTCTAGTTCATTTCAAGTAATCCCGTAGTTGGATTGATGTAGTACTATAATTATAGTTAATTTCAAATCAGCTGCATCTAAGGTATTTGCTATCACATACTTGGTTACATTGTTCATTGGAAAATATTCTCGTTAAAATTAACTATTCAGCGTTGGCAACAACTACCGGTTAAGCTAATATGTTTATTTATTTTCCAAAAAAAAACTTAGTTATCATTAACGATTTTAAATCAACTATGCAATAGTCGTGGAAATTTCACCTACGAAGTGGTTTAGGCATAAAGTATATACTAGCAAAATGTTCTAATTAATTTCAACTAAGGAAGTAGCTTCAGTGGTCCAGTGATATAACCGTAAATATCGTAACAGTTAATTTCAAAATAAACTACGCTTCAGTTATTTGCTATCGAATACTCGGTTATATATAAGGGTTCTGGTTAATTTCAATTAATCCCGTAGTTGGGTTAGTGTAGTGCTATAACCACAGTTAATTTCAAATCAACTTCATTTAAGGTATTTCCTATCACATAGATTGCTAGGTTAGATTGTTCATTGGAAAATATTATTGTTAAAAATAACTATTCAGCGTTGGCAACAACTGCCGGTCAAGGTCATATATTATTTATTTTCCAAAAAACTTAGTTATCATTAACGAGTTTAGATCACTATGCAATAGTCATGGCAATTTCATTTACGAAATGATTTAAGCATAAACTATATACCAGCTAAGTGCTCTAGTTAATTTCAACTAAGGAAGTAGCTTTAGTGGTGCAGTGTTGTAATTGTAAATATCATAACAGTTAATATCAAAATAAACTACGTTTCAATTATTTGCTATCAGATATTGGGTTATATTGTTTATTCATTAAAAATCAAATAATAAAAATTAAAAAAAAAAAACAGCAGACAGTTGTCTTCTTCTATGTCTATAGTTTAGAATACAATCAGTATAAATGCGTCAAAAAATTATGCTCAAAAGATGTTGAGGTTTGAGCGAAATAAGTTCCGTGACTGACGTAACGTGACTGACGTAACATTTTTGGTATTGAACAATTCTAATACGTTAAGATACATTCTGAAGCCGGTGTACATGTAATTGTATATCATTGTGTTTGATTTTTTGTTAGTTGGTATGAGTTCCGTATTTTAGGGTATGTTTGGGCGGATGATCACCATCATCTTCGTACGCTATTGTAAATTGTACGAAAATGAGGAATTATAAAAAGACATTGCCATATATAACAATAAATGATAAATAACATAAGCAAATGAATTTATATATTTGATAGTTACTTTTGATAATATATATAATATATTTTTTATATTTATATATCCATGTTAAATTCAAATTCACATTTAACATTTTGTTACACTTAAATACATAAGTAAATATACGAAATTTCAATATTTCATCAATGAAAACAACAGCCGAAGGTTTGTGTCCACACTGAAACAGCAGCATAGTTTGTGTTCACGCTACAAACTCAAACACTCAACCAAACACCACACATATGTTTGAGTGTATGTGTTTAAACAATTTTCATTTGAGAAATTTAAATATTAGGAAGATATCAACCAATATGAAATGTATATCAAACGAAAGAAAAATTTTTAAAAAAAGTTATCTCGCCGTTACCTCATAATCAATGAAATAAAGATTACAACAATAACAATCTGACATGACTCCCTATACCGTAAGGTAAGACGTATTCTACGCCAAAAATTTGATGCTTTGGGAATTTACATCTTGTCCACTCGGCGGCCTCCGATTTCCAGCCGCATGTGCCACCGACATCACATTTCGTTTCTTAGAAACATTTATATTCATTTCCCGCCAATAAATTCCTCAATCGAAGTACAGTTGCCTAAAATTTTGTTTGTGTGCAACAAAATATTTTTTAGCGTGTAGAAAGTATTCGGTGAGAAGTCTTTGCAAATATTTCAGCTGGTTATGAAGATAGGGCTTAAGGCATGTGGTGAGAGACTATGATTAAAATTAAATCTAATTTGTATTTATATTAGAAGTTGGGTAAAATATTCCCCGTTTTATGACTAGAAATATATCCATATAAAGGGCTCAGACGTTGCATGTGATGATTGTTTCCGTACTTGTCATTCTAAAGCAGAGGAATCGCCGGGGAAAAGTTTAGAATTCAGCCTTATAAATTTAATTTTCTGATTTCCAAAATTGTGATGTACATTAAGTTGCTATCAATTTCCACTCTTAATAGCAATACAATAACAACAAATTAGCTTTAATTTCCTATTTAAGTTTTAAAATTATTACGTGGCATTTAAAAGTTAGGGGCGAAATAAATCTAGTAGTTACTTTAGCCTCACCGGGTATAATTAAATTGAAACAAAAATTTCAGGATCTCCTTGAATAAATCTAAATGTTTTCGATTTTATTGTTCGCAATACAAATAAACATTTCAATATCTTACAATAAAAAAAAATATTCGAAACTAAATAAAACTTAAGTTTTGTTAAACATTCAAAACCATTTGCTACAACTATCACTTTTTTGAATGATTAGTATTTATTTATTTTTTTTTTTTTTTTTGCTCTAAGGTTATTGTTATTTTTGTTTTTAATATTTATTGTTAGTTATTCTAGAGGAGATCTTGTCCAATGTCTGGGAATTACACAACCATAAGTTTGTGTAGAAAACTACAACAGAAAATAAATGCAATAAATTAACTATTTAAATAAACTTAAAGTATTTAGCTGCATACTAATTTCGAATCGTTAGTCCCAAGTGCTTTGATGACGATAGTACGGGGAGGGGGGACCGGGGGATTTTAAAAAATAAACACCTTTTCTCAAAGTAAATATTTCACCGTTTTTATTGTTGTTTTCATTACTGTTAGCACATCAAACAGTTTAAAACACTTTTAATTTTAGTTAGAAATTAAAAAAATATGAGGGATGATTATAATAAATATTTATAATATCAAAATGATTCATAACTTTAGAGAAAAACTTCAGTATAATGTGAAACCCCCCAGTAATCTCACAAAGATTCCAGTGATATAACGGGTTTTTCAATAAGAGCGCTACAAAAGTTTTTTAAATAAAACAAAACCGGTTTTAGAAACCAATGAAATTCTTTATTCCTGTGCAAATACGTTCGATGCCATTATGTATGGAACTCGATTTCTTTTGCATGGCCACCATGGGCACACTTGCAGAAGTCCAGACGCTGTACCCAATTTTCGACGGTTTTCAAGCATAAATCGGCAGATACTGCTGCAATTTCACGTTCGATATTCGTACGAAGTTCATCAATCGTCGCTGGCTTGATGGCATAGACCATAGACTTGACGTAGCCCCACAGGAAATAATCTAACGGCGTCAAATCGCACGACCGAGGCGGCCAATCGACTGGGCCATTTCGTGAGATAACACGTTCACCAAACTTGGTTTCCAATAAATTGATTGTAGCATTCGCTGTGTGGCTTGTGGCGCCGTCCTGTTGGAACCACATGTCCTCCAAGCCCATATTATCCAATTGGGTCCAAAAATATTCGGTTATCATTGAACGGTAGCGATTCGCATTCACAGTAATGTGCCGGTCTTGATCGTCACGGAAGAAGTACTGCCCAATGACGCCGCCAGCCCATAAACCGCACCAAACCGTAATTTTTTCGGGATGCAATGATGACTCATGGAATACGTGTGGATTGCTGTCTGACCAATAACGCATATTTTGCTTATTGACGAAGCCATTCGCCAGAAATAAAATTCAGAATTGAGAAATTGGACGTAGCGCTCTTAAAGTTGAGGCCACTGACTCCAAATATCGGTAGTAAATTTTAATAATTTCGACTCGTTGTTGGCTCGTATACCTTTCCATGATGAAATGGCAAACCTTACTGAAGAGAAATGTCAAAAGAGCGGGAAAAAATATAGAGTCGTTTGCTGTCCCTATCGATTTACTTCTGTAGTGTCTCTGTTGAAAAACCCTTTAATTAGGGTATTTTCTTAGTCATTTTTTCTGCTATAGTACTCGTTTCATATTTCTCTTATTGACTTTACATACTAACTTATATTAGCTAAGATTCAAACACATTTCTGCGCGTTTGTTTTCCCTCACTCAGGTATTAGGAGAGAGGGAGTGATTGTTGGAGGCAGGGGAAGGAAACAAACGCCACTACATTTTGAAGGTCACATTAATTACTGGACATGATAGATAAGTAGTCTACAATATACATATACATTTGTAACAACACACCGGAGACCTGTTACACACTTCAACGCCGCCCCCGCTTAAACTACTTCACTGCCTCGCACCCTGTCACGCCTTGCGGTAGTGGATTTGTTAAATACCTCTTAAAGGTTTCATTCGCTACGCTTTATTGTTATACCAATAACTGGAAAAAAGCTGTTAAGTGTTTATTGTTAAAGTTAATTAAAAAGGTTTCAACTCGAGAAAAGCAAATAAATAAATAAATAGTTAGGTCATTTATAAATATACTACATAGTATATATAAGATATATGGGAATATTGGGGTGTTTGTTATTTGCGTGATTTTAAAATTCTTAAAAGAGTTTGATAACGCTGACAGTTTGAATTTCAGGCTACGTCCTAAATATCATAAATTTATTACTTATATCGTTAAAATGATAAAAAAAAACGGCTCCAGCAACATACTGCAGGAACCATGTACATGTTTGCAAGCACTGATTTCATGAATTGAATACTACGGGTAATTTAACAGAATGTTAGATCTATTATCTGGCAACTCTGATACTTTATTATTGTTTATTATTGTAATTTATTAGTGTAATTTATTCCTATTATTGCGTAAAATCATAAAAAATACACCGCGGGAAGATCTTATCAGTACCGTGGAAGATTTACTTATTGACCTGGTAGAAGGTCGATAGTCATTCTTAGCAAAAAACAAATACTAAATCATACCCACATGAAAACAAAACAGCTGTTCTCAACAGTTGTCAGCTGTTTGCATTTATACTTCCGATGATATACTAATCGGCGTTAGAACTCCTGTCAACGTTATCGGTCGAATAAGTTGTATGTATTCATTGAAAAAATATAAATCTGCTAACCGGGAAATTATCGTTACGATAAAAGATATCCGGACATTGAGAAAATTACCGTAATGTCGCATATGGACCGCTAGCGGGCCAGGTTAGCGATAACCTTGTTCTCTAGTCGTTGCAGGTTACACCATCTAATTTGAGAATAAGTTAACATTTCAGGTGGCTTTGACCAATTTAGAGCAAACAAATTATTGAAGGCGGCGGCACAACAGAAAAATTAAATTGGCGGCTCTTGGTTTTCCCAGTTGTATACCAATTTAGGGAGGTTTTGAAATAACTGAACCTTCAAAATTGGATCAGTGGGTCAAATCGGGACAGACGGTGAAATCGGCATACATTTTAAACCGATGAGAGCCAATTATATCGGCGGCGGCGTGAGCTTCATAATATTTTTGGTGACGGCGACGCATCGGAAAATTTTCGATCGGCTTCTGTCTGCCAAGCAGTTGTTTTTTGTGTATGTTTTTATTATGGCTGCAATTATTTGGTACTTGGCAGAGCTGCATAAAATGTACACCAGTTTAAAATGAGGTAAAAACTTAAAATTTAGTTTTTACAGATTTAATTAGTATGAGTAATCTCTTGGGTTAGCTGGGTTAATAGAGGGAACCTTCGAAATGCGCTAATCTTGGTGGGCGTAAATGTCATATAAGTATGTTAATAGTGGTAGCCACTTCTACCTAACCTATCAAGAGGGCGAATAGTGAATATATATTAGTGGTCTTCATGAAAGCTCGAAAGAACCTCGTAAACTCGACAACATCGTAAACTTGCACTAAACCATACATAGCGACTTGCATAAAAGTGGAAAGTTTTCGAGGCAAATTTGCTGCGCAAACGTGGGATGGAGAAACGTGCAAACTTTTGACATTTCGTTGTCAGCTGACTAGGATGGATAAATAAGGTGATAGCACTAGAACAGTAGAAAAAGTACACAGACATAATACATGCAATTGCTACTGCTACCACCTTATGTATCCATCTTGGTCAGCTGATATGGTTTTGAGCATAAATACGCTGAGCAACTTTGCTTGGTGCCTCATGCAACGGTGCGAGGGAAACTTGCGCTGAGCAGAAGTTCTCGGCTTTCACGTTTGCATGAATGCCGCTATTATTTTCCGTCGTTAGTTGACCTCTTGGTGATGGTTGGTGAAGCAATGACCTCGCATGACTCTAGAACATAGGAATACAGGGTTTGCTCAGCTCTGTCTGTTTTGCTTTCAATCCTCCCGCGATGGTTTGATTCTTTATTGTCTGCGACATTAGCCAGAACTTAGACATAAAATGGCTTCTCATAATGCAACCATTAGCAGTCGGTATAAAACTGTAGTTACCAGTGAGTGAGTCTGAGACAAGAAAGCAAACAAACAGCTTACAGATTATAAGATATTTACCCGCACCCGTTGCATTTCATGATTCCTTTAGAAATAATAAAATGTTTACATTATTTATATCCCTAGAGGGCAGGCTACAAGGTCTCCCGATTTCATCATTGATACAGTAATGAAATCGTTGCTGGTAGTCTTGTACAGTAAGTGATTGTGAATGTTTGCCGTCACTACACCTGCTTACTATGTAAGTGAGGGTTCGTTTGTTTGTCTCGATGTGTTCAATGGACTTAGTACATTTTTGTCAGGAGTCCCTTTTTCAGTCTACCTACTTTTTAAGGGCCGTCCGTGCTGCAATGTTTATTATACGTGACTCTTCCACAAGATAACTTTAGTGCCATCCCTGCTCTGACCCCCTTACGTTTATATCGACGCCAACACTATCAAGCAATTAGCCATGGAACAGCTTCCTATAAACCCGTTCGAAACTAATGGAAAACTGTAGGGCCCCAATCAATAAGTGTAAAATTAGAAAGCGCACAGCTCGGATTGTGAGAAGATCTTCTCTTTCCCTTCGTGTGATATAATGGTAAAATATTAATTTATTTATAAATTTTTGTACTTTTGAGTACACTTTTTGTACCTTTGTGTATACTTTCGAACTTTTTGTTCTGTTATATTGAATTTTGTACTTTTGTGGAAATTTATTGTACCGTTTTGTTATATATATTTATGTTTACTCTTTGTACCCTTATATAAAATATTTTGAACACTTTTATACCTCCGTGTCTACTTATTGTACTTTTGTGTACATATGTTGTGCTTTTGTCTACTTATATGTATGTATATTCTTTGTACTTTTGTGTATAGTTTTTGTACTTGCGTGTAGACTTCTTATAAATTTTGTTGTTTTTGGGTAAGCTTTTCGTATTTTTGTGTAAAATTATTGTAGTTGTAGGTACACTTTTTGGTGGTCGGTGGTGCAACGGTAGTGTGCGCGCCTCTTGTACATGAGATCCTGGGTTCGATCCCTGCTCAGACCACCTTAAAATTTCTTTCGGCGGCGGTCACCTCGCATATTGACGGCGACACTATCGAGTATTTAGCCATGAAAAAGCTTCTCAAAATGCCGTTCGGAATCGGTGTAAAACTGTAGGTCCCAATCAGTGAGTGAAAACTGGAAAGCGCACAGCTCAGTGATTGTGAGAAGCTCTCCCCTGTCCCTTCATGGGATGTAATGGGAAACCTTTTTTTTTTTTTAGGTACACTTTTTGTACTTTTATGCACACTTTATGTTTCAGTCAGTTTTGAGTTCATATCTTGTACATTTATGTACAGTTATGGTAGTTTTGTGTACACTTGGTGGGACGTTGTGTACACTTTTTCTACTTTTGAATAAATGTTTTTTAATTTTACACACAAGTCATATTCACTTCACTTGAATTTTTGGACATCACAAATGACAAATGAAAACAAAATTAAACAACTTTTGTTTTAACACTACTTATATTATACTACAACCCAATATTATCAACTATATTGTTTACTTGTGATTGGGTTTGTGTCTAGACTAACGGCTTGCATGTTTAATGGGAAGTTTTCTAGGTGGAGCCTGTAACCAATATTTAGTATACTTATATTGTAGTTTTGAACCCAATAAAAAGTAAATTTAGAAAAGCCAAAATGAAAGATGTTTAAAAAAATTAAATTTTCTTAAATAAGTATCTTTTCATAAAAAAATAACTTTTCTCAAAAAAAATACCTATTCATATTCTTAAACAAAGTACCTTTTGTTAAACAAAAATACATTATCTTAAAGAAGTATCGTTGCTTAAAAAAAGTAAATTTTCTTACAAAATAAGTACCTTTTCTTAAAAAAGTACATTTACTTACAACAAATTGCCTCTTCTTAAAAAACTACCTTTTCTTTCAAGAGTACCTTTTTTGCGAAGCAACACAAATTTTCTTGAGATAGGTACCTACTCTTAAAAATGTACCTATTCTTGACCGTCGGTGGTGCAATTGGTAGTGTACGCGCCTCTTATACTTGAGATCCTGGGTTCGATCCCTCCTCTGACCACTTTAAAATTTCTTTCGACGGCGGTCACCTCACATAGTGAAGCCATGCAAATGATTTAAAAAAAAATACCGTTCAGAACCGGTGTAAAACTGTAGGTCACAACCAGTGAGTATAAAACTAGAAAGAGCACAGCTCACTGGTTGTGAGAAGCTCTCCCCGATTCCTTCATGGGATGTAAGGCGAAACCATTTATTTATTTTATTTATTCTTGGAAAAAGTTCAATTTCTAAAAACAATTCCCATTTCTTAAAAAAAAACCCTTTTCTTCAAAAATTCCTTCTCTTAAAAAAGTAACTTTTCTTTCAAAAAATTGCTTTTCTTAACAATACCTTTTTTTTAACCCTTTCCTAAAGACAGTACCACCTCTTTAAAAAGTACCTGTGCTTAAAAAAAGTACTTCTTTTTAAAAAAAAAATTACACTCTTATGGCTTTTTCTTACAGAAAGTACTTCTTCTTAAAAAAAAGTATCTTTTCCTAAAAAAAACATTAGATTTAATAAAACAAAAACCTCTCTTTAAAAAAGGACCTTTTCGGGAAAATATAATACATAAAATATCATTTAAAAAAAATACTTGTTAATCTTTTGTATAGTTTTTCTATTTGGTGAACACATTAGGTACCTTTGCTCATATTTTTGTACTTTTATGTACATTTTTTATACTTTTGTATATACTGTTTTCTGTGTAATTTTTTGTGTAATTTTTTGTGTAAATTGTCTGTACTTGTGTAGACATTTTGTACTTTCATTTCAACTTTTTGCATTTTTGTTTACACAGTTTGTACTTGTGTACAATTTTGTACTTTAGTATTCACATTTTGTACTTTTGTGTATCGGGACTTGTTATCTTCACTCTATGTATTTTCGTTACAGAAACAATTGAACGTCTAGTAGAAAAATTTTAAACCACCGGCACAGTAAAAAATGTTCCCGTGCCAGTGAGACAAAGAAGTGTCCGTAGTGTCGAGAATATTGCTGCAGCTGCAGCTTCAGTTCAAGAAAGCCCAAATGTGTCTCTCACACGTCGTTCTCAAGCGTTGGGCATCTCTGTGACGTCGTTGTGGCGAATTTTGCGAAAAGATCTTGGCCTACATCCTTACAAGATCAAATTGACGCAAGAACTGAAGCCGCTTGACCACCCTAAGCGTCGTATGTTCGTGAATTGGGCTGAGCAACAACTTGAAAATGATTCGGATTTTCATCGGAAAATCATCTTCAGCGATGAGGCTCATTTCTAGCTGAATGGCTTCGTCAATAAGCAAAATATGCGTTATTGGTCAGACAACAATCCACACGTAATCCATGAGTCATCATTAAATCCCGAAAAAATTACGGTTTGGTGCGGTTTATGGGCTGGCGGCGTCATTGGGCCGAACTTCTTCCGTGATGATCAAGACCGGCACATTACTGTGAATGCGAATAGCGAATCGCTACCGTTCAATGATAACCGAATATTTTTGGCCCCAATTGGATAATATGGACTTGGAGGACATGTGGTTCCAACAGGACGGCGCCACAAGCCACACAGCGAATGCCACTATCAATTTATTGGAAACCAAGTTTGGTGAACGTGTTATCTCACGAAATGGCCCAGTCGATTGGCCGCCTCGGTCGTGCGATTTGACGCCGTTAGAATATTTCCTGTGGGGCTACGTCAAGTCTATGGTCTATGCCAACAAGCCAGCGACGATTGATGAACTTCGCACGAATATCGAACGTGAAATTACAGCAGTATCGGCCGATTTATGCTTGAAAACCGTCGAAAATTGGTTTCAGCGTCTGGACTTCTGCAAGCGTGCCCGTGGTGGCCATGCAAAAGAAATCGAGTTCCATACATAATGGCATCGAACGTACTTTCACAGGAATAAAGAATTTCATTGGTATCTAAGACCGGTTTTGTTTTATTTAAAAAAAACTTTTGTAGCGCTGTTATTGAAAACCCGTTACATAAAATATCATTTAAAAAAAATACTTGGTAACCTTTTGCACAGTTTTTCTATTTGGTGAACACTTTATGTACTTTTGTTTATATTTTTGTACTTTTATGGACACTTTTTTTATTTCTGTGTACTTCTGTGTAATTTTTTGTGTAAATTGTTTGTACTTGTGTAGACATTTTGTACTTTCATTTCAACTTTTTGCATTTTTGTTCACACATTTTGTACTTGTGTACAATTTTGTACTTTTGTATTCACATTTTGTACTTTTGTATTCAAATTTTATACTTTTGTGTAACGGGGCGTGTTATCTTCACTCTATGTATTTCCGTTACAGAAAGGTTGGCGATTCTTTTTTAATATTGTTCCATAAGAACTGTGACTGCAATAAAAATTAGCTTAGTAGCGTATAGATCCCAATTTAACGCTTAAGTCGACCATTTGTATGGAGATTCTGTATAGAATAGATTAACTACTTTCCTTTTTTTGTTTTCACTTAATAATAAAATTGTTACTTTAATTCGGATAATGGTGTTGAAGGTGTCAAACGAGGGCGTGGCGTGGTTCCCATATCCATTACGAATTTTCTGTTTGACATTTCACCTCATTATGTTATTTAGCTTGGAGTTTATAACAAAAGTTATGGACTTAATACTGCGATTTGTAAGGAAGGTATCAAAAGTGAGCGTTGCTATATATTAGGCGGTACAATTTCATATATATTTTAGATTAGACTGTTTAGTTGTTTAGTGTTTTAGCAGCGGATTACTGTTACAAGAATAAACAAACTAAAATTTATTTTTGTTTAAAACCTTTTATTTTGAAAAATTAAAACCTTAAAAATATTCGACACCCTATTGAACAAAGCCTTACGTATGTATGTATATCCAAATGGATGTTGTACATACATATGCAAAGATATAAATAAAGTGGTTTTAAGTAAAATGTTCATGTTTAGTTAACAATTGAAATTAAACAATATCTTGGCAATAGTAGTAACCATGTTTAAAAATTGCTTCTTTATATTTCAAATATTTTGTAACAATTTATGGTTTAATGTTCAATATCCAAATACTTTAGCATAAATTGATGTTATATTCAAATTTTGTAATTAAAATCTTAATAAGCATTTCAAGGTCTATTAAAAGTTGTTGGCTTCTTCAAACAAATATAATCCATCATCCATAACAGTATTTTGTGAAACATTTGCAATTATTTAAATTGAAATAAAAACACAAGCTTCAATTGAACTGTTTAAAATCCAACAAAAAAACAAAACGATTACGATTTCTATTTTTAAATCACTTAATTAATGAAGATATTAGAAAACATAACGATACGAGAATTTTTTTTTTTTTAATATTTTTATTATTCTAGCTTTAAAGTTCCGAGAAAGCGACAAAATCTTGGAGGTTTATGAGATAATAATAAACAAAGTGCTTAAACGTTTTTAATACAAAAATAATGACGCATTTAATAATGAGTCATTTGTAAATAAATTGTTAAAATATTAAGAATAAAATACACAATTATTAATAAAAAATAATTAGGAAAAAAAAGAAAGCCATGAAGTCAGCCACTCAGATAAAAAAACAACGGAAATGAATATCAAATAAAATGTTTCTAAGATGACGGAAGAAGTCATTAAATTTTCAATCAACTTTAAATATTTTGATTAATTTTGAATATTTTCCGGTTTTTAATATAAAATACCAACACCGACTATTAATTTATTAATTTATAATATTTAAATACTTTTTCTTAATTCTTAACTGCTTTATAGTTTATAGCAATTGAAGTGGCAAGTCTTCCTGCACTTCTTTTTATTACACGTTTTCGACTTATCTCCTTTAAATCTCTCTCGACAGAATTAAGTTAGACTAAGGAGTTTCTCAAAAACCAGTCAAAATTTCTCTTCACTCAAATGCCTACAAACAAAACGAGTGAAACCCTAGTACTTCTCTACTCTCTCTCTTACTCTCTTCATTGAATATTTCAATACACGAGCAGCTTTTTGATTTCTCAAAGACGATTTACAATTAGACGACCAGAAGATGTGCGCAACTTGGCAACCCTGGTAAAAGAGAACCAAAAAGTGCTAGGAGTTCACTCAAACGCATTTCTCTCTCGCGTCATATCTTGCTTATTTCATACTTTTTCCATAGTTTATGTAATTTTACTTCAACATGGTTGGAATTTGTATAGTTATATACAATAACACTATCAAAAAGCTGCTCGTGTATTGAAATATTCAATGAAGAGAGTAAGAGAAAGAGTAGAGGAGTACTAGGGTTTCGCTCGTTTTGTTTGTTGGCATTTGAGTGAAGAGAAATTTTGACTGTCTACTTGTACATCGTTTTTGGATTTCTATGGCACAGCTGATCGAAAAGGTACTAGAGAAATGATGTAGAATGAGAGACCAAAGAAGACATAAAGATTATAGACCATGGCAGCAAGCTAAGTTTAAAAGTGTTTGATTGATACTAATGACAGCTAAATTATGTTTTATGTAGTTTGCATCGAACGAAAATACGCCTTCCCTTTTATTTCTGTCCGTATTGGTCCAACCGAAGAATAAATTAGAAAAGCAACTAAAACTGGATGAAATGGCCTACTACCTCGTCGTCATCAAGAGAACACGAAGATTTTGGCAACGAAAATACTTTACAAAAGCGAAAAGAGAACACGCACAAACGTACAACATGAAGAAGATCGAATATCGTATGAAACTAGATATAGAGAAAGCTAGACTATAAAGCAACTATGGTATAGAGAAGAAAATTTACTCATGGAGTGGAATGCCAACAAATAAAACGAGTGAAGCGCGTCGTTTCTCTGGTCTCTCTCTCTCTCTCTCTCTTACTCTGTTCGTTGAATATTTCAATACACGATCTGCTTTCTGATGATGTTATTGTATCTAACTATAGAAAGTCCAACCATATTTAAATAAAATTTCATAAATTATGTAAAAAGAATGAAATAATCAAGTTATGACGCGGGAAAGAAATGCGGTTGAGTGAATCGCTTCGACTTTTTTTTGGTTCTCTTCTGTTAGGGTTGCCAAATTGCGCCTGTTTTTTCTTCTCCACTTGTACATCCTTTTTGGCTAGACATCGAAAAGATGTAATTACCAGAGGTAGCCAGCCACAGCCTACTGAAGGAAGCTTTCGCAACTTTTGGCGTAGAACCCACCTCCTCCCGATGACGATCCTGAAGCGCAGTGGGAGCCCATTTCCGACTCTATATAAACTGCCGCAACAACCGTATTTGGTTTTGAAAAACCGCTTCGCAACAAACTATGGTAAGATGAAGAGTGTCGCATAGCAAATGATGAAAAGAACGCTGCACGTATGGTAATGCTTTAGTCAATTGTAACGCGAGCTTCGACTGAACGGTATAGGGGAAAATGAAGAAGGTAAACCGTATCTTTAGGCGTAAGAAACGGCTGTGGAGAAAGGGCGGGAGTGAAAAAATTGAGACATACAAAAGGAAGAACGAAGCCCGAAAATTCTACCAAAAAGTCAAAAACAGAACTAATGGGCATAATTCAGGGCCACCATTATGTAAAGACAAGAATGGAATTCTCACCGTAGATATGCAGAGCATGTTGGCAATATGGAGGTATCATTTATCCGCGCGACATAAGATATACGCGCTGGTACCTGAGATATCCAATGACGATGAGACAATCGATCACAATTTGGACGACGACATCGATTGCCCCCCTCCCAACCCAGACGAGGTCAAAGTAGCTATTGCCCGACTTAAGAACGTCAAAGCCCCAGGATCCGATGGATTACCGGCGGAGCTATTTAACGCTAGCGGCGATGAGCTGATAAGTTGCATGCATCAGCTCATTAGCAAAATTTGGTTAGATGAATGTATGCCCGGTGATTGGAGTCTCAGTGTACTATGTTTCATATTTAAAAAAGGTGACCCGAGCCTCTGTGTCCTTAAACCTTTTATCCACAGCATTTAAGGTTCTATCATGTATAATATGCGAAAGACTAATTATGACAGGCCTGATTGGACCATACCAGTGCGACTTTTGGCCTGGAAACTCAACAACTGACCAGATTTTCACGCTACGCCAAATCCTGGAGAAGATCCACGGAAAACAAATCGACACCTATCATCTATTTGTCGATTATAATGTGGCCTTCAATAGCCCGATACGGGAGAAACTCCAAGAAGCAAGGTCTGAGCTTGGTATTCCTGCAAAACTCATACGCCTTTGCAGGATTACCTTGACGAACACCACATCCGCGGTGAAAGTTTGTAAGGATTTTACCGAACCTTTTGAAACCAAACGAGGCCTCAGGCAAGGCAACACCCTATCGTGCGATCTCTTTAACATCCTAATGGAGATCATTATGAGAAAAGCTGCTGTTAACACGAATAAAACTATCAGAAGCAAAAATCAGATGCTGCTCGCTTATGCTAATGATTAAGAAATCATTGGGCGAAATCTGCGAGAAGTTACTGCAGCATTTTCGAGAATTGTGAAGGAATCAGTAAAAGTGGGTTTGGCAGTAAAGGAGGCAAAACAAAATCTACAGAACATCTACCCGTTTGGAGGAAAGGGTGAAGGTAGATAACCATTATAATTTCGGGGAAGTGGACGAATTTACTTATCTCGAAGCTGCCGAAAACAGAAGCAAAAACGTCTGCCTAGAAATCAAACGGAGAATTGTTGCAGGTTAACAGAACATAACAGGTTAAATATTTCGGGCTAAGCAAGCACTTCAGAGATAAGACCTTCTCTCGTGAAACGAAGATCCAACTATATCAGACTCTCATAAAACCTGTCCTCCTTTATTGCGCAGAATTCTGGGTCATATCACATGCTGATGAAACATCACTGGAAGTCTTCGAGAGTAAAATACTCTAAAAAATATATGGTTCTATAATAGAAAACGGTGTATATCGACGACGGATGAACCACGAGCTGTGTAATCTGTATCCCGACATTGACGTAGTTATGCGTCTCAAAATAGCGAGTTTACGCTGGCTAGGCCATGTCAGTAGAATGAATCAGAATGAACCAGTTCGAAAGCTTTTTTGTTTCTTTGTTGTCTGTCAGTTTCAGTTTTCAACAAGCACAGCCATTTTTATCATCAGATGCCCAGCTTCTGTGCCTGAATTGGTACCATCGGTTGATCATCCATCGTATATATACAAACTGAATTATTATTTGCCCATTTTGGGCCACAAAACATGTATTATAACCTATTAATCATTGTCTCTCCAACATGTAATATTTAATAGCAAACACAATATATTTGGACACAATTACACAGCATTTGCGACAAACTACAAACAAGTTAGATTGGCATCTAACCACCAAAAGGCAGTGGTGCAATGGTAGTGTGCGCGGCTCTTGTACATGAGATCGCGGGTTCAATCATTGCTCTGACCACCTTAAATTTCCATCGACGGCGTTCACCTCGCTTAGTGGAGGCGACACTATCGAGTATTTAGTCATGATAAAGCTCTTCAAATACCGTTAGGAACCAGTGTAAAACTGTAGGTCCAAATCAGTGAGTATAAAACTACAAAGCGCACATCTCACTAGTTGTGAGCAGCTCTCCACAATCCCTTCATGAGATGTAATGAGAAACCATATTTTTTTTAAAGCTTATAGTTTGGCCGGTCTGTGAAATCTTCTCTCGTGGAGTGGCTTTAATACCGGCTTCGTCATAGTTTCTTCGTTCCTTCCGATCTCCGTTTTTATAAAAAAAAACATAGATTGTTCCAAACTTCAACGCCCGATTTCAGGGTATCTAATGCCTAGAGCAGATGTAACAACCCAGCAGGACCAGTATACTATATGTGTTCGCATACGTATAGCACACAAAGTAGGCAGGGGTACTGTGATCTTCACTATACCTCTGTAATATAGGTTTGTTAAGGAATGGTGGTGCACCGTCGGTGGTGCAATGGGTAGTGTGCGCGCCTCTTGTACATGAGATCCTGGGTTCGATCCCTGCTCTGACCACCTTAAAAAAAATTTTTCTTTCGGCGACGGTCACCTCGCATAGTGACGGCGACACTATCGAGTATTTAGCCATGATAAAGCTTCTCAAAATACCGTTCGGAATCGGTGTAAAAACTGTAGGTCCCAATCAGTGAGTGAAAAATTAGAAAGCGCACAGCTCACTGGTTGTGAGAAGCTCTCCCCAATCCCTTCATGGGATGTAATGGGAAACGGTTTTTTTTTTTTTTTTTTTGCTTTATCTTCGTATCCGATATACAACCTTTATCTACATTATTTATTGTAATGTTTACAATTTCAATATAATTCTGATAAAAATGTGTGGCAAAATGGTATACAATCGGTACCTACAGTCGAATTACTTTGTATATAGAAACGTTTGTAGCGTAGTCCTCAATGCTGAAGAGAAAATATAAAGAACTGTCCACAACCCCCATACCACTGTATATACTTTGTATGTACCATGTATTCCGAGGCGTATAGAATCACACAAATTAATAAAAAAAATTTATAAGTTTTGTATTTCTTATTAATAATTTTTATTCAAAGAATATTAAAATATATATTTATTTATATATTTTTATAAAACACGTGCGCACACTTACACTACTAACGGTGTATTACGAATATAGACATTATCACTATTCACGTTTTCAATAAACAATGTATGCTAACAAGTATAGTCAATCAAAATTATCATCAAAAAGAATCAAAAATTTTAAGCTTCGTCAATGTACACTTTTTCAATAAACAAAGTATGTGAGGATGTACTATGAAGTTGAATTAGAGACGAACACAAATTTATCGTCTTCGTAACTGCATATGCACTCCATATACAACGTATGGGAAGATGTGTGGGGTTGTCTTTTTTGTATCATACACAATCTCTGTATACTTTCCGAAGTATTCGTGTAAAGTTCTACTGGGCAGTGGCCGAGTGTAGTGGCGAGAGAGACACTAGAATCTCAGTCTTGTTTACTGCGCCAGTACTACTTCACTGATTCACTGACTCGCTCGTCACACGCACTCCTCAGCCTCTCTCCACTCGTTTCAAAGTTTTATTGCGAAATTTGTTTAGTTTATTTTGTGCATCAATTTGGAAAGCAAGTGGAATTTTATGAGCAGTAAAAGCAGTAAAATCCATTTAAAATTTTGTTTTCCCTGATTCATTTCAATTAATCACTGTAATAAAACTGAGCTGACTCGCCACGTGGAACCTACTCGCTTTTACTCACCCACCCAACTCGCTCGGCCTAGTACCAACTTACTGTCTCACCACTCTACTCGTTACGTGTGCTCTAAGCATACGCGGGTAGTTCCAGGCCGTTCTATGCAACAGCTGATCAACCTTAGATATGTGAACACATAAAGAATACGGTAAGAAAGAGAAATTGCGATAGATGACTGGAAGCAAAAATGATAGAGAAGAAAAAACCAGAGCAATTTGGTAACCTTAGTAGAAGAGGACCAAAAAAGTCGACGCGATTCACTCAAACACATTTCTTCCCGCGTCATAACTTGATTATTTCACACTTTTTATATACTTTATGTAATTGTATTTAAATATGGTTGGAATTTCTATAGTTAGATACAATAACATAATCAGAAAACTGATCGTGTATTGAAATATTCAACGAAGAGAGTAAGAGAGAGAGAGAGCAGAGAAACGACGCGCTTCACTCGTTTTCTTTGTTGGCATTCCACTCCAAGAGTAAATTTTCTTCTCTATACCATAGTTGCTTTATGCTGGAAGTATGTAAGGGTTGCTCAATGCGTTTTTCAGGCATTTGCCTTTCTGCATTGAACCAAAAGTACAAAACTCATCAACTGATAGTATTTTTGGCAAAAACTTTTTGTCAAAAACGATATACAAGTAGAGAGTCAAAATGTATCTTCACTCAAATGCCAACAAACACAATGAGTGATAACCTAGTCATTCTCTGTTCTCTCTCTCTCTCTTACCCCTCTTCATTGAATATTTCAATACACGAGCAGCTTTTTGATAGTGTTATTGTATATAACTATACAAATTCCAACCATCTTGAAGTAATATTACGTAAACTATGCAAACAGTATGAAATAATCAAGATATGACGCGTGAGAGAAATGCCTTTGAGTGAATTTCTAGCACTTTTTGGTTCTCTTTTACCAGGGTTGCCATATTGCGCACATCTTCTGGTCGTCTTTTTGTGATAATTAAATCGAGGCAAAAAGGGGTAACAAGTGTTTTACTTTATATAATGAAGTATTGCAGTAAAATTATTTATAGAGATTGCAATTTTAACACAAATTTTTTTAAATAAAGATGTTTCTCATTCTGCATGTGTTGCCAAGGCTGCATAACTCTTGCTCCAACTTTTCCAGTGACTTTTCTTGGTTTCCAGTCCAAGAAAAACAGCTGTTGCAGACTCTATGTTATCACTCTATGGGTAGTTCTGTTATATTTTGAGGGTGTGATCATCGGATCGAAAGGCCTCGGCTATCGTACTCTTCCCAAAACACCCATCAACATAAAAACTTCCAGCCGATTTTAGTCGGGTCGACAAAGCGAACGAAACTCAATTTGTATTGCAATACTTGTGTTTTCGCTCGGATTGATTTTCGTTCACTTTGTCGTTGTGATCCGTGTTAGTGGAAACCAAATCAGCTGTTTGTCGCTTAGCAAGTGGAATTTGTTGCGATATTTTACTAAAATAGTTGTAGCTTTGTTGTTTATTAATGGATTTTCTTAAAAAGAAGCTTAATTTCTTTGGTTCGCTCGAGTCCATCTATTAAGATGTTAAAAAAATATTTAAAATATCTATTAAATTTTTCGTATGCAATTGAATATGAAAAATATATACATACATTTTTGGGATTTTTTTATTGTTTTCGGAATGTAAACGGCAATATCTTCTAAACGCGTCAATTTATTGATAAAATTAGGCATTTATCAAATAGATGGGTTCTCTAAGAATTTTTTAAAGGTTTTTTTACCCAGATATGTGTTTGCATTTTTGAGAAAAACTACAAAAAGTAAATGTACAATTTTAAAAAACACCAAAAAAAATTATAAAAAAATATCAGAAGCCATTAAAGAAATATAAATTTCTGCCAAGTCTCCAAACATATTACTTTTTATTGGTTAAAGTGATATGTTATTTTATAAATAACGTCATAATATTTATAACGTGTATTTAACGTTATATAACGTTAAATATATATAACGTCAAAAATGGTGGGTTTTTGAAATTCCCTTAGGCATAATGCAGTTGTGAGCTAACTATTTCGTAGTCTCACTGAAAGTGACCCAAAGTTAAACGCCCATTTCAAACAGCTTTTTAGTGGCTAATTACAGAATAGGCATTATGATATCTAAAATTAATTTTGAATTACTGTCAATATTGATTTGAACCAAATTATAATACTTTATATAATAATTATATACAATAATTTCTTCAAAAACCAACAAAATACCTTGAGAGTCATTTCAGTTTTCCCCCAAACAATTTGTCATCATATTTAATATTCATATTAGGTTCATTTCACTAATTGTTTTTGTAAATTAAAAAGTACAAAAAATTCAATTTTTTTTGACAAAATTCATATATAAATAAGTGCTAATAACAACAACACCCAACAACAATAACGTGATGAAATGTATTCACTTTACAAAACTCACCCCGACAGTGTCAAAAAAAAACATTAAACGCCAAATTTAATTTAGAAAACACTTTCGTCCATTCGACCAACCGACAAAAAAGCGATAAGCGGCGGTTATTATAATGTTGACATAAGTGTTATAATTAAACATATTTGTAAAAAAACAACAACAACAAAAAAGCAACTAAAATGCCAAATAGTAAACACAAAATTCCATATAGAGCGAACAGAAAACAAATATTTTAATTATTTTCGCTGAAAAACAAACCAAAATATGCGCGGCAGCTTTAACTATATAGCTAAGTATTAGTAATGTTAATTTTTCGTTTTTGTGGGAGAGGGAGGGAGAGAGCCACAACACTCGAAGAAAATGCCATTTAATCGATAATGAAAACACATAAACCGTTGCCCAAAAAAAAAAACTCAGTTTTTAATAAAAACCGAAAATTCACCCTTGTCCAAATTTCAACCTTCCCCTAACTAATGCGTAGTTGATATTAGTTGGTGAATCATTATGAACGATTGAACATATTGCAGTTAATTTTAACAAAACTCTTTTTCAAAATAAACAGTATAGTCAAGTGTGTCGTAACAAATAACTAATATAAAATTAACTACAAGTTTCAAACAATGACTAAAATGATAGGTCCTTTATTAATTATAACTATTTGTAGAGTTTTAGTATAAAATTATTCATCTTTGATTTTAGTATTGAATTTTACATCTTCGGTAGTCCATAATAAATAAAATTTCAATATCGTCCAAATTGCAACTTCCCCCTAACTATTGTGTAGTTGATATTAAGTAGTTAATAACAACTCTGTTTATGAAAAAAATAAACATATAAATTAAATCGATAGTTCTTGTCAACAATATGCAATTGATTTTAACTAAAGTGGGTTTCAAATAAACAGTATAATAAAGTGTACGATAATCAATTATCCACAGTTTCACAACAAAATTAATCAAATAGTTGAAGTTATGGTTCTTCTTTATTCTACTATCTTCCGTAGTTGATAATAAACAAAATTTCAACCTCTACCAAATTTCAACCTTCCCCTAACTACTGCGTAGTTGATATTAGTTAGTTTATGATAACTCTGTTTGTTAAAAAATAAGGATAGTTAGTTATTGTCAACACGAGGCAGTGAAGTGATTTTTCAAATAATCAGTATAATCAAGTATGTCCTATCAAAGACCTTAAAAATAGTTATTTTAAAATTAACTACAAGTTTCAAATAAAAATAATCACATTACTAAAATGATAGTCCTTCCATTAATTTAACTATTTGAGGAGTTTTAGTAATAAATGTTTGGTCTTTGGTTTAAGTTTCGAATTTTTCATCTTCCGTAGTTCATAATAACCAAAATTTCAACCTTCCCCTGACTATTGCTTAGTTGGTATTAGTTGGTGTATAGTAACTCTGTTTATGAAAAAATAAGCATATTACCTAAAGCAGTAGTTAGTCAACAGTACCCATTGAAAGTGTTTTTTTTTCAAATAAACAGTACAATCAAGTGTATGTAAAGTATTAATTTATTTGTCTTTGATTTTAGAATTGAATTTTTCATCTTCCGTTGGTGATAACAACCAACATTTCTAGCTCGTCCACATTTGAATCTCTCCTGACTATTGCGTAGTTGACATTAGTTGGTTAATGATAACTCAGTTTATTAAAAAATCGCATATTAACTAAATGAGTAGTTCTTGTCGATGTTTCGCAGTTGATTTACCGCAAGTGTTTTTCAATTAAATTCTACAATAACTTAAAGGTAGGTTTTTAAAATTAACTACAAGTTTCGAACAAAAATAATCACATGATTTTAATCTTCTTCCATTAACTTAACTATTTGGCGGGTTTTGCGAATTAAATGTTTAATCTTTAGTTTAATTATCGAATTTTTCTTCTTCCGTAGTTCGTAATAACCAAAATTCCAACCCCGTCCAAATTTCAACCTTTCCCTGTCTGTTGCGTAGTTGGCATTAGTTGGTTTATGGTAGCACGGTTTATAAACATATTAACTAAAGCAGTAGTTATTCTCAACAGTACGCAGTGAAAGTGATTTTTCAAATTAACAGTATACTCAAGTGTGATGTAACAAATAACTTAAAGATAGTTGTTTTGAAATTAACTACAGGTTTCAAACAAACTTAATCCCAACTAAAATTATAGTTCTTCCGCTAATTTTACCTTTTGATGTGTTTTAGTATTAAATTATTCGTCGTTGGTTTTAGTATTAAATATTCATCATCCGTGGTTGATAATAACCAACAGTTGAACCACGTTAAAATTTCAATATTCCCCTGACTACTGCGTAGTTGATTTTAGTAGGTTAATGATAAATTAGTTTATAAAAAATTCCAATATTAACTAAATGAATAGTTATTGTCAATGTTACTCAAGTAAATAATGCAACCAAGTGTGTCGTAACAAATAACTTAAAGATAGTTGTTTTGAAATTAAATACGGTTATCAAACAAAATTAATCACATAAAATAAACGTATTAACTAAAGCAGTAGGTATTGTCAACAGTACGCACTTAAAGTGATTTTTCAAATAAACAGTAAAAACAAGTGTGTCGTAAGAAATAACTTAAAGATAGTTGTTTTGAAATTAACTACGTTTTTCAAACAAAATTAGTCACATAATTAAATTTATAGTTCTTCCGTTAATGCACCTATTTGAAGTGTTTTAGTATTAAATTATTTGTCGTTGGTTTTAATTTGAACCTCGTCCAAATTTCAACCTTCCCCTGACTATTTCGTAGTTGATATTAGTTGGTTAATGATAACTCAGTTTATCAAAAAAATCCTATATTAAATAAATTAGTAATTCTTGTCCATGTTACGCACTTGATTTAACTCAAGTCTTTTTCAACTAAGTACACAAAGTGTGTCGTAACAAATAACTTTAAGATAGTTGTTTTGAAATTAACTGCGATTTCCCAACTAATTTATCATTTATCTGTATAGTAGTTGATTTGTTTAGCCATTCTTGGAAGTTTATTGTAATTTATTTTTAATTGGCCACTAGGCTTTGAATTACAAATCAATAATAAATAAATAGTTAACATTATAGTTCTTCTGTTAATTTAGCTACTTGTTTTAGTATTAAATTATTCGTTGGTGGTCTTATAATAACCAACATTTGAAGCTCGTCCAAATTTCAAACATTCCCCCGAATATTGCGTAGTTGGTGTTTAGTAGGTTAATGATAAATCAGTTTATGAAAAAATAAACATTTTAACTAAATTAGTAGTTATTGTCAGCAATGTGCAGTTAATTTTAAAAATACGTCAAAAAAGCATAAAAATCATAGTAATATAAACCCAAAATAACTAAAAGTAGTCAGTTTTGAACGAGTTTCTAAACTATACCACGCTGTGCAATTGCCATGTTTAATGAATCAAAAGTTATAGATTTTTGGCTGATGAGCTTTCTTAAAGTTGTTAAGAAAAAACCTAGTTGTCCAATTTTTGACACTAACATTCTTCTTTCTTCTCTAAATTGACGACAACTTCCAAAGGCACAGTTACGTGCGGGCAAGAGTTACCCTCAGAAAGTATTAAACGCACTTTGTATCAAATTCAAAGACTGCTTCTGACGCACAAAAGATATATAGAAAATCAATTTTTTTTATTCAAAAGTGATATTTTACAACCAAAGTATAATTTGGAGAATCAAAGTTTAGACCCCATTTTAAAGCCAAGAAACTACACTTTGTCATAAAAATTAAATGCAATAGATATAAAACTTTTTGAGATTTTTTGAGTTCAAGAAATTCAAAAACAAAAATTTGAAAAAAAATAAATTCAAAAACTTTCACATGTCAATTTTAAAAATTTTAAAAAAGCTAATATTTGGAAAATGAAAATAAATAAAATTTCATCAAAATATACGTCAAAAAAAACATAAAAATCATAATAACATTAATCCAAAATAACGAATAGAAGTCAGTTTTGTACAAATTTCTAAATTATACCCCACTGTCCGATTCTTAATATTTAATAAATCAATAGTTATAAAGTTTTGATGTGTTAACATCTATAGGCACAGGTAGGGCAATCTATGAAAGTAAACACATGCAAACAACACACAGCGTTAGCATCACATTCGTGGTTTTTGTACAACATTAGTCTCTGCCTGAAAATAAGTATGATGGTATTGATGTAGCGGCAGCGAACAAACAAGCAGGTCGTCGTCGCCAAAGAGTAGTGAATAGTATAGAAAACTCATGGAACGAATTGTATGACTCAAAAGCACTGGCGACATCTGACGAATGATTCAAAACGTATTACACTCTTTTTGTCATAACTTGGTGCATTCATAATTTTGGTGTGAAACATTGATGTATTTTGAAACATTTATGCTTTTTGTATTGTTCTATGTAATAACATTGTCGAAATGATTCATTTATATTGAAATGTTCTATAAACAGAATAAGACTCATTTATGCTCTTTTACTCAGACTCTCTACATGAGAGCGAAAGAAGAGTGCATTTAGTTCTCTATACTACTCAATACTTTTTGTTGTCATCATAACAATCATAAACGACAGCTGTCAAATTTCATAGCTGCCACTTGCACAGACAAAAAAACTCGCACAATTTAAATCGTGCACTTTTATTGGGTGCCGTCGGTGGTGCAATGGTTTGTGTGCGCAGCTCTTGTGCACGAGAACGTGTGTTCGATCCCTGCTCTGGAAACATTTAAATTCTTTAAACGACGGTCACCTCGCTTAGTGATGGCGACGTTATCGAGTACTTAGTGATATTTTTGGCGACGTTATCGCGTACTTAGCCATGCAAGGCTTCTCAAAATACTGCTCGGAAGCGGGCTAAAACTGTAGGTCCCAATCTGTGAGTGTAAACACTAGAACCCAGCTTACTGATTGTGAGAAACTCTCCGCAATCTCTTCACGAGATGTAATGGGAAAACTTTTTTTTTTTCTTATTGGGTTACCCTTCTTTATTTACCAAAAGGAAGTAGTTTTACATTAAAACTTGAACTGTAATTATCATACTACCCTCATTATTCAGAGAAAATCATTATATTTAATCATACATTAATACAGTTTAACATGCAATGACCTTTTTTCATTGCCTCAATATCTACATGTACTCGCAGTTGATGTGAACAAATGTATTTTTATTTGTTTTTCTCGAGTGTATACAAAAACAAATATGTATGTTTAGGGCGATGTATAGGAAGACCGCAAAAATACAATGAATTAAAAGTAAAAGTATTTAAATTGATAATTTGTATTAAATTACCTTAATGAATAAAAGATCTTTCACCCAGTTTTTGTGGTCGATTAAAATTGTGTAAATGCCAGAAAAATCATAGATTTTACACTGAACTTAAAATCGATAACATGAAATATGAGATTTGAGAT
Source organism: Phaonia tiefii (assembly GCA_963931995.1). Taxonomy (NCBI): domain Eukaryota; kingdom Metazoa; phylum Arthropoda; class Insecta; order Diptera; family Muscidae; genus Phaonia; species Phaonia tiefii. The sequence goes on from OZ008371.1 coordinate 25,100,989, forward strand.
TTGAAAGAGGGGAAAACCATATAATGATGACAAATATTTTTATGTGAACGAACAGTGATGACGGTGATGATGATGATGATAATGATGATGACGATGATGATGATGACGATGATGATGATGACGATGACGATGATGATGACGTTGATTTTATTCATATGAATAATAAAATTTTATAATTTATTAAACTTTATAAACTATAAGTTATAGTTTTTGATAGAGTTATTTATACTATAAACACTTTACAAAACTATTTTAAAATTTCTAAGAGATTTTTTTTTTCACTTTGTTGCTTTATATATAAAATTTGTATTTTCTTCAATCTTTATACAGTTTTGAAAACCGAAACCCTAAAAGTCTTTGAACCCTCATCATTATTATTATCATCATAGTCATCATCATTGGTTTTATATTCCAAAACACTTTGTTTATCTTTAAAGACAAAACGAAACATAAATTTCACTTTCTATTTCGATTCATTCGATTCTTGAAATGAATTCATTGGGTTACGTAAGTATTCGAAAATATTATGTTAATATTTATCCATTCCATTTTGTTGTTGTTTTCGTTTTCAATTTCGTTTTCATTTTCGTTTTTATTTCCAGTTTTAATCATCTGTCAGTTTTCAAGCAAAATTAATCACATGATTAAAATAATAGTTCTTCCGTTAACTTAACTATCTGACAGGTTTTTGTATAAAATTGTACGTCTTTGGTGAAGAAATCCCTTCTTATCTTTCGAGTTTTATTATTATTTTTTTGTTTCAAACACCATTTTGATGGATTTCATTTTCTTTCATATTCGATTCGAATTGTATTTAGTGCCGAATAATTTTGTTATGCGAAAAATAAAACACAGCGGATTGTTAAGTATTTATAACTTTCTACAGATTAGATTAACCCACCAAAGAGTTATATGGATTTATTATTGTACAGTAAATTAAATTATCGCCAATTCGAAGAGGGATTTTTGGAATTGTGTTATGTAAAAAAAATTATAAAAATTACGAAATAATAAAAAAAAATATCATAAGGGTAGTTGGAATCTCTGATAAGGTTGGTATACCTGATAAACTAATGATCTCGCTATGAATGACATAAATAAACACCAAATACTCAGTGATAACACAGGCCGACAAAATGTGAAAAAGGTTTGAGATGTGGTGAAACCGAATCTGAACTCAGAATTTCTTCATTACATCAGGTTTTCGAGATATGCATCTTAACCTAAGTTTATAACTAAAACCGTGATTTTCGCTAGATTATTCATAACATTTATTATGTCAAATGAATACAGCTTTAACCTTTCCAATATCATATACTCACGTCTTAGAGTTAAACAATTTTTGCCCTGTAAAATTGTTAAAAAGACTCGTCAATTATTTCGATATAAAATAAAGTTTTAAAAAACACGACACTTTATTCTAAATATAGACTGCGCACAGTTGATATTTTGAAACAACGTGGCTTAAAATATATTAATAATACCAATATTATTAGTTTCATGTTAAAGTTAATACTTCAATACCTTGATAGTCAAAATATCAAGTTCGTGAATGAACTTTTTATGTGGAAAATATCTGGCCAAACCAAAAAATCTATACTACAAAAAATGCAACTCTGTGATATAGTACAAACTCACCTCAAAGCACTACAACAATGCGAGTAATCAAGAGGAAAATAAGAAAAACAGCATTTATGTTCTTGTGTTGGAATTATGCACCTTTCAGTGTGTGTTGGTACTTAGGGATCTTCGATCGACATTTGGTTTTATACATATATGATTGATGATCTACCGATGGTATCAAGGTATCTGATGATGACAGTGAGTGTGCTTAACTGAATTGTCTATTATTCCAACAAAACCAAAAAATTTTCAATTAGAAAAATATTCCGGATCTTGTAATCATGTAGTATGAACTTCTCATTCATTAATTACAAACTAACAAAATCGGTCATAACATTCAAATTCAAAAACCTTGTTTTTACTTTATCCAAGAATTAAACACCGGTCCGTACAATGAGTATCTAACTAGCATGGAGTCTTATTTGGCTTAAACACACGCTAGTCAGAATTAACTTCATAACAGTTTCCCACTGTCTAGCTGTAATAATAACATGCCTGTTTTAGCCACATGCAACCCTGATAATCATGATTGTTGTTAATACAGCCCCGTATTCAGTTCTTGAGAAACTTTCATAAGAAATTGTTGTCACCTAAGCCCGGTATTCAGTTTTTATGAAATTTTCATTGCCATAAGAAGTACGTTTAAAAAATAACAAAAATATTTAATATGAAAGTGTTCGAGCGTTAGATCTATTTTAAATTATTTTATTCTTCAATATTTAGCTGTCGGTAGCATAGGTACCGAGGCAAAAATCAAGTACAGGGTTGTTACACCAAAGTTATTTCCTACGAAAAAAATTGTTTGATAATTGTTTGGCACCGGGATTTTGACATTTCGATAATCTAACCAACCAAATGTAACACCACATGCGTTAAAAATAAAATGGAGCGTGTAGAGGAAAATATTTACAAGGTAAATCAAAGACAGGTGGTAACTCTCCGCAACAATATTTTCCGTTTAGAGATAAATTAAAAAAATGTCTTACGAAAATTTCGCAAGAACTGAATACGGGGCTCTACTGTCTAGCTGCAATATTAACATGCCTGTTTTAGCCACATGCAACCCTGATAATCATGATCAAAAAGGATGTACAAGTAGAGAAGAAAAACCCACCGCTCGTAGAAGAGAACAAAAAACGCGTGATTTGCCTCAGTTCTCTGCTATCTCTTTTACTCTCTTCGTTGATTATTTCAATACACGAGAACTTTTCTGATGATATTACAGTATCTAACTATAGAAATTCCAACCATGGTTCTAGAAAATTACATAAAGTATGTAAAAAGTGTGAAATAATCAAGTTATGGCGCGAGAGAGAAATGCGTTTGAGTGAATCGCGTGGACTTTTTGGTTCTCTTCTACGAGGGTTGCCACATTGCGGTGGGTTTTTCTTCTCTACTTGTACATCCTTTTGTCTTGATTGTTTTAATGCAGCCCCGTATTCAGTTCTTGTGACGCTTTTGTAAGAAATTTTTGTTACATATGCCCGGTATTCAGTTTCTATGAAATTTTCGTTGCCATTCGAAATACGGGTATAAAAAATAACGAAAATTTAATTAAACAAAAATTTCGCTCACTTTTCATTTGTTTGGTACTCAGCTTTATGCGAAAATTTCGTAGGCAAAATCAATTACAGGGTTGTTACACCAAAGATACTTCGTACGAAAACAATTGTTTGATAATTGTTTGGGGCCGTCATTTTGATATTTCGATAATCTAACCAACCAAATGTAACACTACATGCGTTAAAAATAAAATGGAGTGCGTAGAGGAATTTTAAATGAAATATTTACGCGGTTATCAAAGACGGGTGGTAACTCTCCGCAACAACATTTTCCGTTATTTTTATTCCCGTTCTTCTTTCTTATGGCAACGGAAATTTCATAAAAACTGAATACCGGGCATAAGTGACAAATTGTACGTAATCCTGTACAGGATGATGAGAAATTCTTATTTAGTTTTTCGGATCGGCAAAATTGTCTGTGATGGAAAGAGAGTCGCGTTACGTACAATCGTGTTATACAAAAGTAAAACAAGTGTACATAGACGTACAAAAAGGGTACATAAAAGGTACACAACGTTTTCTCAAAGGTACAATAAATTACACAAAAAGAAAGAAAGTGTACACAAGAAAAACAAAATGTGTACGTAAAAGTACAAAAAGAGTGTACACTGCAGTAGAAATTAGCATCTGTATTTCTACAAGGAATGGTCAAAAATGCATGGTCAGTTAGGGTATGGCATCTACTCTAGGGAACTTTAACATTTCCAATTGAACTTAGAAAAAATTAATTGTAATTCAAAAATTCCATTTGAAATTTAAAATACATCAATTGAAATTCAAAAAATTCCAATTGAAATTTAAAAGCCATCAATTGAAATATAAATAACATAATTTTAATCTTAAAACATAAGAATTGAAATATAAAATTCGTCAGTTGAAATCCAAAAATCATTAGGCGATTTTATATATCAGGTTTTTAAATTTTACTTGATGTCTCAATTGATGTGTTTTTAATTTCAATTGATGTTTTTTTAAATTTCAAGTGGAATTTTTGAATTTCAATTGATGTATTTTAAATTTCAACTGAAATTGTTAAGATTTAAATAAAATGCAAGTCTTTGGGGACAATGTCTTCACTGACAGTCAAGCGGTAATCAAGTGGAGAACAGCAGAGCGGATGAGCTAGCGAACTAGGGACTACCTTACAGATTCCTTAAGAATTGGAACGTGTCATTGTGAACGCTGCAATGTGATGATTCTGGACAGGTGAACAAGGGGTAAAATTGTGTACGTGCACAACAAACCTAGCCGACAGTGGATAGGATGAGATCCATGAATCTTCTGTCTTTAGCCAGATCCAAGGTATCAATGTCTGTTTCAGATTTGATGGTGCACTGTCTGATTAGTAGACACAGCAGCGAGACTAAAGGTCAGGCCAAATGACTCTGTAGAAGTTGTAACGATGAGGACAATGCAGAAGTGGCAACGATGAGGAAGAGCAAGAACCTACTCAACATTTTCTCTGCAATTTCCCAGCAGTAGCTGGCAGCAGGATATCTACTATGGAATCCTACTTATTTAGTGGTCTATGAGAATTATCTCCGGTAGGATCAAATTAAAATCTAGAGATAATGACGAGTATCGGCGAGGTATGAACCACGAGCTGAAAAGCTGTATCCCGACATTGACATAGTAAATCGAATCAAAGTAAGGCGATTACGCTGGCTAGGACATGTCAGTAGAATGAATCCAAATCCAAAATGAACCAAAAGGTATTCCAAGACTTCGAGAACGTTTCAAACGAAAAAAGGATGCCCAATACATCGATGTAAACATCATGTGAAATAATACCTGCAAGATTTTGGTGGTACCAACAGGAAAAGAAAAGCCATATGTATATCGAGCCAGTGGGAGAAGTATATTATCTTCGTTTTATAAGGTCCTTAAGTCCCCTGAGTAAATAAGTACTAACAGACGTCAACCTTGATATGTTGCTGACCCATATCGCAGCGACCCATTACTTTCAAAAAATGTGTTTTTAATGGAATAAAACTGCCCACGCGAGAGGTAGAAGAGGAGAGAACCCCCGACGACGATAACTGCAACTAGTGGTACTGTGAACAAGACTGTCACTGGCCTAGAACCACCGAGTAATATTAAACTGAGTTTTCAACAGCTGTTTTATGTACTAACAAAGTCCGTGGAAGACTTGGAAATCATATAGAGAATGAGAGGAATCTTTAATTTTAACGATTTGTATGCTAATCGGGATCTACACAAATAATTTTACTCTAAAACTTCATTACATTTTGATTTATTCCACTGAATATCCCTTTTTTAATTGATTTGATTGGCAATATTTACTTCCAGTTGATGTGTTTTGTACTTTTGAATTGACACGCGGCTGCAAAAGTATCTAAATCACACCACGCAACCAGTCACCACCTATTGAAAGCATCTTCTCTATAAGTCCCCAAGTACTAACTTGATCGGCTGTCGCATCGGTACCCGTTGCCTAGAACGCTAAGGCGCTGACGAGAACACTCACAAATTCACGAAACGATCGTCCACCAACGTGAGTTCAAATCCTATTCCCGCCTGTTTAAATTTGTTCTAATCGCAGAAACACTCTGATCTATTAAGCTCAAAGGAAATTGTAAAAAATATTCTTCTAATCAAATTGTTGCTGCTCAATGATTTTGAGCCAAACGATCGTTTACACAGCTTCAAGGTGGAACATACAATTCAGTTTCGTCGCATAAACGATTGATTCGTTGCAGCCACGCACTCGGTTCGTCAACTTTAAATAGCTCACTTATTGTGAGAAGCTCTCCCCACCCCCTTGATGGGATCTAATGGGCAAATATTTAGTGACCTCAAATGACCTCATTTTGTTCCATATTGTAATCAATTTTTTGTTTTTTATGAATAGAACTTGGGCGATATTTGTGAGAGTCAGTGTTTCAGTCAACAGCTGTTCCCTTTTAGTCGTTGTAGAGTAAAACTTGAAAAACATTTTTTTTAATTTACTAACATATTTTGTTTTAGATTTTCTTTATATAAAAAATCAATGAGTGTTCGAACCCACACGGTGCCTATTCGATTTCTACGAACACATTAGTAAATGTTACATTGGAAAATAAAAAAAGAATAGCTTTTGTGCTGAAGGCTCTGTTTCTATTGCATTTAAATACAGCAATATTTAGCTCACTGAAATAATTGTTTTTGTTTTGTCATAAACAGAGCGACGACAAAAAGTATTAAATAGTATAGAGAACTTATTGCACTCTTTTTCCGCTCTCATGTATAGAGTCTGAGTAAAAGAGCATAAACGAGTCTTATTCTCTTTATAGAATATTTCAATATAAATGCACCATTTCGACAATGATATTACATAAAACAATACAAAAAGCATAAATGTTTTCAAAAGGCATCAATGTCATCAAAATTATGAACGGATCAAGTTATGGCAAAAAGAGAGTAATACGTTTTGAATCATCCCCAGATGTCGCCAGTACTTTTGAGTCATACAATTCGTTCCATGAGTTCTCTATACTATTCAATACTCTTTGGCGACGATGACCTGCTTGTTTGTTCGCTGCCGCTACATCAATACCATCATACTTATTTTCAGGCAGGGACTATTGTTGTACTACAACCACGTATGTGATGTTAACGCTGTGTGTTTTTTGTATGTGTTCACTTTGGTAGATTGCTCTACCCGTGCCTATAGCTGTTAACACATAAAAAAAAGTATCTCAGTTGTCAACTTAGATAGAAACGTGTAAAAAAATAAGGGTTTTTCATTACATTCCATGAAGGGATACGGGCGTGTTGTTCCCAATTAGTGTGCTGTGAGCTTTCTAGTTTTACAGTCACTGATTCCGAACGGTATTTTGAGAAGTTTTATCATGGCTAAATACTCGATAGCATCGCCGTCACTAAGTGAGGTTACCGCCGTCGAAAGAACTGTTAGAGCATGGTTCAAACCCACGACCTCATGTACAAGAGTCGCGGACACTAACATTGCACCATCGACGGCCATCGACATGTAACCAGTTAAAAAGTAACCCATTTTTCAATAACAAAAAGAAGTGTTAAATTGATTATTATTTTCATAACTTTAGAGTTTAATAACAACTGAGTAATTTTTCTAACAATAGTATAACACTTTTGTCATAGAGAAAAACTGTGGCAGTTTAATAATATCAACGCAATATTTAGTTCAGAATTTACGCTTTAATATCAAGTTATCAATTTTTTTTTTGGTAAAGAGAAATTGACTCAAATATCGAGTGGCCTATATTTGATATAATCATTTCTACACAAGTGTTTCAAATGTTTTTTGGTTAAAAATTTTAGTCAATATTTCTGTTGTGACTCATAAGAATAATAATTATAGTTCTGTGTATCTAAAATCAAAAATGCATTAATAATGTGAGACTCACCTAAATGTAAATAATGGTTTGTTTTTTTTTCAAAAAAATTTGATTTCAATTTGATATTAATCCAATTATTTCAAAAAAAAATATTTTTTATATTTGCTAATGGAAGAAGAGAAAAATGCAAATGTTAAATTTAAATTTAAACTTTTCAACACGTTTTCTTTAAATGCAATTTTAGGTGTAATGACTCAAATCAGAAATATTATTATTATTTTTTTTCATTCTACTCGACACCGTCAATTACTTAAGAACGTAAAGTCAAAGTCATGGGCAACGTAATGACACAAAAAATAGTTGTTTTTAATTATTTCCAAAATTAACTAATACAAGTATTGAGTTCAATAGAGTTATAAAACAACTCCGTGTTAGTATAACAACCAATATTGTTCTAACATTTGAATAAGTTTTTTGAAAGTCACTCAATACTGTTTTTGGTTTAAGGCACACACGATTTGATTCAATTTAATTCTGGGCGAGAAATTATTTCTTTATTTTTTTTTTTCATTAACGTTTAAACGAATTTATTTCATTTATTTGAGCGTTTTCGTCTTCACTTTGTTAACGCGTCAAGAACTATATACTACATATGTATATACTGCTACTAACCCTCAGAAAGTAAGAATCGAATGTGATACAAAACACCGCTGAAACGTAACTGAAGTTGATTCTACTGAAGGTATTGTTAACACCAGGCCAGTCTATCGCAACGCCCGACCACCAACCACCACCACCACCACCAACCATCATCAGCACTGCCACGAGAGCTGGCAGCTGAAAATAAAAGCTACGGAAATTATGATAAACAAACTGAGCTACTATGAGTCGAGTCGACTTAAGTTGCCAAAATAAAATGAGAATTTAGTATAAAAAATTAAAATTAAAAAAAAATTATATTTAATATATATAATATTTAAAATAATAATTTAAAATATAAGTATATTATAAGGGTGTCTCAGTGAGATTGCATTTTATAAATTTAGTGTAATATTTTTTTTGTGCAAGTGGCAACTCTGAAATTTGCCAGCTTCCACATATGTTTATTCCGAATATTTAAAATGGAGCGCTTTAGAAAGAACAACGCGTTAAGCTCAGTATTCAGTTTTTATGAAATTTTCGTTGCCATAAGAAGTACGTGTATAAAAAATAACGAAAATTTCATGAACCCAAAATTTCGCTCACTTTTCATTTGCTTGGTACTCAGCTCTGCGAATATTTCGCTGACAGAATCAATTACTGGGTTGTTATACCAAAGTTATTTCGTACGAAAACAATAATTGTTTGGGACCGGAATTTGAAATTTCGATAATTTTAACAACCGAAAGCAACACCACATGCGTTAAAAATAAAATGGAGTGCGTAGAGGAATTATAAATGAAATATTTGCAAGGTAAATCAAAGATGGGTTGTAACTCTCCGCAGCAAAATTTTCAGCAAGATAAATGACAAAATTTCGCAAGAACTGAATACGGGGCTTTATAATTGTTACAAAAATACGTTCAATGGGTAATCAAAAAAAAAGTCATCTCTCCATTTCCATCTGAATGGCTTCGTGAATACACAAAATTAGCGAATTTAGGGCTCAGAAAAATCTCATGCAATCCATGAGAAACTAATGCACCCACAACGAGCAACTATCTGGTGCGGATTATGGTCAGGCGGCGTGATTGGATCTAACGTTTTTGAAGAACAGACCGAAATCGCAGTGACTGAGAAAGGCGTTCGTTACAGGGACTTGATAACGGAGTTCTTGTGGCCTCAACTGGACGGCATCAATCTGGACGGCATCAATCTGGACGACATGCCAATTTTTCAAAAAAAAAAAGTCATCTTCTCCAATGAAACGCATTTCCATCTGAATGGCTTCGTGAATACACAAAATTAGCGAATTTAGGGCTCAGAAAATTCTCATGCAATCCATGAGAAACTAATGCACCCACAACGAGCAACTACCTGGTGCGGATTATGGTCAGGCGGCGTGATTGGATCTAACGTTTTTGAAGAACAGACCGAAATCGCAGTGACTGAGAAAGGCGTTCGTTACAGGGACATGACAACGGAGTTCTTGTGGCCTCAACTGGACGGCATCAATCTGGACGACATGCCAATTTTTCAAAAAAAAGTCATCTTCTCCAATGAAACGCATTTCCATCTGAATGGCTTCGTGAATACACAAAATTAGCGAATTTAGGGCTCAGAAAATTCTCATGCAATCCATGAGAAACTAATGCACCCACAACGAGCAACTATCTGGTGCGGATTATGGTCAGGCGGCGTGATTGGATCTAACGTTTTTGAAGAACAGACCGAAATCGCAGTGACTGAGAAAGGCGTTCGTTACAGGGACATGACAACGGAGTTCTTGTGGCCTCAACTGGACGGCATCAATCTGGACGACATGCCAATTTTTCAAAAAAAAGTCATCTTCTCCAATGAAACGCATTTCCATCTGAATGGCTTCGTGAATACACAAAATTAGCGAATTTAGGGCTCAGAAAATTCTCATGCAATCCATGAGAAACTAATGCACCCACAACGAGCAACTACCTGGTGCGGATTATGGTCAGGCGGCGTGATTGGATCTAACGTTTTTGAAGAAGAGACCGAAATTGCAGTGACTGAGAAAGGCGTTCGTTACAGGGACATGATAACGGAGTTCTTGTGGCCTCAACTGGACGGCATCAATCTGGACAACATGTGGTTTCAGTAAGACGGCGCCACCCGCCACACCGAGAATGAGAGCAAATGTGGGTTGGATTTTTTTCGTCTTTTTTGCCTGGTAGAGCATTAAATGCGGATTCAAAAAAAAAAAAAGTTTGCGGAAGTCCATATTTTGCGAAATATAGCTCTCCAAAGCTTGAATATATAATCGCGCATAACTCTGTCATTTATTATCCGATCCTGATTAAAGAAATTTCATAAATCGTTAAATTTATATTCCACTAAGTCACCCGGCCGGGCTCAGGCAGGGGGGATCAAATTCCCTCTGTACTTTAAGTCGATGTGTGACAAAATCAGCAAAATCGTGCGAGTTTTTAAAAATAATTTTTTTTATTTTGGTGTGTAAAAACTACAACAAAGGAAACAGAAATAAAATACAACAACAACAACGATAAAAGACAACAACACCAAAAGACAAGAACATAAAGTTGATTAAACCAAAAAAGTGAGGTTAAAAAACATTTTTTAAATGAGCCGTCAATGGGTTGATAAAAGGAAATATATTTATATACAGAGTTATAGAGTTTCACAGGAGCTTTTTAATGCTACATATTGAAAGCAGATCCGATGATAAATACCTGAGATATGACCGATTATATACTCAAGCTTTAAAGGCCTATATCTCAAGAAGTTGGACCTGCCTGTTGGACTTTAAGTCGATGTGTGATAAAATCAGAAAAATCGCGCGAGTTTTTAAAAATATTTTTTTTTTATTTTGGTGTGTAAAAACTACAGCAAAGGAAACATAAATAAAATACAACAACCATTAATTTTTATTTTTTTACCATTAATGAGCACTCAAAATTCACTTTTTTACATTTTAAAAAAAAATTTACGAGGTTGTATGTTTTGAACAGCTGTTGCACGCAAAGTAAATGGCGGGAAAATTTGACAGTAGTCTATTAACAGGTGGTACTTGATGCATAAAGCAACTATGGCATAGAGAAGACAATTTACTCATGGAGTGGAATGCCAACAAAGAAAACGAGTGAAGCGCGTAGTTTCTCTGCTCGTTCTCTCTCTTCGTTGAGTATTTAAATAAACGAGCAGTTTTCTGATGATGTCATTGGATCTAACTATAGAAATTCCAACCATGTTTTAATAAAATTCCATACATACTTTATGGATTGCTTGATGCAAAAAAGAAAGAAGAAAAAAACCCCGCAATTTGGCAACCCTAGTAGAAGAGAACCAAAAAAGTCGACGCCATTCACTCAATCGCATTTCTTTAAAGCGTCATTACTTGATTATTTCATACTTTTTACATACTTTATGTAATTTTATTTAAATATGGTTGGAATTTCTATAATTAGATAGAATAACATCATCAGATAACTGCTCGTGTATTGAAATATTCAACAAAGAGAGTAAGAGAGCGATCAGAGAAACGAAGCGCTTCACTCGGTTTCTTTGTTGGCATTCCACTCCATGAGTAAATTTTCTTCTCTATATAATAGCTGCTTTATGCTTGATGGGAGCAGTGTTGCATTTCATATAACTACGAGGGATGTTTGAAAAGTCACGGACTTATTGATCCGCCTCGTATTAAGTTGTCACGCCGTTACTATTATGACAATTTTTTCAGAAATCAAAGACAACGAAATGCAGGAGTCGGTGTGGAGTCGCGCCTTTTCATTGTGCTGGTGTGGGAGTCGGAGTGGAGTCGTGCATTTTCAGCATTCTGGAGCCGGAGTCGGAGTCGTTCAATTTTTCCCAGACTCCCCAGTACTGGTTGCAAGCATGCTAGCTCGCATCTGAAAAATACCTATGGTCGTTCGAAGATATGAGTCAATCATCCTTTCGAATTCCTTCACCAGAAAATATGAGAGACTGATTGGTCTAAAGTCTTTTGGACCATTTGATAGGAATATAGGATAGCTTGCAGGAAACCAGGATACCAACATTTCTAGTCCACTTTGTAAAGCCACTGAGGCTACGCCGTCAAGGCCAGGTGATTTTTAGGGCCACGTGATACCTCCCGAACTGATCCATAAATTAAGCAAAAAAGAAAGAAATTGAATTTTTATATGATTAACTTAGGCTCAGGTGTGGGTATATTAAGTCTTCTGGACAAAATGGAAGGTTTTCCTAGGCCTATTTTGGTACCTTCCATACAAAAGTTGAATTTTTGGCTGACTGGTCGACAAGACAACTCCCGCACAACACAACCAATCTAAAGGGTCCGCCATCTAACGTTTTTTTTTTCAACTAATGCTTATTTCGTGAATGGTAACACTTAGCTCATGTCTGATTTGACAGATAATTAGTTTTATCCTTCCGCTGAACGAAAATGGTTGTGTATACGCTTGAACAACCCTGGGAAATATGGGGAAAATGGGCCTGCGATCGACTTACAGAACATGCCGATTTTGCCAAAAAAATCATATTTTCAGATGAAGTTCATTTTGATCTTGGCGGGTATGTAAACAAGCAAAATTGTCGCATTTGGGGCACAGAAAACCCGCACGCATACATTGAAAAGCCGGTGCACCCAAAACGAGTCACTGTTTGGTGCGGATTTTGGTCCAGAGGCATAATTCGGCCATTTTTCTTCGAAAATGAGCAAGGAGTGGCCGTTACAGTCAATGGCGATCGTTATCGGGCCATGTTGAACGAATTTTTGTTCACAAAACTTGAAGAGGAGGATATTGGCAACATTTGGTTTCAACAGGACGGCGCTACGTGCCACACAGCCGAAGCTACACTCGATGTTTTGCGCCCTGTTTTTGAAGGTCGCATTATCAGCCGCAGAGCTGATGTCGTTTGGCCACCTCGGAGCTGCGATTTGACACCGTTGGACTATTATTTGTGAGGTGCCCTCAAAGATAAGTGTTACGCCGACAAGCCAGAGACAATTGACGCCGTAAGGGACAATATTCGTGAAGCCATTGGTGAAATACAGCTGCACACAATCGATAATGTGCTTAAAAATTGGACCGGTCGTGTAGGCTACTGCATGGCCAGCCGAGGCAGCCATTTGAATGAAATTATTTTCCATTATTAACCGGAAGGATTGTACTTTCAAATAAAAAAAGAAATTTGAGAAAATATTTAGTAGTTTTTTTTTATAGCATTTTCAAAAAAAAAAAGTTATTTGGCGGACCCGTTATATGAAATTTGAAATCAGTAAATATTTAGTCTAAATTATTCTGAAGTTTTCTAATAACCAAATTAATGGCATAGGGTGAGGGTATGTTTAATCCTGTTGCCATAAACTAATTCTTATATTAATAAATGAAGCAAAAAAAAATATTTTAAATTTATTCTAAAGTTGGTTATAAAGTTTACAGACGAAGCGCCAGGAGAGTTTAAGAAATCTGGAATTGCAGGCTCGTTTTTTGTGGTCTAACCCACTGATGACAGGTTCTTCCAAATATAGCGTACCCGTTTTTGGTCTCCTATGCCAACAACCCCACTCTCATCGACCAGAAATTGTCGAATATAATAATAATAACAATAATAATAAAATTCTGCCAAATTGAAGCTTTCGTTTACAGCTTTTTGGCGCTGATATTGATTTGATAACTCAGTTTCTGTTTTGTAGCAGTTTATTATAGAGTATTATTCCGCTGTATTTGTTGGTTGGTGCGATTTGGGCCTTATTAGAAGTCACACTACAACATGTGAACATATGTGAGCGGCACTCCAGACCCCGTCGCGTCGTTTGTTGTCATGTTCCATAGACATTTGAAGTTGGAGGAGGTGCTGCCGATGGTGGTGGTGGTGGTGGTGTCATGCTTTTTGATAACCAGCGGAATGGTAATGAAAACCTAGAAAACGGAATCACTTTAATCATAACTATCAATATTTTTATGTTTCTTTTTGTTGTTGTTGTTGTTGTTGTTGTTGTTGTTGTTGTTCTGCTTTGTGTCTTTCTTGCGCTATTTCTTTGCTTTTTGTCGGAGAGTAATGTATTATTGGGAACCTAAAAAAATTTCAATCCATTGACTGACTAACAAATTTGAATGACTGGCTAACTGACTGAATGACTGACTAAATTCATTCACTAACAGTTAGATAGTTATTGCTTGAAACTAGCAAGTAATACACTAGACATGTTCCCGGCAATGATTTCATAAAAACAAAGTCGATATCCAACAATTCAGATATTTAACTAACACCCAGGTCTTTACTGGAGGCCTCCTCCCTGCTCCTCGCATTGTATTAAAACACAACAAATAGTTTTTTTTTTTAATAAATATTGACATAATTCATTATAGGAAACGAACAAACACATTAGGTTAAGGTTTAGGCAAATTTGTTTCTTTTTGCGATTAATAATTGCCAGGAAAAAACAAGTGGCAAGAGAGTGATTAAAACTTATAAACATTTATTGGGGCTTGGGCAGTGTTCCAAAGACGACAGACACACTGCCGTAATCCATCATATACTGTATGGAAAACTTTTGCATATCTTTGCAATAGACTCGAGGAAAAAATTTAAATCGCATGACTGGAACAAAAATAACCCCCAAATCATTCACTCACTATATGTACGAGGGCGGTCTCGAAACTAGCCGACCTAACAAAGAAAACACAAAAATTTGGGAAAAATGTTCTTTATTTTTCAATATAATCTCCTTTTATAGCTCATTCGCACTGCAAAATATTTTCCCGGTTTCGTATCAAATGTCCTAACAAAATCCGAAGTGTTCGCATTGGGATTTTTCCTGATTTGATTGAAAGTCAAGGCGCATTGACGAGGTTGTGTTACTACGACAACAAACACACCAAAGCCTACAACAATATGCATTTTGCTGTGTCTGGTATTTTTCAACAATCAAATTCAGCACAAATGTATTTCAAAAATAAAAGAAAACAAAAAAGTATAAAAAATATATGTTTGAGATACAAGAAATACCTAAGAAATGACAAAAGTAAATCACTCGGCTATTCTAGTAGTACCACCACATCAATGCGCCTTGATTGAAATGGTTGTAAACAAACGTAAAATTCGTGCGTAGCGTGAGATCAAAGACGATCACGAAGTAGACAACCAGAAGATGTGCGCAATTTATTTTCAGAGAGAACCATTTATTAAAAGAGAACCACAAAGTGCCAGATATTCACTCAAACGCTTTTCTTTCTCGTGTCATATCTTGATTATTTCATACTTTTTGAATAGTTTATGTAATTTTATTTCAACACGGTTGGAAATTGTATAGTTATATACAATAATACTATCAAAAAGCCGCTTGTGTATTCAAATACATATTCAATGAAGAGAGTAAGAGAGAGGGCAGAGAAGTGCTAGGGTTTCACTCGTTTTGTTTGTTGGCATTTGAGTGAAGAGAAATTTTGACTGTCCATTTCTACATCGTTTTTGGTGAGATCAAAGACGATTTACAACTAGACGACCAGAAGATGAGCGCAACTTGGCAACCCTGGTAAAAGAGAACCAAAAAGTGCTAGGAGTTCACTCAAACGCATTTCTCTCTCGCGTCATATCTTGCTTATTTCATACTTTTTGCATAGTTTTTGTAATTTTACTTCAACATGGTTGGAATTTGTATAGTTATATACAATAACACTATCAAAAAGCTGCTCGGTTTTGAAATAATCAATGAAGAGAGTAAGAGAGAGAGTAGAGAAGTACTAGGGTTTCACTCGTTTTGTTTGTGGGCATTTGAATGCAGAATTTGACTGTCTATTTTTACATCGTTTTTGGTGAGATAAAACAGCGTTGCATAAAGCAAATCAAGCATTTTTTCCTGAGTAAGTAAGAAAAAATACCAGATTTGTCGTCTGTCAAAACCTATGGGAAATCAACAAAAGTGCGAATGCTTATGAGCTCGATACACTTTTTCCAGCGATAGTCAATAGCTTCGATAACTTGTTTACAGTAAGAACTGTCAAACTCCTTAAAATAGCCATCAACTGCAGACTCTACCTCTTCACTGTCGGCAAATCTTTTACTACCGAACCATTTTTTCAAGTTTTGAAATAAAAAATAGTCCGAGGGAGCTAAATCTGACGAACAAGGCGCATAATGAAGCAATTCGAACTTTAGTTAATTAATTTTAGCCATCACAATAGTGGATGTGTGAACTAGAGCCTTGTCTTGACGAAGCAACACTTCGCCAAATGGGACCCTTTTCCCACAATTTCAGAACCTATACACTGCAATAAATTAGCACAATATTGGCCATTGATGGTTTTGGAACGAAGTTCCTTATCGCAAGTTGCGGGATGGGGGCTAAATGAAAATGAAGTAAAATTACATAAACTATGCAAAAAGTATGAAATAAGCAAGATATGACACGTGAGAGAAATGCGTTTGAGTGAACTCCTAGCACTTTTTGGTTCTCTTTTACAAGGGTTGCCAAGTTGCGCACATCTTCTGGTCGTCTAATTGTAAATCGTCTTTGTTGGGTACTTTTGGTTTGGTTCGGTTCAAAGGGAAGTTTTCTAGGTGGAGCCTGTATATTACATATTGTAGTTTTGAACCCAATAAAAAGTAAATTTAGAAAAGCTAAAATGCAATACTGTCAAATCCATGAAATACGACCCTGAGCATGGAATTACATTTGGCAGCACACAAAAACGATGTACAAGTAGACAGTCAAAATTTATCTTCACTCAAATGCCAACAAACAAAACGAGTGAAACCCTAGTACTTCTCTACTCTCTCTCTTACTCTCTTCATTGAATATTTCAATACACGAGCAGCTTTTTCATAGTGTTATTGTATATAACTGTACAAATTACAACCATGTTGAAGTAAAATTACATAAACTATGCAAAAAGTATGAAATAAGCAAGATATGACGCGAGAGAGAAATGCGTTTGAATGAAGTCCTAGCACTTTTTGGTTCTCTTTTATCAGGGTTGCCAAGTTGCGCACATCTTCTGGTCGTCTAATTGTAAATCGTCTTTGCAGCATACTTACTCTTACACTCGTACTTTTGGTTTAGTTTGTGTCTAGACTAACATATCGGGGGATAGTTTTTGTTTAATGGGAAATTTTCTAGGTGGAGCCTGTTTATTACATTTTGTAATTTTGAACCGAATAAGAAGTAAATTTAGAAATTCCAAAGTGAAAGAAGTTTAAAAAAATAACATCTTTTTAAGTAAGTGTGTTTTCTTAAAAAAAGTAAATTATCTAAAAAAAAAAGCCTATGGATATTCTTAAACAATCTACCTTTTCTTAAAAGAATACCTTATCTTAAAGAAGTAAAACAGTTAATTTTCATACAAAAAATACCTTTTCTTAAAAAAAGTAATTATTTTAAATAAATTCCTTTTCTTAAAAAAGTACATTATCTTACAACAAATTGACTTTTCTTAAAAAACTACCTTTTCTTTAAAGAGTACCTTTTTTGTAAAACAAAATAACTTTTCTTGAGATAAGTACCTACTATTAAAATTGTACATGTTCTTTCGTAAAAAAAAGCTTTTCTTCAAAAAAAAAATATATCTTCTCTTAAAAAAATATCTTTTCTTACAAAAATTCCTTTTCTTAAAAGAACCTTTTCTTAAACATAAAATAATACCTTTTCTTTTCTTGAGATAAGTAGCCTTTCTGAAAATAATTAAATTTTCTTGAAAAATAACCTTTTCCTAAAAAGAGTACCACTTCTATAAAAAAGTACCTGTTCTTTAAAAAGTACTTCTTTGTAAAAAAAAAATTCATACTCGTAGACTTTTTCGTACAGAAAGCATTTCTTAATAAAAATGGGAGCTTTTCTTAAAAAACATAAGGTTTTAATAAAAGAAGTACCTGTCGTTAAAAAAGGTCCTTTGCGGGAAAATATAATACATATTTTTACAAAACGGACCTAAAAATATACTTTCTCTTAAAAAAAAGTTCATCATTTTACAAAAAGTATCTTTTCTTAAAGATCCATTTAAATTATCGTATTTTGCAACGGGTGCCTTAGGCGTATTGGAACTACCTAGTACATAATACATAGCGAAAGGAACTTCGTTCCAACCGGGTGTCCCCTGACACCTCGTGTAAATTTTTCCTTTCTGAATATAATCAATAAAAATTATCCCATGCGCATCACAAAAAACAGACGCCATGACCTTGCCTGCAGATTGAACCGTCTTCACCTTCTTTGGACACGTTTCTCCCATTCCAGTCCACTGTTTTAACTGTTCCTTTGTCTCAGATGTGAAGCTGTGGACCCACGTCTCACCCATAGTTATAAATGGACGCAAAAATTCTGCTTTATTGCTGTGAAACATCATCAAACACTCTACCGAAACATCTTCACGACGCTGTTTTTGCTCTATTGAAAGCAATCGCGGCACCAATCTTGCGTACAACTTTCCCATCTTCAGTGACTATACGATGTATAGCACTTTTTGAAATGCCTAGCACTTCAGCTAGCTCACGCACCTTCAGTCAACGATCATCCAATACCATTTTGTGGATTTTCTTAACCGTGTCTGGCGTGGATACCTCAAGTGGTCTACCACTATTTTTTTCGTCTTGGCAGCTCGTAGGCAAAAACGATGTACAAGTAGACAGTCAAAATTTCTTTTCACTCAAATGCCAACAACACACAACGAGTGAAACCCTAGTCATTCTCTGTTCTATCTTTTACTCTCTTCATTGTATATTTCAATACACGAGCAGCTTTTTGATAGTATTATTGTATACAACTATACAAATTCCAACCATGTTGAAGTAAAATTACATAAACTATGCAAAAAGTATGCAATAATGAAGATATGACGCGTGAGAGAAATGCCTTTGGGTGAATTTCTAGCACTTTTTGGTTCTCTTTTACCAGGGTTGCCCAATTGCGCACATCTTCTGGATGTCTATAAAAAACTGGTGTCCCATAACATCCCATGAAGGGATTGGGGAGAGCTTCTCACAATCAGTGAGATGTGCGCTTTGTAGTTTTACACTCACTGATTGAGACCTATAGTTTTACACCGGTTCCGAACTGTATTTTGAAAAGCATTTTCATGGCTAAGTACTCGATAGTGTCGCCATCACTAAGCGAGGTGACCGTCGTCGAAAGAAATGTAAGGTGGTCTGAGCAGGTATCGAACCCATGTTCTCATGTACAAGAGCCGCGTACACTAGCTATTGCACCACTGACGGCACCAGGTCGTCTATGCTACCCCATATTTTACAGTCGTAAACGAAGGAGCAAACTCCCCCAGAGTAGAATCTAGATCGACTTTACTATTGCTTGGACTGAGGCCTTTCAAATGGAAATATTGAAATATGTACATAACGGTGAGCAATTTTTTCCATGTTTAAAAATTCACTGAGATCGTTTACTAAAGATGGTTCAAATAAAAATACTAAACAACGTGGCGCCTTGAAACTCAAAACATATGTTTTATAATGTTGCCACTTTTCACCAAAATATTTTTTTCAAACTACTGGCACCATCTATACGTCAGGTCGGCTAGTTGTGGGCCGCCCTCGTACGTTTTCAAAATTACGAATTTCAATATTTCGAATGTATAAATTTCGGATAAAAAAATTAAGTATTAATTAAATTAAATTTAATTTTTAATTACCAAACTGTTGATTCAAAAATGTTGATTTCATGCTATTAATGTAAGAATTGTAATTTTTTTAAAAATTTCAACTGACCAAATTATGAAGATATAGAATATTTCAGATCTAGCCACAGATCTTCATCAGCGATTATTTGGAATCGCTGAAAATCAGCGATTATTTGGAATTCATCAAACCAAATGCAAACGAAACCCTATTTTAATTGAGAATTCCCCGCAATGCAAGTGTTCGAAAAATATCGCAAACATAACACACAAGTAAACATTTGAAAAAACTTCATTCTATCTCCAGAGAACCATCGGTTCCCATGACAAACCACACAGTTCATAAACCTCAAAAACCACACAGTTCCTAAGCCTGGTATTCAGTTTATATGGAATTTTCATTGCCATAAGAAGAAGTACGTGTATAAGCAATAAAGAAAATTTCGCACACTTTGGCGTAGGCCATCGGTGGTGCAATGGTAGTGTGGCAAGCTCTTGTTCATGATACGTGGATTCGATCCCTGCTTTGATCACCTTACATTTCTTCCGGTGACCGTCATCTCGCTTAGTGATGATGATACCATTCGGAACCGGTGTAAAATTATAAGTCCTAATCAGTGAGTGTAAAACTAGAAGGCGCACAGTTCCCTGTTTGTTAGAAGCTCACCCCAATTCCTTCATGGGATGTAATGGGAAACCATTGTTGTTGTAATTTTGGAACATTTTAAACATACGCCTCCTCCAATCGGCTATTAAAATCAGTTATATTTTCGAAGTTTCCTGATCCTTCTCGCAGCAGCGCCATCTCTTCCTCGATTTGTCTAGAAGTCGATAACATCAAACATTTGTGTTGAGTTGGTAAGTTGTAACTTTTCAACAAACGCTGGCATACTTTTAGGCGTAATAAATATTAAAATTCAAACTGTTTGACAGTCCGGCTGCAATACACACCACAAACTGTTTGTTGTAATTTTAATGTTATTTTGACATACGGCAGATTCAAATGTCAGATAAAACAAATATGTAAAGCATTTTTATCGTAACAATACCGAGAATATATAGGATTCTAATCGAAGGTCAATAATCACGTCCATTTTAATAACTCTTATACAAATTAATGGAACTCACATATAAGTGACAATTAATAAATTAATTATTTAAAATAATAACTTAATTAAATAAATTAATAGAAAATGTGTCTGCATAAATTTCAAAACAAATACAAATCTTGATTACTAACAACCTGTAGGTTAGGTAGATTGTAGGTGTAGGATGTACTACATGTACCAGAAATTATTTGAAACTCTCGCAAAATGATGATGTAATATGATGGAAAATCAAGTTATGTAAAATACTCATAACCTGGGTTCTAACCCCCAAAAATCATGAATAGTTTAACTGACAAAACTACTACACCAGACACACCATGCCATGTATGGCTAAAAAATGTAAGACCACCAAAAGTGTTTACTTTCTATTGCGTTACTTTCATCTCAATTTCACATTCAACGCACATTTTTCGCCGAGTGTACTCATTCAAAGCATTTGTAAATATTTAGTTATTTCATATTTGGCTTTTGGTATTGGGAACATTTACAAATTTAAACTAGTTTTGGCACAGTTTCAGTGAAAATTGCTATAAATTCTTGTACATACGACAACTATATAATATGATGTATAAGGAATCTTGATCTTACGCTTTCCAACATTTCCTTGTATATCTATGTAACGATATTGAAATTACGAGACATGTTTTTAATGAAATCGTTATAAATGTCAAACATTAGTAAAGATAAACATGTAATATAATTACAAACAAAACTATAAAACAAATATTTCGAAAATGAAATCTTATCTTATTTTAGTTTATGGGTCGAAAAGGAGACATTATGGGCCATGTATTAGGTCCAATAAAGAAGTATATAAAAACAATGATGTCACAGTGACCCACAAGAAAGCTTGTAGAAAGGCGTATGATGAGTTTATCAAATTCCGAAATTAATACTTTTTAATATCTATTAGGGTGTACTGAAAAACTTTCGTTTTTGAAGAAGGGGTCTCAAAATATGCGTATTGAAGTTATGATTATTGCGGTTCAAGTTTCGACTCTGACATTGGTTTATTATATGATCTTCGTGACAAGTCATTTGAATTCCATGTTGACCACAAAATTCAAATTTTTTGTTGCCTTAATGCACTAAAAGTGAAAACTTCACCCAACAATTCAGGGTCAAATGTACCGTTGCAAAAAAAAACAGCTTGACTTTCCCGTAATCATATTTTTGGTTTATATATTTGGCTTAACTAACATTTATGTCACAATAACATTATATTGTCAACATAAGAATTTGTGGTGTATATTGCAGCTTGATTTCCGATTGTTAATTACGCCTAAAAGTATGCGGTCACTGGAAGTTGAAAAGCTACCACCTACCAACTCACCACGAACGTTTGATGATATCGCAAGAACAGTCTGCAACAATCGAGAACAGATAGCAACTCAACACTAACCATTAAATAGATGTTGAATTTTCGAGAACAGTCGAGAACAGACAGCGTTACTTCGAGATGGCTCTGAAAATGGCTCAACTAGTATAAATAACTGATTTGCAGCGAAACTGAGGTCAGTCTCATTTCAAACGGGTAAAGGAATAAATCGTCGAGTAATAGTGGCCGTCGGTGGTGCAATGGTAGTGTGTGCGCCTCTTTTACATGTTCGACGTACATAGTTCAATCCCACCTCTGACCACCTTAAAATTCCTTTTGACGGCGGTCACCACGCTTAGTGACGGCGACAACTATCTACTATTTAGCCACGAAATAACTTCTAAAAATACTGTATGGAACCGTTGTGAAACTTTAGGTTCCAATCATTGAGTATAAAACTAGAAAGCGCACAGCTCAGTGATGGTGAGATCCGTTCATGGTATGTAATATGAAACCTTTTTTAAATACTTTCGTCGAAAAAGGGCTGCAATATTTCGTCGAAAAAGGGCTTAAATTGTTGAGGTTGTACTGTACAAGTAAAATTTTTAGTTTTTATATTACCGGAAAAGAAATAAGTACAATGAGAAAATTCGTAACAATATTAGGTAAAACGCATCGGTTGAGAGCCCCTAATTTGAAATTTCAAACCCGCGTTTTTCAGTACAACTCGATAAACCTGTAAGGGGGATTCATTACGGTTTACTTTTTCCATTAGGCATCTTATGAGAAATCAAACTGTCACACTGTGAAACTGTCATGGTATTTGCGACTCTTGTACACGAGAACGTGGGTTCGATCCCTGTTTGACGGTCACCACGCTTAGTGAAGGCAACACAATCGAGTAATGAACTATGAAAAGGCCGTAATCTCGAAGATATTTGGTTGCAACAAGATGGCGCTTCTTGCCACACAGCCTATACATTATTGCGAGAATAATTCGCTGAACAGTTAACTTTACGCTTCGACCGACTAGATCATGTGATATCACACATCTAGTCTTTTTCGTATATAAAGTTCAAAGCCAACATGGATAAGCCGGCTACGATTGAGGATTTGGAACCTTATCATAGTTAGGGGCCTTAGTTGAAATTTTGAATATTATCAGGTAAAGAATTTATTTGGTGTATTGAATTGATTTTTATTTACATTTAGTTATAATCAACTATGCGGCATTGTCAGCTGTCAGTTTTATTAAATGTGTTTATTGTTTATATTAAATGTATTTATCATTAACCAATTCGAATCAACTATCCAATAGCTAGGTAACGTAGTTGATATTTTAGTTACTATCAACTAAGGAATTTATTGGGTGTATTGAATTGTTTATTACAAAAAACGTTTATTGTGATCAACTATTCGGCATTTCCAACTGCAAGTTTAAGGTAATATGTTCATATTTTAAAAGTGTAGTTATCATTAGTCAATTCAAATCAACTAACCAATAGGTAAGTTATACACTTCCACATACTTGGATATATTGTTTATTTGAAAAAATATTAGTCATAGTCAACTATGCGACAACTGTCAGTTTAGTTAATATGTTTATTTTTATAAACCTTGTTATCAATCACCAATTCATTGCAACTATATTCAATGCAACCAATAGTTACGGGCCGTAGATGAAATGTTGGTTATTATCAATAAAGGAATTTATTGGGTGTATTGTTTATTTAAAAAAAACTTAGTTATGATTAACTATGCGGTATTGACAATATGCGGTATTTTTAAAAACGCAGTATTCATTAACCAATTCAAATAAACTGTCTAATAGTTAGAAGGCGTGGTTGAAATTTTAGATGAAATGTTAGTTATTATCAATAAAGGAATTTATTGCGTGTATTGTTTATTTAAAAAAAACTTGGTTATGATTAACTATGCGGTATTGACAACATGCGGTATTTTTAAAAACGCAGTATTCAGTAACCAATTCAAATAAACTGTCTAATAGTTAGAAGGCGTGTTTGAAATTTTGGTTATTATCAACTAATGTATTGAAGAATCTGTACACATTTTGCTGGGATTATTTTATGCAACTGTGCCAACTTGTCAATTATTTTACAAGGTTTAGTTCGTCCACATTTGAAAGGACAAAGGAAGCGAGGTAGGTTTTTCATAAAAATGTTACTTTAAAGGTACTGACTATTAACAAGGCATAGTTAATTCCAAATTAACTACGTTTATGTTATACCCTTCCACATACTTGGTTACATTGTTTATTTGAAAAAATTGAGTTATGGTCAACTATGCGGCAACTGCCGGTTTAGTTAATATGTTTATTTTTTATAAACGTTGTTATCACTACCCATTTCAAAGAAGCTGTAGTTACGAGCCGTAGTTGACGTTTTGGTTATTATTAACTAAGGAATTTTATTATTACAAAACAAACATAGTTGTGATCAGCTATGTGGCATTGACAACCCCTGTCGGTTTTAATAAATATGTTTATTTTTTTAAAAACGCAGTTATCATAAACCAATTCAAATCAACTGTACAATAGTTAGGGGACGTAGTAGAAATATTGGTTATTATCAACTAATCAACTCATATATTAAAGAATCAGTACACATTTTGCTGAGATTATTTTACACAATTTTGACAATTTATCAATTATTTTAGAAGGTTTCTTTGGCCCACATTTGAAAGGAGTAAGGAAGGAGGGTAGGGTTTGCATAAAAATTTTACTTTAAAACTAAATTCACATAGTATAAATACATATATAGATATAAAGGCAACGTATTTAATAAAAAAATGTATGAAAGGATGTGAACTTGCTGGGTATTAATGGGTTTGTATATCCTATATTTTTTACGCTTTGTTGCAGCGTGAGTTTAATGATTGGTCCTTAATATTTTGATATTATATTTACAAAGGCTTTTATACTTTTGTTTTATTTTATTGACCCCGTCACTTCTTTGTCTTTGGGGCAATTCATATGTAAACTCAAAACTTTCCGTTTAAAAAGTTATTTTATTAATGTATCAGTCTCTTACAAAATTTCAATACCAAATTTAAAAATTTCAACTTTCTTTTTTTTTGTAAATTTTTGTTGTTTTTTTGTTTTTATTTACAACAGAATGACCGTCATTCATTCATTTCGCATGTTAATTTGTTCGACGGCAACCTTTTGTCAAACATATTTATTCAATATTTTTAGTTGCTAATTAAACAATCAACAACAATATATGACGTTGTTGCAATTGTTGTTTAATTTCAAATGTTTAAATTTTTTTCTGGTTTTTTATTTTTTTTCCATAACATGTTTTTTCTTTTTTGATTTTGTAAATAAATTCTTACTTTATTTGCATAATATTTTAAAACCCAAGTGAACAATAATTTCGTTGTGCTGGGTTCGTATTGAAACAACACTGTATCGGACTTTGTAGTCGCTCGTTTTCGAATCTCTACCGAATTGTTGATATTATTTACTACGACTTTCGAAATATACGCGCATGCGTTAAACCGTACAACGAACGTTTGAACACTTTGACGTTTCGAAACAGACTCAATGTGGATAAACAGTATTGAACTTAAGCCACGCCACAGGTTAGTTAGAGACAACGATACAGCTTAAACTGTAAGCTGAATAACGTCAATACCGGCTGGTTGCGTTGCGGTGTGTGATGGTGGAAGTGGTGATGACGCTGTGGTGGTCGTGGAGAATCTTTTCATCACCTCATATTAGTGCGAGTAAAGCTAGATATGATATTAAAGCTTTTTATGTCCCACGACAATATCTCATTGATATATATCACCATCGTGTTGCCTCAATCAGGTCTATAGCTTGCTTAAGTTTCAACTTAGATCGCAAGAGATACTAGTACTCGTAACGCTATGAAGAAAGTCGTCTCAATTCAAGTCTGGGTGGCTAATGAGAGTCATTTGGAAATGACGTCTTCTTTGTTATTTGCATCTAGAGGTCTGTCCGTTTCATGTGTTTCGGACACGAGACAGTCGCTGTCATTTATTATAAGAAATTGTTGTTATTATGACATTTCATGAATAATTGATGTTGGGTAATCTTTCCTCTCAACACCCGCTCATGGTGAAGGCATTGACTATTGTGCTAAGCAGGAAAATTTTATATTTAATATACAAATCGTAGTAGTTGAATTTTAGTTTTAAATGGAATACATGATTCATTATTGAAAATCCTCAGAAATATTCTCATAAATCAAATATAACAAGTGAACAGATACTATGTTAGACTGTTCGAATTAAGTTCAGTTTTTAAGAAATTTTCGTTGCCATAAGAAGAACGTGTCTAAAAAATAATGAAAATTTTATGGACCGCAACACAGCTCTTTGCGAAAATTTGGTAGGCAAAATCAATTACAGGGTTGTTACTCCAAAGTTATTTCGTACGAAAATAATTGTTTGGGACAGTAATTTTGACATTTCGATAATTTTAACAACCAAAAATAACCCCACCTGGGTTAAAATTAAAATGGAGTGCGTAGAGGAATTATAGGTTGGTAGGTTGCAAGTCGCCCAAACAAAATTTTCTGTTTAAAGCCACGTATTCAGTTCTTGCGAAATTTTCGTAAGATCTTTTGTCATTTTTGCAGACATTTACAACCTATCTCTGATTTACCTGGCAAATCTTTCATTAATAATTCCTCTTCGAACTCCATTTTATTTTTAACCCCTATTTATGGGTTATTATTATGTTTGTTAAAATAATCGAAATATCAAAATACCGGTTGAAAACAATTATCGAAAAATTGTTTTCATACGAAATAAGTTGGCATAACAACCCATTCCGTACACGCTGAATTACTACACCGGATCAACTCTATTCCCGTAAAAACGGACTACTGTATCCCCTACCTTCTACCAGCGACAAATCTAAGGACTTCTATTCCGAACAGGAATACCTGGGAAAAGTCACAAGAAGGGGATACCAGTAGTATCAGATTTTTCACGGATGGATCAAAGTTGGACGAGCAAGTAGGGTATGGGGTTCATTCACCGGACCTAAATGTAAATATCTCCTTCAAGCTGCCTGATCACTGTAGTATATTTCAGGCGGAAGTTACCGCCACACTGGAGGTTGCTGAACTACTGAAAAATAGTGTCACAACCCTCCCGACAATATGTATCTACACGGACAGCCAGGCTGCCATAAAATCCCTGGAAGCCATGTTTGCTACGTCCCTGACGGTGAAAGAATGCCACTCATCACTTAGGGTGGGCTCATCTGGGTACCGGGACACAGCGATATTCCAGGCAATTGTGTAGCGGATGCGTTAGCTAGAGAGGGCACTACGGCACAGGTTCTTGCGGCAAAAGAAAGGTATTAGTATGCCAATCTCTACCTGCCGTTTGCAGATCAGGCAGTGGGCCGATAATAATAAGGACAAGTGGAGACTTATTTCAACTTGCAAACAAGCCAGGGTCTTCTGGCCACAGGTGGACAGGAAGAGGACTAGGCAACTACTTAACTTGCCGAGAGGCAGGTTATCCACAATGATAGGAACATTTACGGGGCATTGTCTTGTAGGAAAACACGCCCTAATATTGGGACATAGAAACCGCACTCTCTGTAGATGCTGCATGGAAGAGGATGAGGAAACGACGAAACACCTTTTCTTGGATTGTTGGGACTGAGAAGTAGGATATTCGGTACACATTTAGTTAGCACCGTAGCCCTACAGGATATTCCTGTAGGTCTTATAGAAAAATTTATTGAAAGGGCAAATTGGCTAGATGACTAGTCAATAGTTGCTATGGAGGAAACTGCAGGTATCACAATGAGCTTCTTTAGCCTAAGTGTGCTAGACAGCGTGCTGTCTTGCATCCTTTTTAACCAACCAACCAACAACCCTGTACTTGATTTTGCCTTCGACATTTTCCCAAAGAGCTGAGTACCAAGCAAATGAAAAGTTAGCGAAACATGCGATTCATGAAATGTTCAATATTTTGTACTCATAAAAACTGAATACCATTCTTAATAGACAAATGTACAATTTTATGCAAGTTGCGTCATTTATTTTATGTTTGATAGCCATTGAAAACAGACAGCCTCGTGAATTTCGACGAAAATCGAAAATGGTGAATTTTTCATCAAGCACCCAAACCAAGGAAAGGGTTGATAATTACTATGGGAGTCTGCACCATCAATTTCAATGACTTAAAAGTGGTTTACTGAACTCCGCTGTGGTCTTACCAGCACAAGTGATGCCTATTGTTCATTTCGCCCAAAAGAGGTCGTCACTCCATAAATCGTTAATAACATCCATGGAACGGTATTGGACGATCGGAGAATGAAAGTGTGTCAGGTGGTTTAGGCTGTAGGCATCTCAACTGAGCGGTTATATCACACTTTACATGAACATTTTGACATGAACAAGCTATCCGCGTGATGGGTGCCGCGATTGCTCACACTCGATCATAAGCGCAACCATGCGACCACATCAAATGAGTGTTTGGCAACGTGCAACCGCAATGCGAAGGTTTTTTCGCCGTTTCGTAAGCGTGGACGTAACATGGATCCATCACAGCACACCAGAGACCAAGGAACAGTCAAAGCAGTGGGCTTCTCCGGACGAACGTGTATCAAAGAAGACCAAGGTGGGTCTGTCGGCCAGCAAGGTCATTGCTATAGTTTTTTTGGGACGCATGGGGTGCCATTCACATCAATTATCTTGAAATTGGTAAAACGATGTCCGCCGAATATTGTTCACAGCTGGTGGACAGATTCGACGTGGATTTGAAGCAAAAACGAAAGTATTTGGTGAGAAAAAATGTGCTCTTCCACCATGACAACGCTCCAACGTACAGGTGTGTAGTCGCCAAAGCAAAAATCTATAAATTTGGCTACGAATTGGTACCCCATCCAGCATATTCATCGGATTTAACACCCAGTTACTACTTTATATATCCAAACCTGGCGAAATGGCTGGGCGGTAAGAGATTGGGGTCGAGTGAAGAGGTAATCACTGAAACAAACGTGTATTCCTTCCAGTTAAGAAGAAGGTATGAAAAACTAGGTATATCAATGGATCAATGGAAAAAAAAATAAAAACATCCAAAATTTCTGCCACTATGTAAATAGCCGAATTAATGTCCATGACGCGCAGACATATAAGACAGACCCCAATCTTAATAAAGTATATACCGATCAATTCAGAATGTGATTCTGACGTCCATCTCTCATTTTAGTTTGTCCATGTATTTTTGTAATTAAAGTGTGCATACCGACTTCATCGGAATTGGTTACAAATACTAACCAATTTCAGTCATCCTTTATGGTTTTTAAAATGGGCTATATTTTGATATAGCCCCATACCAAAGTAGAGAAGAAAAAAACGGCGCAATTTGGCAACCCTAGGATAAGAGATTTTTTCATACTATTTACATACTTCATGTAATTTTATTTAAATATCGTTGGAATTTCTATAGAAATTCGTTTGGGTGAATTGTGTCGACTTTTCGGTTCTCTTTTACGAGGGTTGCCAAATTGCGCACAACTTCTGGTCGTCTACTTCTTGATCGTCTTTGGACGGCGCATTGATGTGGTCGTACCACTAGAACAGCCACCAAAGACGATTTAGAATTAGACGACCAGAAGATGTGCGCAAAAGAGAACCAAAAAGTGCAGGGAGTTCACTTAAACGCATTTTTCTCTCGTGTCATATCTAGCTTAATTCATACTTTTTGCATAGTTTATGTAATTTTACTTCAACATGGTTGGAATTTTTATAGTTATAGAAATTAACACTATCCAAACGCTGCTCGTGTATTGAAATATTCAAAGAAGAGAGTAAGAGAGAGAGTAGAGAAGTACTAGGGCTTCACTCGTTTTGTTTGTTGGCATTTGAGTGAAGAGAAATTTTGACTGTGTACTTGTACATCGTTTTTGTAGCCGCCGTGTTTATTTGTATAATTTCTTAGGTATTTCTGGTTTCTCAAACATATATTTTTTATACTTTTTGGTTTACTTTATTCTTGGAATACATTTGTGCTGAATTTGATTGTGTAAAAATATCAGACAAAGCAAAATGTCTATTGTTGTAGGCTTGGTGTGTTTTTTTGTCGTAGTAATACGGCAATTACACCAAACAAGATTAGCGCATTTTCGGGATCGAAATTTTTTCTTATGGAGTTTGACATTTATAATCCCGAAAAAGC
Organism: Phaonia tiefii; assembly: GCA_963931995.1. Lineage (NCBI taxonomy): Eukaryota > Metazoa > Arthropoda > Insecta > Diptera > Muscidae > Phaonia > Phaonia tiefii. The sequence goes on from OZ008371.1 coordinate 25,131,367, forward strand.
GATAATCTTGGTCGGTGTAACTTTAACACTAAGTCGTCAATGTGCCTTGACTTTCAAACAAATCCGTAAAATAAACCAACGCGATCACTTCAGATTTTGTTAAAACGTTTGATACGAAATCAAGAAATTATTTTCCGGTGCGAATGAGCTACTACGAAAATTTCGCAAGAACTAAATATACGGTCACGCTGATTCCATCTCTGCCGGCAATTACCAACCCTATTATTACGATTGCTGTCATTATCAGCTGTTTTTTATTATTGTCATTTCCTTGACGTTTTACCATAATTATTTTGTATTTTCTTTAGCTGAGTGAAATTTTTGTGCAGAAATAACAACTACTGAGGAAATATGGCTAGTCGTGAAGCTGTAAAAAAAATGGTTCAGCAGGTGCGTCCCATTCTCTCCGCCGATCGGGATGAGGCCCATAGACGTGCTTTGAACTTGTACAAAGCTTGGTATCGTCAAATGCCATACATTGGTAAGTGAGCGATGGAGCGAGCCGAGTCGCATAATGTTATGTCATCGTCTATTTCTAAGGATAAACAATATTGTGCATACAAATCTTTTGTTATTACAGTTTCGGACTACGATATTCCCATAACGTTGGAGCAATGCCGTGAAAAATTGCGCGAACAGTTTGAAAAAAATCGACATGTAACCGATGTCCGTGTCATTGATATGCTGGTCATTAAGGTATGCAACAGAAGAATGAACGATGTTGATGGCATTTGAAGAAAATGTATAGGATTTTCATACTATTTACTATTTACATACTTCATGTAATTTTATTTAAATATCGTTGGAATTTCTATAGAAATTCGTTTGGGTGAATTGTGTCGACTTTTCGGTTCTCTTTTACGAGGGTTGCCAAATTGCGCACAACTTCTGGTCGTCTACTTCTTGATCGTCTTTGGACGGCGCATTGATGTGGTCGTACCACTAGAACAGCCACCAAAGACGATTTAGAATTAGACGACCAGAAGATGTGCGCAAAAGAGAACCAAAAAGTGCAGGGAGTTCACTTAAACGCATTTTTCTCTCGTGTCATATCTAGCTTAATTCATACTTTTTGCATAGTTTATGTAATTTTACTTCAACATGGTTGGAATTTTTATAGTTATAGAAATTAACACTATCCAAACGCTGCTCGTGTATTGAAATATTCAAAGAAGAGAGTAAGAGAGAGAGTAGAGAAGTACTAGGGCTTCACTCGTTTTGTTTGTTGGCATTTGAGTGAAGAGAAATTTTGACTGTGTACTTGTACATCGTTTTTGTAGCCGCCGTGTTTATTTGTATAATTTCTTAGGTATTTCTGGTTTCTCAAACATATATTTTTTATACTTTTTGGTTTACTTTATTCTTGGAATACATTTGTGCTGAATTTGATTGTGTAAAAATATCAGACAAAGCAAAATGTCTATTGTTGTAGGCTTGGTGTGTTTTTTTGTCGTAGTAATACGGCAATTACACCAAACAAGATTAGCGCATTTTCGGGATCGAAATTTTTTCTTATGGAGTTTGACATTTATAATCCCGAAAAAGCGATAATCTTGGTCGGTGTAACTTTAACACTAAGTCGTCAATGTGCCTTGACTTTCAAACAAATCCGTAAAATAAACCAACGCGATCACTTCAGATTTTGTTAAAACGTTTGATACGAAATCAAGAAATTATTTTCCGGTGCGAATGAGCTACTACGAAAATTTCGCAAGAACTAAATATACGGTCACGCTGATTCCATCTCTGCCGGCAATTACCAACCCTATTATTACGATTGCTGTCATTATCAGCTGTTTTTTATTATTGTCATTTCCTTGACGTTTTACCATAATTATTTTGTATTTTCTTTAGCTGAGTGAAATTTTTGTGCAGAAATAACAACTACTGAGGAAATATGGCTAGTCGTGAAGCTGTAAAAAAAATGGTTCAGCAGGTGCGTCCCATTCTCTCCGCCGATCGGGATGAGGCCCATAGACGTGCTTTGAACTTGTACAAAGCTTGGTATCGTCAAATGCCATACATTGGTAAGTGAGCGATGGAGCGAGCCGAGTCGCATAATGTTATGTCATCGTCTATTTCTAAGGATAAACAATATTGTGCATACAAATCTTTTGTTATTACAGTTTCGGACTACGATATTCCCATAACGTTGGAGCAATGCCGTGAAAAATTGCGCGAACAGTTTGAAAAAAATCGACATGTAACCGATGTCCGTGTCATTGATATGCTGGTCATTAAGGTATGCAACAGAAGAATGAACGATGTTGATGGCATTTGAAGAAAATGTATAGGCAGGATGTGGAACTTCCCAAATATTGTTGTAAAGAATACAAATATAGGCAAACAGTCAGAGTATGGGTACAATGCCAGGAAGAAAATCGAAATATGTTATCCAATTCAAAATCGACGGGAAAGGAGAGGCTGGGTGCCAGTGTATGGCAGAGGGCATTAGCTGTCTTGGTAGAAAACATTCCCCATAGCCAATTAAAGAACATTCTGATTATTATTGTCATCACCCTAAAGATGCTGAAAAAACTTAGTACAGAATTATTGCTATTAACGTTCGAACTGAAAATAACAGTCTGGTCCTCGATCGTGATTTGGGTTCCACAATCTTGTCATTTCGAGTTGAATGAAAACATAAAATTGTTTAAAACTTTTCCGATTAATTTTTGAATCCTCTATATCGAATGTTTCGAAAATACTTTGTCATTTGGAAACAAACAGTCAGTCGAAAGAAAATTTCGACTTAGAGAAACCAATTTGTGTCCAATGCAAGTGACAGACCTTCGTTCGGTTAGCTTTCCGTTCGAGGTCGGGGAACAGGGAATAGAGGCATTCGACCAAAAATGTTGACTTATACGACCCGATTTGAGTCGGATGAGAGTGACAGACTTTCGTTCGAGATTCTTAGACATTGTCTGAAATGATGGGTGGCTAGCGGAAATTGTGAGCGGAATAGCACAGAAAAGTTGCTTAAACAAATGCCTACTTGGACTCCTTCATTGATTTGTAATTTGGTCGTTTAGTAAACAATATATTTAAAAAATCCTTGAATTCAATGATAAAACAAGATTGGAAATAATTATTTATCTCCATAAATTCAAGCTCGAGGTCAGGGTTGTATAATTTATAATTTTATTCGATATTTCCCCCCTAATACAATATACGACGAAGGAGATAGTACAATGATTTTTACTTAGCCTTCTGTATTTTGTTTACTCAAATATCTATTCCTGAAGATGATACTCGACGGGGATCGATCGAGCTTGAATTTTTGAAGAAAAAGTGTCGAATAATAACATCCATTAATTAAATTGGAAATATTTTTGTATAAAATATTCCCGCTCCTCGATCCAGAACGAAATCTTTTGTTATTGTTCTAGGCGAAAGAAAGTTGATTTGGATTCCACAATCTTGTAATTTCAAGTCGAATGACGTCATAAAATTGTTCAAAACTTTTCAGTACAAATTTTGGTTCCTGTATTTCGAATGTGCTGTCATTTGGAAACAAGCATAAAATCAGTACGACGAAAATTTCGACTTAGACTAACTTAATTCGAGTTGACTTGGGGTGATTGACTTTCGTTCGATATCGGGGTAGAGACCATTAGTTTATTTCTATCAGACAATTTGCTGACTATATATTTCTTTTAATTGTGACTTTAAACACAAATTGCAAGACTTTATCTTATTGTCACGTAGTGTAAGGGCCAAGTAACAGTAATTGCTGTCAGTTTGCTTGGTATTTGAAATCTAGAACTGTTACTTAACTCCAACCAGACGAGGTCATAATGAATCTTTGTTATTTACTATGTATTTGTTTATTACTTACTATACTTTAAATCCGTTTTACAATATACTGCATTAATTCTTTTCCTTTTCAAGGGACAAATGGAACTTAAAGAATCCATCGAGATCTGGAAGCAAAAGGGGCACATTATGCGCTACTGGAAGGAATCCGAAGAACCCAAGCCTACTGATTTCTTATCGAAGTTCATACAAGGCGTTCATTAAACGCATTATAGTAATTTAATTTCGGATACAGTATAGGAAAAATCTGAATATGTTTTAAGTGATATTTCAAAGAAATAAAAAAAAAATATACAAAAATATAACCGAAAATTACGTGTTTTCATAAAACGAATTTAGATGAACGAACGGAACGAATCGACCAAACCTAAAACGTATACAAATAGAAGTTTGTGGGTCAAATGAGGGAGTGCTGTTAAAGGAACATGTGGAGAATAAATATCCCATTTAACCTATGTATATTTATTTATTTATTTATCTCACAGCTACAATCCTCAATAGGATACAGCCGGTAATATGTTTTCAACAACGTTATAAAATTTATATTATGTACATAGTAGACATAACATACAATACTTAATAAAATTATAATACATTTAACATAAGAAAAAGAGTAGAGTACAATTAAACTAAAATGAAGGAAATTTGTAAAATTTAAAAATTAAAAAAAGAAAAATAAAATTATTAACATAAAATAATTAAAATGAAACAAAATAGTTAAAAAATATTATAATTAGCTTGTACTCGTATGTTAGTTATAATAATACAAAAATAAAAAATAACTTATAATTAACAGTAACAATACAGGAGCTGGGACAGGAACATCTGGAACATGAGGAACAGGAACATCAGCTGGAGTAGAACAACTGGCGGATGAGCAGGAACAAGAGAAATGTTAAACAGACTCCACAAATTTGAGTGGAATGATTCACAGGAACTTTAGGATAAAATCATACGAGATAACATAGGCAGTCACATCTGGAGCAGGAACGTCGCAACAATATGCGTGGAACGGTAAACAGGAACAAAAAAATAGCATAACGGGAGATAAACAGGAAGAGTAGGGACTTGAAGATCTGGAACATGAAGATGAGGGACATGAATGTCAGCATCTGGCCTCAACCGCTAATGATCCATCCATCTATTCAGCGTCAGCTACAATTCATTGTAGAATTCAGGATTTATAATAAGATTGATTAATAGAAGCAGGACTGGTTTAACAGAGGAAAATGGTTGGCAACACAAGCTGGATAATAGTTCCCGATTAATTACGAATTAAATGTTGCTTAATTATATTCAAAGAATCTGAAGCGGGTAAGGAATTATAGATCTCATTGTAAATGAGGCAAACGCGTCGAAAAGGATTGTAGTAATCGTAATTATAACGGACAGTGGGTAGTTTCATAGGATAGAAATATCGGGTTTGGCTACAGGGAACATTAAAATTTATTTGACTCACGAGAAAATTTGAATCTATACAACCCCCAATGAGTTTTACAATAAACATAGCATTTAACATATACCTGCGGTGTTATTCAAGTGTAGGAAGATCAATAAGCATCAGTCGATTTTTATAAGGTGGCAAATCATCAATGTTCCAAGCGAGACCACGTAAAGCAAAAAGTACAAATTGTCTTTGAATCGATTCGATGCGGTCTATGTAACAGGCATTATACGGACACCACACAATACAAGCATATTCTAAACCAGGTCTAACGAGAGAGACAAATAGACGTTTAGTGACGTAAGGATCAGCAAATTCTTTCGCCCATCTTTTTATAAAAGCTACCAGTGATCTGGCTTTGCCTATACAGGAATCAATATGAAGATCAAAATGCAACTTTTGATCAAGAAGTACTCGTAAATCCATGAAGGAAGACACATTTTCCAATATGTAAGAACCAATAAGGTATTCAAAATTCAACGGTGTACTACGGCAAAACGAAAGCTTTTTACATTTTCCCTGATTTAGCGACATACCATTTACCAAACACCAATTAGTGAGACTATCCAAGTGATTTTGAAGATGGGTGGAATCCTCAGTATTGCAAATAGGCATATATAACTTAACATCATCTGCAAACATCAAAATGTTAGAGGATTTAACTATAGACGGTAGATCGTTTAAATAAAGAACGAAAAGTAGAGGGCCTAAATGACTGCCTTGAGGAACACCAGATGTTACTGATATAGTTGAAGATAATACATTTTTAAACCGCACTTTTTGGGTACGACCACTAAGGTAAGAAGATACCCAGTGCAACAATTTAGGTGGAAAACCAATAATATCAAGTTTGTATATTAACAAATTATGAGCAACTGTGTCAAAAGCTTTACTAAAATCTGTATAAATTGCATCCATCTGACATTTATCACGAAAAGCTGCAAAAACATGAGACGTTAACTCCAGTAAGTTAGTCGTAGACGACCTGCCCTTAACAAAACCGTGCTGATATGGCGAAACCAAACATCCAACAAAATGAAGTAGTCTATTCGTAACCAATTTTTCAAATAGCTTTGGAATTGCACTCAGCTTTGCAATTCCTCTGTAATTTTCAATATTGGATCGACTTCCAGACTTAAAGAGTGGGCTTATGAAACTTGATTTCCAATAAGAGGGAAATTTACCCGATGTCATTATTCGTAGTATTTAAATTTAAATTTTATCTGAATTCGTTTTATGAAAACAGGCTAAGTATCAAATTAAAAAAAATATATCTAAAAGATATAGCTGACTGAAATGCGATTATAAATAACGAATAAATTGAACAGAGCTTCTTATAATTTATTAACTGTGGGTACCTTATATTTTAAGCCTCACTAAATCATATCAGCTATATCACTAGCAATTAATGTTTCATACCATAAATGACAGTTTCATTACTCTATGATCAGTTTTAACTAAAATATATTTTTAATTTTCAATTCAATACATACTTTTATTCAAATTTCATAACGTTTATTTTCATATATTTTTTTTAATATTCATAACTTTCTGTTCAGCAGTTTAATCCTCATTTTTTTCTTCATTTTTAAAATCAAACACATCTTGCATAATATCATCTAATGTCAAATTAAATGCTTGCAACTCAACTTCTAAATCCATTTCATCAATTTCTTCAATTAGCAGATTGCTGTTACGCTCTGAAAATGCATCAAAACGACTGGGATAGCCGTGTTTCTTCTTAAACATTACGGCCAATTCATCATCAGTTATATCAAAGGAGTGACATTTGCTGCAATGCTGCTTTATGCTGTAAAAGGAGAAAAGGTTATTTAAAATCCTGTTCAACACATATCACGCAAAAGTTTCATGGGGTAATTTCAAGAAAATATTTCAGTATCAATATAAAACAAAATGGTTTCCCATTAAATACCATGAAGGGATTAGGGATATAAATTATATAGCTCTTGGTTCTCGCGACATCCGTTTTCCCTAACAGGACTTTATATTTGACGGAGAATTTTTCTCTCGAATACTCCCAGGTGTTTGACACAAGTTTCGGAGACATATGTCAGGACAGGTAAAACGAGAGCCTGATATAGCTGGACTTTTGTCCGTCGAGAGAGGGCTTTGTTGCTAAACTGCTTGCTGACCCCAAAATAGCAAGCACAATTCTCCTACTTATCTCCAGGCTGGCGTTATTGTGCTTGTTCACGGCGGATCCAAGAAACCCCAAACGCAACCATACAGAGGCCCGCTTCAACATTAATCTAATTATTAATAATTGAATTAACCCCGTTTAGAATATAAGATTCAAATACTTATTGTTAGGCTCCTTTGGAGCAGATTCAATAAATCATATTAAAGTCTTTAAAAAAACGTTCAAGTCGAGAGGATTCTGTAGTCGTTCACACCATCAATTTTGTCTTGCCCTCATTAACAACAAGACCAACCTTCGCTGATTCTTGAAAATACTCCGGTAACCTCTCGCAAATTTCGCCTAATGATGTCTAAGTCGTCAGCATACGCCAGAAACATATAGCTTTTCGTGTTAATGGTCTTGTTTGTATTTACTCCAGCTTTTATCATTATTATCTCCATTAAGATGTTGAAGAGATTGCACGAAAGTGTATCGCCTTGTCCCAGTCCTCGCTTGGCACAGAATGATTCAATGAGGTCTTTCCACACTTTCACTGCTGACTTGATGTTGGTCAGCGTCATTCTACAGAGGCGGATCAGTTTTGCCGGAATCCCAAGTTCAGACATAGCTTCGTACAGTTTTCCCCGTATGGGGCTATCGAAAGCAGCTTTGTAATTGGCAAAAAGGTGGTATGCATCGATTTGTTTTTCGTGGGTCCTTTCCAGGATTTGGCGTAGCGTGAATAAAAAACCACACTGATAAGGTCCACTCAGGTTTTCAATAATTGGCTTTAGTCTTACACATAATACGCTCGACAAGACCTTATACGCGATGGATAAAAGACTGTTATCGCGATAGTTGGAACAGCCACACGGATCACCCTTTTGGAATACAGGACATAATACGCTGAGACTCGAATCGTCAGGCATAGATTCCCCCCGCCACATACCGCATATAATGTGGGCTAGCAGTCCTTCGCCACTACCTTAAAAAGTTCAGCTGGTAGCCCATCCGCACCAGCGGTATTATTATTTTTAAGCCGGGACATCGCCGTTCTAATCTCGCCATGGTTGGGGGAGGTACAATCTACACTTATGTACTTCCACTATCATTACCTCCTAATCTTCAGTGGCAGAATCTGAGTGGAGTAGTGTTGAAAAGTGGTCTCTCCACATTTTGAGCACACACTGCTTATCAGTCACAAGATTCCCATTCTCGTCCTTGGAGGAGGGCAGCCCATTATTAGGCCCGTTCAAAAAAAAACTGTTTGACAGACGGAAGTCTGTCTTATTGGTTTAAACTGTGAGCAGCCTATTTAATTAACTGGCCCGATTTGACCCATCGATCCAATTTTAAAGGCTCAGTTATTTCAAACACATTCCAAATTTGTACAAAACTGGCAAAACCAATAGCCGACAACTTAATTTTTCTTCGATAATAATTCGTCTTCGATAATTTTGTCTGGGCGCGAAGTTTGTCTAAGCATGGAGTTGCCACCTGAAATGTCAATTTAGAAATTGGGTGGTGTAAACGGCAAAGATTAGAGAAGAAGGTTATCGCTAACTTAGCCGCGATAAACGTCGGTGTAAATGTGTTATTACAAATGTTTTGTATATTTCAATTTTAGTTGGCGGGCCTTTCGGCCAGTTCTGAAGTTTTTAAAAATAAAACAAAAGTTTTTAATTCACCCCCTTGACTTTAAAACCTAACGCATATACATTTTTATATTCATATACTTACCCTTTCTTTAGAACAAATTGCTTGGGACAAAATTTACACTTGTACGGTCTGCCAGTGTGTTTATACTGATGTACCTCCATGGCAAACTTGGACGATGATATAAACACACAGTATTCACATTGTATCATCTTTCTAGGGGTGAATACTTTTGTCCTAAGCCGTTCAGTTTTTGCTGGCAATTGTGATCTTTGCAGGTTATGTATTCGTTGCGTATGAACCTTCAATTCAGCATGATTTATATAATTTTTAGGACATAGATCACACTGATAGTGGCGTTCATTGTGTCGCTTGCGGTGGGCGGCCAAGTATGCAGAAGCTTTAAATTCTTTTTCACATATCTCACATTCATACTTAATGGCCACCGAGTGTTCCGTTTGTATATGTTGTTCGTACTTTAGGACAGATGAAAATTGTAGCTGACAAAAGTTACAGGTAACTGGTTCACGCATCTCGCATATACGTTCATGTGACACAAGACTGGCTTTGTGATCGAATGATTTTCCTGTAATAGAAGAGAATAAATATAAATACATTTTACAAATCTTTCTAATCTGTTGCTATTAACCACATTTCTCACAAGTGTATACAAGTTTATTGTTAATCGGCTGCATATTATGGGTCATGGTGTAATGTATCTTTGCGGCTGTTTTATCAGTGAATTGCCGATAACATGATGGACAGTTGTGCCATGTGGTTATCGAGGTATCTAAAAGAAAGGATTAGTATTTAAGAATCCAATACATATTTATAATATTGTGTTTCAGAAGAGGGTAACTCTTCCTGTTCAGAATTAAATTTTCCCAGCTATGGCCTAATAAATACATTTTACCTTAAAACGTTACTTCTACCCGTAATTGCCGTTAAAAATAAATGGCCTCTTTCATAAACGTTGTGACAGGTTAGAGAGACAGTTTTTCATACAAAAAACGTCTCTCAAACCTCTCACAAGTTTTTATGATTAAGGTGGAAAGTGTTTAGTAACCTTTTTGTCAAACTGCATAGACATATTTTGATAGATTGAAAGGGAACCATTTATCTTACCTTTATCTTCTTGTATATCATGTTCCAATGTTAGATGATCGTCCATTTCCATTTGAGTGTGGGATTGATATGCACATAAATTGCATTTAAAAGTGAGATCTAAAAAAAATCCGGAATTTATTACAAGTTTGAAAAATTGATATTTCGAAGTCCTTTTATCCTCTTCCCAACCAAACTTACCATATTTTGAATCCTCCTCAGCGGATATTGTTAGCACTAAGATTAAATAGTTGTCTTTAAAAATTAAATCAACAAAAGGTTTATGATCAAGGATCATAATATTCATAATAAAGGGTGTCTCAGCAAGATTGCACTTTTTAAATTTAGTGCAATTTTTTTTGTGCCAGTGGCAACTCTGAAATTTGACAGCTATCACATATGTTTATTGCGATTATTAACATTGGAACGCTTTACGAAAGAACAGCACATCATAATTACAAAAATATTATTATTAAAAAAATTGGGAAAGTTATGCTGAAACCGCTCGCAAACTTCGAAGAATTTTCAGTCGGGAAAGTGCACCTAACAGTGTCAACCATTCGAAAAGTGGTCAAAAAATTTGAAGAAACTGGGTCGGTTATGGACAGTAATTCGTCTTTTATACGATGACTTACAACCCTGGGACACGAGTCACGACTTACGATGCTTCACGGTGAGAGGTGAAAGAGGGGTAGCATAAGAGTCATGAATTGGAAATTCAGGGGTCATTTTGATAATTCTCTTTCACCTCTTTCGTGTTTTGACATGGCAGTAAAGCAACAGTACACAAAAAGTGGTGAAAACTAGTTTTGAAACAATTTCTTAATAAATTAAAACAATACAATTGCAACTTTATCAGCCATTGTACATTAATTTTTTAAAATGTAGAATTTGAGATTATTACGAATAGAAAAAAAAGACGATTAATTCGACTTTTATACGATGACTTATAACCCTGGGATACGAGTCGCGACTTACGATGCTTCTTGGTGAGGGGGAAGAGAAGAAAGAGGGGTAGCATTAGAGTCATGAATTGGAAATTCAGGGGTCATTTTGATAATTCTCTTTCACCTCTTTCGTGTTTTGGCATGGCGGTAAAGCAACAGTATACAAAAAGTGGTGAAAAATAGTTTTGAAACAATTTCTTAATAAATTAAAACAATACAATTGCAACTTTATCAGCCATTGTACATTAATTTTTTAAAATGTAGAATTTGAGATTATTACGAATAGAAAAAAAAGACGATTAATTCGACTTTTATACGATGACTTATAACCCTGGGATACGAGTCGCGACTTACGATGCTTCTGGGTGAGGGGGAAGAGAAGAAAGAGGGGTAGCATTAGAGTCATGATTTGGAAATTCAGGGGTAATTTTGATAATTCTCTTTCACCTCTTTCGTGTTTTGACATGGCGGTAAAGCAACAGTATACAAAAAGTGGTGAAAATAGTTTTGAAGCCATTTCATAATAAATTAAAACAATACAATTGCAACTTCATCAGCCATTGTACATTAATTTTTTAAAATGTTGAATTTGAGATTATTATGAATAGAAAAATAAAGAATATTAACCCGCAAAACGTCACAAAGTGTCACGCATAGTTGTATACAGAGAGTCATCGTCTGAAAGCACATGAATTTACGAAGCGTTACCAAAAGAGAATGAACACAATTTGCCAGGGTCGTAAGTCATCGTATAAAAGTCGAATAACCGACAATACGTCCCAAAGAGTCACGCATAGTTATATACAGAGAGTCATCGTCTGAAAGCAAATGAATTTACGAAACGTTACCAAAAGAGAATGAACACAAAGTCCGAGGGTCGTAAGTCATCGTATAAAAGACGAATAAGACTCCTGTGCGTCAAAGTGCGGGCCGGTCTTTTTAAAACATTGCTGCTGTAAACGAGAGTGTAGCCGAAATCCCCGAAAACATCAATTCGGCATCGTTCTCAAAAACTTTCACGAAGCACTATGCAGCGAATTTTGACAAAAGACCTCAAACTTCATGCGTACAAAATTCGGAATACTTAGTTGCTCAAACCAGCAGGCCACGGAAAGCTCCGCCAATTCGTTCAATGGGTAGTGGAGCAAATTGAAGTCAATGTCAATTTTTCAAAAAAAAAATCATCGTCTCCGATGAAGCGCATTTCCATCGGAATGGCTTCGTGAATACACAAAATTGTCGAATTTGGGGCCCAGAAAATCCGCATGCAATCCATGAGAACCAAATGCACCCACTACAAGCAACTGTCTGGTGCGGACTTTGGTCAGGCGTCGTTATTGGGCGTTACCTTTTAGAAAACGAGGCCGAAATTGCAGTGGCTGAAAGTCATTCGTTACAGGAACATGATAACGGAGTTATTAGGTCTGTTTGAGAACTTTTCCAGTAAAAAATATCAAGTAACTTTTACTGGGAGAGTAAGGCTGATTTTACTCTCTAAGTAAAAAATATCGCAAAAAGTAAACGAACGACATCCAGTAAAAAGTATCAAGTAATCAACATTTGTTTGTAAACAGCTGATTCATGTTTTCTTTTTTGCTTTTCGTTTCATTGTTTTCCCTATGTTCAGAGTAATTTGTTGACTTGTTAACACTGCACTTTGTTGGGAATCTAGTTTATTAACAAATTCTATTAAAATGTTCCAACAAATGTATTTTCTTACTTACCTCTGCCATTGTTAAATTTCTTCTTTGTTTTCAAAGTTTTGTTTATTTAAATAAAACAGCTGTTTAAAAACATATGTTCGTACTTGATAATTCTTACTGGCAAAAATTTCTCCAGTAAAAACTTGCAAGTTCTCTATCATTCAACTGTCAAAAATATTCACTCTCTGGCTCTCTCGTTGTTGATTTTATCGAGTAAACGAACACTATCAAGTAAGAAATGTGATAAATTGTACAAATTATCACGTTCTCAAACAGACCTATTGTGGCCTCAACTGGACTGCATGGATCTGGACGACATGTGGTTTCAGTAAGACGGCGCCACCTGCCACACCGCGCATGAAACAATCGATTTATTGCAACAACGATTTCCAGAACAAACTATCTCTAGAAATTCTTATGTCAACTGGCCACAAAGATCATGAGATTTAACGCCGTTCGATTTCTTTCCTTGGGGTTTTGTGAAATCTCGGGTTTATGCGAATAACCTAGAAACAATACCTGAGCCCAAATCCGAGACCCAACGCGTCATCGGTGAGTTACAGCCACATCTCTGCGAAAAAGTCATGGAAAATTTCATGAAGAGAGTAATGGCCTGTCATCAGAGCCGAGGGGCCATTTGACTGATATTTTATTCCATGCTTAATCGGAACATGTCTTCTTTACAATCCAATAAAAACATCACAACTATCTCGAAAATACGTGTTCTTATTTTAAAATGGAAAAGTGCATCCTTACTGAGACACCCTTTACTTGTTAGAGGTTTATACGACAACTCATTATATGGAAAATATTGCTTATTAACCATATTTCATACGTTTCGTGAATACGGACGTCATAAGTCTTTAACTTACACTCTTTAGTTTGGTATAAACGTTGTTCCACATCTTCCAAACGATGAGTCCTTTTATAATGGTTCACCAAACTTTCATGATTACAAGTACAAAAATTACACATTTTACATTTAAAGGGTATCAAGTCTGCAGGAAAGAAATGTGTAATATGTTGTTGGACTCTTTGATAAATGTAAATGTATAAATCCTTACATTTATGTTCCCGTAAGGTATGCTGTATTAGGTATTCATGTCTCTCAAAAGATTCCTGGCAATAACGGCATTTATATTTGCTTAAAGGTTGAATAATTCCAGCCGCATTATTAACCGCCAATTGTTGTGACGAATCTATATAAATACAGTGCAGTTACTTCCATTTATGGCATAACAAATTTCAACCAGAATGAATTGAGTTTTTACTCTACTTGAAGACCCCAAGGGAATTCATTCCAGGTCCAATTTTATCATTGTGGTATGTAAAATTCCTTCTACCTGCTAAGTGTTTGATTTGAGGGCCTGTGTCCATTCCTGTTCCTCCTCCTGCGATTATCACCTTATATGTCTCTTTATCCGTTTGCATAATATTCACCTGTATTGCCATTTCATTTTCCATTTTAACAACCGGATTCCCCATGCTACTACTCTCACTTCCATTTGTTAATCCAAATATAGTCTGGATTTTAAATAGCTCTTCCAATTTCCATTTACTTTTAAAAGACAAAAGGATAAAATGATATGACACCTGTAAAGCTTTACAACAACGTGAACAAATTTCTTTAGGATATTCTACATCCGATCGATTCGAATAATTGAAAAGAGTATTTAGGTAATCTTCCAAAGATTTCTGATCTTCATGTAAAGATTCTGTCTTCACAGATATCATACAATGATCGGTGGTTAAACAACAGCGGCACATTTTTTTGGACATTTTTGCTTAGAAGGAAAGAAGTTCAGAAAAACAATGAAACAGAAGATGAGAAAATGGTATTGAAAAGATATTACAAAATAAGACAAAGTAACGGTTCCATAGGTACCTGACAATTGTGCATAATGTCAATGAAGACTAGACAAGAAAGTTAGGAATTGTGTACAGTGGTTTGAATGGTTATATTTTGGTAGAAGAATTAGCCATTTAATAAACAAATGTGGTACTCAAATCTTAAAGGAATGTTCTCACTTTCGAGTGGTTTCCTAACCGTATGATTTTCAAATCATTTGAGACATTTTCTGCCATGAAATTATATTGACTTTGACAACGTTTAAATTATACTGAATATTAAATCACCAAGAAAATGGTCATATAGCCCTAAGTATGTTCTGGCTTTCACTTGATTTCCCAACAATTTTGCATATATTTTACAGATTTTGACACGATTGAATGCCCAACTTGAACAATTTTTACTTTGGCAATATAAGAATTACAAGTAAAATTAGATAAATCTACCCGAAACTTAGTTCTCGTGATGGCCAACTCTGTGTACCATGTACGATTTAGAAACATCAAGCCTAGACATTTACCGCCATATTCATAACGAAAATTTAGCCACCAGCAAACAGCTGACAATCGAGTTTTATTTCATAGCTCTTCAACTAAACTGTGTCCAACTAGTGGCTACGAAGCGAACCAATACATGCTAACTTTTAACGAAGATCTGTCGTTTTACTAACCACAATTTTGGCAATCAGGGTTGAATTTGGCTAAAACAGACATGTTCTTATAAGAATTAGACACTAGATAGGAAACTGTTATGAATCAACTCTTAACTAACGAGGGACTTAGCATACAATACATTCTAGGTAGATATTCCGGAGGAAGAATGAGACCTGTAAATTCTACCGAAAAGTGAAAAGTCAAACCAACAGTCACGTGAAAAGTCAAACCAATCAGGCCTTCCTTTTATAGATATATGGACTGGAATCTAGTCGCAGATATGGAGAGATCACTTCTCTGGTTTACTTGTCCCAAGAGACTTCAGTACAGATGAGGAAGTTGAACAAATACAAAGCGTGGTGTCGACTGCCCCCTTCTAGCCAAAGCGAGGTTAGAAACGTAATTTTACAATACAGCCGCAGGTACCGACGGACAACTGGCTTCGCTGATCAAGGCTGCCGGCGATGAGTTGGAAAGGTATATGCATCAGCTCATATGCTAAATCTGGCTAGGCGAATGTATGCCCGACGGTTGGAGCCTTAGGTTAGGTTAGGTTAGGGACATAGAGATCCGAAGATTTTAGCAGATGCTCCGCTCGGAGGCCAGTTGGCCTATTGTGTTTGTCTTTAGAAGAACATAAGAAGATAAATAGAAAGAAGAAATATTCAGTGTGAGAGTACAGAAAAGGGATGGAGTAAAGTGAGTGCATTTAGAGGGGAGTTATGGGGGTTCCAGAGAGAGGTGGAGTGATCATCCGTCTCCCTCATGAATCCTAGCAGATCCCCGATGTCAGTGTTGCTAAGGGCATACCAATATCGGCCTCTCGAGGTACAGCATTCTCTCATAGGACAGGGCAGCAAACGTGTCCCATCTCTTCCTCGTCCTCACATAAGCGTCAGAAGTCGTCTCCTCCGGTTGTAAAACGGCCTGTGAAACCGCGCACATCACAGTGTTACGTCGCAACTCGAATGAAGAGTTGCAAGTCTGCCTTTGCCATTTGCTGAAGATTTTTCCGATCTATTCTCACCCAGTTTAGGCCGTATCTCCCTAGATATCTGTCTGATCTCCTCAACCAGTAGTATTCGGTACCGCACCGGGCCTAATTGTCAATCAGTCCGTACAGGAACGAGATCTGGGGTCTAGTCGGCGCCGAAAAGTAATGCCACTGTGGCTAGAAGGCCAGCAGAGTCTTACTCTATAGGGTGTCAGTGAGGCTAGAGCTTGAATACGCTCATATACCACTCTCGATTTGCACAGATTTGAGCTGATCGCGTTGAGAGCTGCATTGCAGTCCACAAATATCACAATGTCACTAGTGGTTAATGGATCCAGCTTATGAATCTCATCTACCGCTCTCGTAATCGCAGGAATTTCGGCCTGAAATACACTACAATTCACGTCCAGTCCAAGGGATAGATGTATTTGGATGTCTTGGATGTAAAATCCTGCTCCCATTCCAGTATCAGTTTTGGATTCGTCAGTAAATATGGGCAACCCCGTCATTGATGAAGGAATACCATCCACCCAATCTCTCCTGCCCGTCATGATCACCTCCAGGCCAGCTGGGAATATTCGCATCGGCAACATGTAATCTGATGTCTCTGCAAGATGGCCTCCTTGATCAACACTCTCCATTCCCATAAGAACAGTTTCGTAACCAGAGGAAAATGTACACAAACCCAATTCTCTACGGCGAATAGCACCTTCTTACAGCTATGTCGATAGAGGTCAGACCGAGCATGATCTCCAATGCCGCCTGAGGGGAGCTTCTCCTAGATCCACTGATGCACATATCCGCCGTCCTCTGTACCTTGCCTAGTAGCTTTAGAATTGTTATGATTGAAAGTCAGTGTTTTCATATCATATAAAATCCAGTATTAAAAGTATTAATCCTGGCGTTAATCGCGTGACTACAAAACGTCTTATTCAGACAGACGATGAAACAAATACGTCAAAGCTATAAACGAATAATAACAAAAGGGACAGACAAAATATAGTAGGGTTGCCAGAGTCTTGGGTAACCACTATAAATATGGGATGTTTATATAGGGATCCCAACAATATTACTACTAGCAGACACCCATAGGTTATAATAGGCCGGACAACAGTCGTGTAGAACCAAAAAATTGTCCTGAGACTGAACCCCCAGCTCTTACCTATGGAAGTGCGACAGGCGTACAGCGTATTCGTCCCCTTCTTCATCCTTTCCTCGATATTCCTTCTGCAATTTAACTTTTGGTTCAGGATGGTACCGAGATATTTGGCTGCGGAGGATAATGTGAGCTCCATACCGCCTAGGCTATGTACTCTAAATTCCCTAATTATCCTTCTGTTCGTGAATAATACAAGTTCCGTCATTTGGGGATTTAAACCTAGCTCACAGCTCTCGGCCCAGGCAGATAGATACCCCAAAGCCGTTTGCATTATATCACTGATGGTGGTCAAGTCCTTTTCCTTAAGCCCCTCTCTGTCGAAATCTATGATAATATGGTTCACTACTAGTAGCCACAGTAATGGTGACAAGACACCTCCTTGTGGAGTGCCATGGGTGGCGAGAATTGATTATGCGACTTCCAAGCATATGTTCAATCCATTCAATCACAAAATTCATCGCTCCCCGTCTAACGAGAGAGCTCTTGATCGCGCTAGACTTTACATTGTCAAAAGCACCTTCAATGTCTAGGAAGGCACCCAAAAAAAGTCCCCATAATCCAGGTTCCGCTCAATATATCCAACAACTTCATGCAGGGCATTTTCCACCGATCTACCCTTAAGGTAGGCATGCATTTCTCTGCTGATACTCTATTGAAGCAGTCAAGACTTTGATCAAAAATCTTGTTGAGAACCGCCTCCTCCTGAAGCATCGAGATTTCAGGGCTGATACAACCATCAGGGTCAGCTCTGTCGATGACTGCCACGCTCAGAGTCGGGTCTGTCCGAAGACTCCCTTGCTTCCTCGAGGATTACAAGGGCTATTCCCCAGATCACGCCCTTTTGGTGACATTTCACGCAGTGACAAGGAGGGTTAGATTGGGGTTTACCCTTGGATCCCCCAGAGGTGGAAGGCCCACCGCAGTCTTTGGCGCAGTCAACATGTTATCCTCATTTTGAAAGACCCTTGTCTTCTCTGGTTTGTTTGAGGCCACCTAAGTAAGTGGCATACTCCTTTTCTTCTTGCTTGGCTTCCAGGGATTTTATAGCAGCCTGGCTGTCTGTGTAGATACATATTCTCCGGAGAGTTGTGACACTACTTTTCAGTAGTTCAGCAACCTCCAGTATGGCGGTAATTTCCGCCTGAAATACACACCATGATCAGGCAGCTTGAAGGAGATATTTACATTTAGGTCCGCAGATATTTACATTTAGGTTCTTCGAGGGACAAAATCTAAGCAGTTATGCGAATCAAAATATCGCGTTTAACAATGCCTGCCAGAGCTTGGTGTTACCAACCGGAAGAGAAAAGCTAAAAATCGAGCTAGCTCAAGGTATCCGTAGTGCCCATAGAACCTAATAAGAAAGTCCGAACTAGTTCAAGCAAAAACTGAGCAATTCATTAACAAGTGAAATATGAACTAGTTTCAGTGCCACAAGTTGTTAAACTATTCACCCTTATCGCGAATATTTTTTGCCATTGAAATGCCTTCCCTTTCCCTCCCCGGAAAATGTCGTTTTTCGAAAATATTTCCCTTATGGTGAATGCAATGTTTCGTGGAATTTTTCGCTTTAATTCACTTCACTTTATTTTATTTCTAAATTAATTAAACAAACGTTTTTTAACTAGAGTCGCATTTTTAATAACCCTGAACTGCCAGCTGTCACGCTTTCTTTTTGTTATCAACGTCACCAGTTTACCGCACACGTGGCACAAAATTCAAATCTTGCGTGAATTTTCGGACACCCTTATATTTTTAAACTGTGCTTTATAAAATCTAATGTTTTTTCATCGCTTCTTTATTTACGGTCACTGGACACTGCCAGTCGATTTTTGTTTTTTGAGTAGTTGGGCAATTTTGAAATTCGAATTGGACACAAATTCTGCTCGAAATTTCGGGTAGCCATTTGCAATTAAAGGGAAATGGAAATTTTAAGTCAACAATCATTTCTCTTCAGCCGCTGTTTATTATATACTGGGGGAATACCAGTTTTTGTTAGTGCGAAAGAAAGAATATAAAACTTCCCTTTCACCTAATAAAACCCCTCCACAAATTGCAGAGAAACTTAGAACACCTTTTACTTGATATCTCATGAAAACAAGTACATTTTTGTATAGAAGTTGCGATCTTCAATAACTTTAAATAATGTTGTGCTTTATTTTATTTAGATATTTCTTATATAATAACATTTAAAATAAATAAACTATATTACATACACAAAACAATACGCAGTATTTAATTTAATATGTGCATTGCGCATTGAAAACGGAATATTGAATAATATCAGGAATTTTGAAAACTTGTAATATCAATATAAAGTATAGGACATGCCATTCTATTGTAGAGAATATGGCAAAGATTCCCATTCGTCCCGCCTTAACATACCGCCATTCCTTACGGTCACCGTCATATCATGAGGATTTGTATATCCCAAATTGTTGCGAAATATTTCGGCCACTTCATTCTCCGTAAGACGTATATTATGACTCTTTAAACAATGATCGCGTAATCTTCAAAATGAATATTGAATGAAAAAACATTAATGAAACAATAAAATAAGTAAAAACTCTAGTTCCACTTACAAAAATCGCTTCTTAAACAAACGTTCGCAAAATTTACATTTATACGGCACAATGCCATAGTGAGACCACTTGTGCGCCTTCAGTTGATCCAGCGTAGTAAACTGACGATTACAATTCGCCTCAGGACATGTGTGACGCTTGCCAAAGTGTATTATATCCTTGTGACGCTTCAAATGGTGCACATAACGAAAACTATTCGGGCACAGATCACACTTATGTGGCCTCTCATCTCGGTGACTACGCTGATGGAATTCCAATTCCTTTTGGCTGACATACGTCTTGGGACAGTGGGTACAGCGGTATTTACGCGCTATGTGGCGTTTCAAATGCATAGTTAAGAGATTAAGCGTTTTATATTTGCACTGGCAAAGTTCGCATTTAAACAGGGGCTTCTCCTTTTTCGATAACTTACGGAGACTGTTACACTTTAGGCTTTTGCCATGGACCATCACAGATTCCAGTGATGAGCATGTCAAATGGCACAGCTGACATTTGTAAAGAACCACTGGCTTCGCAGTGTCTGAAACTGTGTAGCTGTTTGGTTCATCGGTTTTCAAGAGATTACAGTTGAAAATATTTGATTCCTCGATTTTGTTAAGATTGCAGTTGAAAGTGTTTGATGATTCCTCGTCCTCGATGTTGCGACAGTTGTAGGGGTCTGGTTCTTCAATCTTGAGGTTGCATTGTTTGGAATTGAGGGCATCAGAGGTGTTTGCTTTGTCCGCGTCGTAAAAGTTTGCCATAACATTCGAGACCGCTATGCAGTTTCGATCTGTGACTTTGTTATCGTCTTCGATTGTTGCGTTGTTGTGAGATTCCTGTTGTTCTTGATCTTCCATTTTATTTTGCATGTATAGTTAAGTCGGAGTCGGAGTAATACAAGCAAAACACATATATGGAAAAGAATAAAATAGAAAAGTATGGAGAAAAAAAGAAGAAACAGTTAAAGACTGGCACACATCGATATTGTGGAGGAATTCTAATATTTAAGTTAGATGAGAAATATGTGTGTCCAAGACTAACGTTAAAGGGATCTTAGAAACTTTGAAAAATGTTCTAACTCAATGAAATAAAAACATTTTATTTAAGGTCATTCTTTCGTGAAGTTATTAAAATTTCATGAATAATTCAAATGGGTCATCAAGGTTTTTTCATTGGCTGGTCATGCCGCTTCGCCGTAGAACCTTTGTCGTAAAAAATTAAATGTTCTATCTACTCTTTTTTTCCAGATTGAATCTAATTGAATTGTTTCTCGGGATGTATGACATTAGGCACCGTCTTGATGAAACCACATGTCGTCCACATTCATATCATGCGATTTAGGAACAACCAAACTAAATTATCATGTCGCGACATTGGCCTGTTCTGATATCACAATGTATCAAAAGCACTCGATGTTTTGAAATCACTCAGGTGATTTATACGTATTCCGTTACGTATTCACTCGGAAACAGTTGATTTGTTTGAACATGTTATGTTTGCAAACAGATGTCATTAACTTATTTGTCAATTTGAATTTAAATAAAGAGGGAAAACAATTTGAAATATCGGCAGCTCTATTATTGACAGTGATTACTTTAAAAATTATGCATTTTGTAAATTCCAACAGATGACTTCAAAAATTAAGGATGCCACACATTTGTAACGTTTATTCTTGCCGTTTACTTATATATTAATCTACTGTAATATATAATTTACACAGAAATATTTAAAGTTGATAACAAAATACGTTATTAAATGTAATAACATTTAAATGATTCTCTTGCTACAGCAGTTAATAATATAATTGTATTACATTTACTTTTCCCAACTCTGGCAACCCTCTATTTTTTTGAAGATCTCATCTCAGCTTACAGCCAAAGAGTAACCACATCAAGAAGAATGGTCCAATCGTGCTTCAAGCCCAAAACTCTACTCCAAACAGTAACACATTTTTCATGCATTGGTTTCTCAACAATCACTAGTGTAATTTTTGACCTCGAAATGCGAAAAATGTTATAATTAACGAAGATATCAATATGAAAATTAGCCTCATCGAAGAAGATGATTTAAGGTCTGTCTGCGTACACATATTTTGCATCATTTTGTGCAAAATGTTGCAAAATGTTGTCTGCGTACTCCAAATCTCTTGCAGCGAGAGAGCGAAAAAGAGAATTTTTTGACAGTTGGAAGTTAGAGAAGTTGCAAAATGTTGCTGGAGAAATTTCTTCTTGCAAGATTTTGCAACTAGTTTGAACAGCTGTTTTTGTTTACTGTTTGAATGAAATAATTTTTGTGAAATGAAAATAAAAATTGAAATTTAACAATGGCAGAGGTAAGTAGTTAGAATTGTGTTGATTTTTAACGTTTATAATAAATTATAATAAACAAAACATTTTACTTCATGCTAGAAACGTGCAAATATACAGTGCGACCGTGCGACGCATATGCTAAAATTCTTTTGCTTTGCTATTTCAATTGTTTACACACCGATCAGCTGTTTTCTTGCAAGATTTGACTGGATGCTGTCTGCGTACTTTTTGATATATTTTCAACCGAGAGAGTAAAATTGTTCTTACTCTCCCAAAAAAAGTTACTGAGTATTTGCTACTGGAAAAGTACGCAGACAGACCTTTAGTTAGAAACCCCTTCATTATTTTTAAAATATTTGTTTTTTTGTTCTTTAGTTTAAAGTTCAATTTTTAATACCCCTGAACTGTCAGTTGTCTCTATTCCTTCAATAACAGACACCCTTTATAAGAACAAATATTTACTATTACTGGCACATTTTGGTTCACTATAACATCTCAACTATAAAGCCCGGTATTCATTTGAGACATACAGAAGGAAGAACGAAGCCCGAAAATTCTACCAAAAAGTTAAAAAAGGAACTAATGGACATGGTTCAGGGCCCCCCTTCTGTAAAGACAAGGACGGAAATCTCGTCGCAGATGTGCAGAGCATGTTGGGAATATGGAGAGAGCATTTCTCCGCGCTACTAGTACCTGAGATATCCGATGACGATGGGACAATCGATCACAATATGGACGACAACGTCGATTGCCCCCCTCCTAACCAATACGAGGTCAGAACAGCTATTGCCCGGCTTAAGAACAACAAAGCCGCAGGAGCCGATGGATTACAGGCGGAGCTGTTTAAGGCTGGCGGCGATGAGCTGATAAGGTGCATGCATCAGCTCATTAGCAAAATTTGGTTAGAAGAATGCATGCCCGGCGATTGGAGTCTCAGTGTACTATGTCCCATATTTAAAAAAGGTGACCCGAGTATCTGTGCCAACTACCGTGGAATAAGCCTTTTATCCATAGCATATAAGGTTCTATCAAGTATAATGTGCGAAAGACTAAAACCAATTATCGCTGACCTGATTGGACCATACCAGTGTGGCTTTAGGCCTGGAAAATCGACAACTGACCAGATTTTCACGCTACGCCAAATCCTGGAGAAGACACACGAAAAACAAATCGACACCTATCATCTATTTATCGATTATAAAGCAGCCTTCGATAGTCCGATACGGGAGAAACTTTATGAAGCAATGCCTGAGCTTGGTATTCCTGCAAAACTCATACGCCTTTGCAGGATGACCTTGACGAACACCAAATCCGCAGTGAAAGTTGGTAAGGATCTTACCGAACCTTTCGAAACTAAGCGAGGCCTCAGGCAAGGCGACACCCTATCGTGCGATCTCTTTAACATCTTAATGGAGATCATTATGAGAAAAGCTGCAGTCAACATGAATAAAACCATCAGCAGCAAAAGTCACATGCTGCTCGCGTATGCTGATGATATAGATATCATTGGGCGCACAATTAGAGAAGTTACTGCGGTTTTTTCGAGAATTGAGAAGGAGTCAGCAAAAGTGGGTCTGACGGTAAATGAGGACAAGACAAAATTAATGGTTTCAGGGCCTCCACGCGATTAGACCAAAGCGTGAACGTTGATAACCGTTATAACTTCGAGGTAGTGGACGAATTTATATACCTCGGATCTGCCGTGAACAAAAACAACAACGTCAGCCTTGAGATCAACGGGAGAATTGTGCTTGCGAATAGATGTTATTTTGGGCTAAGCAAGCACTTTAGAGATAAAGCCCTCTCTCGAGTAACAAAAGTCGAGCTGTACCAGACTCTCATTCAGACTGTCTTGCTTTATGGCGCAGAATCCTGGGTCCTATCGCAAGCAGACGAATCATCTGTAGGAGTCTTCGAGAGAAAAATACTCCGAAAAATTTATGGCCCTATAGTGCACAACGGCGAGTATCGGCGACGCATGAATCATGAGCTGTATGAGCTTTATCCTGACATTGACATAGTTAAGCGGATCAAGATAACGCGATTGCGCTGGCTAGGCCATGTCAGTAGAATGGATGAAGATGAACCAGCGCGAAGGGTTTTCGAAACCGAACTCGAAGGAAGACGAAAAATAGGAAGACCAAGACTCCGCTGGAGGGATCAGGTTGACGAATCCCTGCGTACACTTGGTATTGCCAACTGGAGAGATAAAGCAAAAGATCGAACTGGTTGGCAAAATATGTTATCTTCGTTTTGTAAGGTCCCTGACCCCCCGGGGTTGTCCGAGACCGGATAAGTAATTCATTTTTTTATGAAATTTTCGTTGCCATAAGAAGTTCGAGTATAAAACATAAAGAAAATTTCATAAACCGAAAATTTCGCTCACTTTTCATCAGCTTGGTACTCAGCTCTGCGAAAATTTCGTAGGTGAAATCAAGTACAGAGTTGTTACGCCAAAGTTATTTCATACGAAAACAATTGTTTGCGATCGGAATTTTGGCATTTCGATTATTTAAAAAAATAGAATGGAGTGCAAAGATGAATTAGCCCTGAATTTAATGTAGGTAAATCAGAGATATGTTGTAACTGTCTGTAACCAAATTTTCCCTTTAGAGATAAATGACAAAATTTCGCAAGAACTGAATTCCGGGGCTTAAGGATGGTATCTATTTTACTCTATTTTTGATAGAAAATAAAAAGCGGACTGTTATGTATATAAAAACGCCAAACTTTCCATAGCAACAGTAGGTTCTATTCTACAGAATATCAAGCTGATTTAATAAAAAAAAATCAGTATTTTTTTTATAATTTTAAAAAATTTGTAAACCATAGACTAATACGTACATAGATACTTTTATTCTCTCATCTGACGTTTCATTTCACACTCTTCGTCGTAGGATTGTGGAACTGAGAGCAATTAAATTTAAAATTAACTTACACCAGGTGGAGTTACAAAATATGTTCACTTAACTTTTTCATCTCGTTTTGGTGTAAAACTGAAAAATGTAAATGTATTTTACACTTTTTGTTGACTTTTATCGTTGGTATACATTTGTATTGTGGCCGTCGGTGGTGCAATGGTTAGTGTGCGCGGCTCTTGTACATGAGATCCTGGGTTCGAACCCTGCTCTGACCACCTAAAATTTCTTTCGGCGGCGGTCACCTCACATAGTGATGGCGACACTATCGAGTACTTAGCCATGAAAATGCTTCTCAAAATACCGTTCGGAACCGGTGTAAAACTGTAGGTCACAATCAGAGAGTGTAAAACTAGAAAGCGCACATCTCACTGATTGTGAAAAGCTCTCCCCAATCCCTTAATGCGATGTTAAGGGACACCATTTTTTTTTTAATACATTTGTATTGTATCTAACACAACAAAAACACGAAATTCGGTTGTTGTTCCTTTGTTGAACGTTGTTTACTATTGCCTCTATTTGGTATTATTGAACCCATGTTTTCCACCATACAGTGTCTACTTTCCACCATTACATATGACGGTTAATTTATTGAGAGAATAAATGTATCTATGTATGTATTAGTCTATGTTGTAAACACTCGAAATAACAAGTACAATTTACAAGTACATTTCAATTCAGTCTTCTTCTGAAAGTCAACCTCAACTTTTCGACAGAAGAATAAGCTAGTTTGCTTGTCTACCATTTCACAACAACTTTTCAAAATTCGATTGATTATAGAAATATAAGCCTATTTATCCGTCTTATTTTTAAGCCTTGTGTCCAGTTTTTATGAAATTTTCGTTGCCATAAGAAGTAGGTGTATATAAAATAAAAAATTGCTTGCTACTCAGCTCTGCGAAATTTTCGTAGGCAGAATCAATTACAGGGTTGTTACGCCAAAGTTATTCCGTACAAAAACAATAGTTTGATAATTGTTTGGGACCGAAATTTTGACATTTCGAGAATTTTAACAACCAAAAGTTGCACCAGCGCACAGCGTCGATGTATATTAGTGGGGCGAGGAGAAGAGCTTCGCAGGCGGCGCTGAATATAATCCTGAATTTAACTACTCTTGATATCTATGCGAGACGGTGTGCTGTCAGAAGCGACCTTCGCATGAGCGAATTGGGTATTTGGAGACATGCCGACATTCTCCAGGAGTTGATTGAGAATCACCCGGACGAGTGTTGGAGTCAGGCCACTAACTAAATGCTGCGGCTGTAGACTTTTGGCAATGCCCGGAGATCATGATGCCAGCTGAAAGTGACTGGGTGGGAGGTATACCTCCGTCACAATCTGGTCATCTGATCTTTTGCAGATGACTCCAAAATGGAATCGGGCACACGAGGAAGGATTTTCAGTGAGGACCTTCAACTGGGGCTTTCGATGAGATTGGGTGCGACCTGCAGCATCTTCCAAACGCAAATCGTGGCGATTATGAGAGCTCCCATTGAGTTAATGGACTCATGCTTGTATCCAGCGGGTGAATTCGTTGATAGTAAGTCAGTCCTCAGTGCGATCAGGTCACACATATGTAAATCCAAATTAGTTATGGATTGCATGCGGATCTTGAACAGTGTAGTGTCCGGTAAGCTAAGTCTGTTTCTCTATCTAAAACGAAAGCTTTCGTTCGTGTTCTAGACGAAAGAAAGTTGATTTGGGTTTTACAATCTTGTCGTTTCAAGTCGAACGAAAACATAAAACTTTTCAGTACAAATTTTGGTTTCTGCAAATGTTGAAGCAGACTGTTTTGCTAGAGCAGGATGCACTTCTGCTGATTTGAGATTGATTGCCTTTGCAAATCCACCGATCTGTTACTTGTATGGCTTGATCGATCGCTGGTCGCTGGACGAGATCAACGCTGCCTAGCAGGCCAGTGTGGATTGCGGGATTTCGATGTACATATGGACGGCAGTGGACTCAGGGAGAACTAAGTCGCGATTACGACTGAACAAGGATGACTTGCGACTCCTCACTGGGGTGATCACGGGTCACTGTGATGCTGGAGGCTTCACTCGCAACTGGATTGTGAACGGGGTTGATTACTGCCGTGATTGTGGTGATGAAGAAGAGGTGAAAACCATTAGGCGCCTTCTATGTCAATTCAAATGAATTTGGCACAATGAACTGCAATTCGTTTTCAATTCAAATGAATTTGACAAAATTTACTACAGTTTATTTCCAATTCATGATTTTGAAGAAAGACTAGTGTAAGTAAATCTAGAGTAATGCATTGCTCCCGTTTGTTATCCAACTCATTGTTTTTATATAAAAGACTGCAAGCATTACTCTCGTATTGCATATCACCTAGTTGAATTAATTCAAAATCAATTCAATTCCAATGAATTGGAAATGAATTGCAATTAATTCTTCCAAATTCATTTGAATTTGAAATGAATTGCAATTAATTCTTCCAAATTCATTTGAATTTGAAATGAATTGCAATTAATTCTTCCAAATTCATTTGAATTTGAAATGAATTACAATTCATTTGAATTGGTAATGAATTGCAATTAATTTTTGCCAAATTCATTTGAATTGATTCAAATTTCATTCAATTCTCTTTTTTTTTTTTGGTGAAAAGAATTAATTCAAAATTTAGCTAATTCGTAGTGAATTGAAATCAAAAAAGAATGATTCATTTACAGCTCTGATATTTGGCAATGCTTCAGGCTCAAGCTAGTAAAATACTTGGCAGTTCATTGTTCCATATAACTACACGCTACAAAGTTCATTTTGGCATAAGGCCAAGCGAAAGCGTTAAGAATGGGTTTGAAAGAGGCTTCAATGTGCTTCATTTTTCTAACTACATCTAACTACTAAAACATACATGTTCATAAAAGAATTACACAGTAGATAAAAAAAAATTGTATAGCCCCGTATTCAGTACTTATTTTCGTTCCCACAAGAAGTGTGTATAAAAAAATAACTAAAATTTGGTGAAGCGAAAATTTCGCTCATTTTCCCTTGTTTGGTGTTCAGCTCCTTACGAAAATTTACTTTAACAAACAAATGTAACACCACATGCGTTAAAAATAAAATGGATTACCAACAGGTAATTATTAAATTGAAAATTTTTCCTTTAAAATTTATTACGAACAGGAAATATTAATGAAATATTTGAAAGGTGAATCAGAAATAGGTGGTAACTCTCTGGAACTAAAATTTCCGTTTAGAGTTAAATCACAAAATTTCGCAAGAACTGAATTCAGGGCTTAAGCCAGAAAGCAGTTTCAATTTGCGTCGGCCTTTACTTTTGACGAACAGCTGCTTTTTTCCCAACAATTGTGGCTATTAGGGTTGTAGTTGGTTAAAACAGACATGTTCATAAATGAGTTAGACAGTAGATAAGATACTGTTATGAATCAACTCTTGACTAACGAGTGACAAAACCTAAAACACACATTTTAGTTAGACACTTGTTGTACGAAGTTTGCATCCATGTTTAACTTTTCGTTATGAATGCGGGGGTTAGAAAATATCACCTGCCAATCAAACATCACATGTTTCTCTCAGAAAATTTGAAAACATTTCTATTAACTGAACTTATCCATTAAAATAACACATTTTCCCGTATTATTATACCTATGTTTAATATAACAAAAGAAAACATTCAATTAAATTTTGTAAAAAAAAGAAAAATTATATTTCTTATGTCCTTCTTTATGTCCATCTTTATGTCTCTCTTCTCTCTCTCTCTCTCTCTCTCTCTCTCTCGCTACCGCTCCCGTTTTCACTCTCAGTAGGTTCAATTATATTCAATTATTATTCGCATTTTTTATATGATTATTATTTACATTATTTGTAAAAGCTTTAGATATATCATTTGTTATGTGAGAAGTAGTGGTAGTAGTACTAGTATTATTATTGACCTGATATACCTTACCGCATTCAGCGTTCATTTGCATCATATTTACATTGTTATTTAACGATGGAGCGGTAGTTGTGGTGGTTGTTGTGGTTGCCGTATTAGTGGAATTTATTTGAACCTGATGCAGATTAATCGGTGTGGTAGAGTGATTTCGTTCTAAATGCCTCAGCAGTTTGGCTTTTGTAGCAAATGATCGTATGCAACGCGGGCATTCGAAAGGAAGTTCTATAAAGAAAAGCAACAAAGATAATCAAAAACATTCGATTACGAAATAAAAGCAAAGGAATCTCTACTTACTGCTTAATATATAGGAATCTGAAATGAAATTATAGAATTAAATTTTTTTAAAATTTGAGGGAAAATATGAAAACTTTGTACTCACCTTCATGAATGCTGTGATTTGTGTTTAAATGTAACTGGACACTGGGGAAATCTATGGACTCGTATGTACATTTGGCGCACATAAGTGTTATAGCTGAAATAACAAAAGTTAAATAGTGATTAAGAAAACACTTGAATATTACTTATTACATGTTAATGAGGGTTTAAATGAGGCTTCTTTAAGGAAATAATCGAAACTGCCTTTAAAATTGTGTAGATTACTTACAAGACACTGGTACTCTAGCTATACGGAAACAACACGTATGGTAATGGAAACTTACGCTGACGCTTTTTTAATAACAAGACTGCTATCACAAAGACTTTAACTTCATAATAAAATAACATTTTCGACTACAGTTCATCTAGGTTATAATTTCATCTAGGTTGGGTACGGTGTTGGTGTCAATCACTCATGAGTTTCAATTATCAATGATTCACTTACCCCCGAATTCATAACGAAATTCGATAGCCACCGGCTATTCATCGAACTAACGATTCTGAATTCATAACACTTCAACCAAACTCTTTCCCACGTGTAGCCCGGTATTCAGTTTTTATGAAATTTTCATTGCCATAAGAAGTACGTGTATAAAAAATAACGAAAATTTCATGAACCGAAAATTTTGCTCACTTTTCATTTGCTTGGTACTCAGCTCTTTGCGAAAATTTCGTAAACAAAATCAAGTACAGGGTTGTTACCCCAAAGTTATTTCGTACGAAAACAATTGTTTGATAATTGTTTGGGACCGGAATTTTGGCACTTCGATTATTTTAGTAAATAAAAGTAATAACACACACGTTAAAAATAAAATGGAGTGCAAAGATGAATGATTAATGAAATATTTGCAAGGTATATCAGAGATATGTGGTAACTTGTAGCAAAATTTTTCGTTTAGAAATAAATGACAAAATTGCTCACGAAAATTTCGCAAGAACTGAATATGGGGCTTGTGGCTACAAAGTGAACGAATACTGTCGTTTTTCTAACTACAATTCTGACAATCAGAGTTGCATTTGTCTAAAACAGACATGTTCATATTAGAGTTAGACAGTAGATAGGAAACTATTATGAATCAACTCTTGACCGTAGAGTGACTATGCCTATTCGGTACCATCGTAGCCTCTGGGGCTACATAGTTCAGCTGAAGTGTTATGAATTGAAAAATCTTGAATTAGATTAGGATACCTTTGGTTACATTTTTATTAAGAAGAGGGATATTCTTGGGGAGCGGTTTTAAACATTTTCCCCGCTTTGGGAATAAACACCACTTTTGTGTCCCTCGGTGGTGCAATGTTTAGTGTGCGCGCCTCTTGTACATGAGATCCTGTGTACGATTCCTGCTCTGACCATCTTAAATTTCTTTTGGCGGCGGTCACCTCGCATAGTGACGACGACACTATTGAGTATTTAGCCATGAAAAAGCTTCTCAAAATATCTTTCGGAACCGGTGAAAAATTGTAGGTGAGCATAAAACTAGAAAGCGCAGAGCTCACTATTTGTGAGAAGCTCTCCCAATTCCTTCATGGAATGTAATGGGAAACCATCTCTCTTTGTGTCCCTTACATATATATCTAAAGTATATACACGGGATTAAAACACCGACCACAGACTGATGACACGCTGATGATACCATACCGGACTCGGGAGACATGAATGGGTTTGAAGCTGCCGTTAGTCCTCGATTGAGTAGCAATTTCCCTGGCAACTTCTGATCTATGAGAAGGATATTCACCTACATCGGTCTCCTTGCTTAGCGAAGTACCAGAAATTTGATATTCATATGATTGAAGGCATTCCCACTGCAGATAATCCAGTGCTCGGAATAATTTCAGTTACCATATCTTTGTGTTGCCTAGTGCCAGTGTATTCCTTATTTTAGAAACCTCAGATGTGTATTCTATTGATTTATATAAGAGCATTCGCAAGTTATTTTCACCAGTCTGAGCTCGACTTATCCCAGTCTCCCTTGTTTCTGGTTTCATGGGTTAGCGACAAAAGTAGGCGCATACTGCAAGTTTAATAGCAGAGTTCGGTATCGTCCTATATCGGTATTAACCAGAGTTCGTTTAATTTCAATTGCAATCAATCTCTCGGTTTCCGGCAAGCGAGCCAACTTGCAAATTTCATCTTGTATGCTCGCGAGCAGGAACTCAAACTTTTGAACCTGTCGGCTGTAGACTTGCAAATTTGAGTGCCGGCCACAAAGTTGAATCTCCTGGCTGTTGACTCGTCAATTTGTAGGTTAGACTTTAGCATCCGGCTCGCGAGCAAACAAGTTGAGATTTGCGAGCCCACTTGCGGTCCGGGAGCCGACAGATTAAAACTTTGTCTCCCAAGCCGACAGATTGAAATTTGACGCTAATACGAACTACATACTAGCTACTCATACTCATTTGTAACAGTGCTACCCCATAATGTGTGGTATGCGCTTGTATTCACGGCAACAATCAATTTGGTTGGTTTGTTGGTTCAAAAGGCTGCAAGACAGCACGCTGTCTAGCACACTTAGACTGAAGAAGCCCATTGTGATACCTGCAGTTTTCTCTATAGCAACTATTGACTAGTCGTCTAGCCAATTTGCCCTTTCAATGAATTTGTCTATACGACCTACAGGAATATCTTGTAGGGCTACGGTGCTAACTAAATGTGTTCCGAATATCCTACTTCTCAGGCCTGCCAGAGCAGGGTAATCCAAGAGTTGTTTCGTCGTTTCTTCGTCCTCTTCCATGCAGCATCTACAGAGAGTGGAGTTTCTATGTCCCAATCTTAGGGCGTGTTTTCCTACAATCAATTTGGTTCCTAAACTTTTCACCACCTCAATGAGGCATATACGTTGTGACCAACCAAATATTGGACCCCTGTCACTATACGCTATTAGCATAAAAATATTTACATAATTTCTGACCACAATGCAAGCTCTGTGAATGTTTACACCGGGTGTGATTATTGTCTTGTATCCCTTTCATTTAAACCCAGAAACTATACCCTTAAAATACCAGGGTTCTTAGATTAGGACCACATCCGTCTCGACTTTTGTCTGGCTAAGGTTTAAAGTAGTACATGCCCATTTTTTTTTTGATGCAGGATGATCTGAAGAAACCTCAACCTCAAGATGGGCTCTCCAGTGCCATAGCATTGGGTCCTCCGCTGTAATATCATTATTACCAATAACATTGCGAGCCCATTTTAAAGAATCTCTTTGTTTAGCAGTGAGTGTCTTTTCGCTCTTTCTCTTGATAAACGTAAAAGCTTGAACGATTTCTAAATTAATTTTTGCAAGGTGGAAATGTGGCTTTTCATCTGTTCCTAACACCACGACATGTTAATCACACGAAGGAGAGTTGTCTGAACTCATCATTACTTGCGGTGCATCCAACATTTTATACTTACACTTTGATTCCTCGATACTTAAATAATCCATAGGTGTTTTGTCATAAATATAAACTGAAATTTAAAAAAGAAGATTCAGTTATCCAATAAATTTCCTGCAATAACTGAAGTCTATTACCTTTATCCCCTTTAGCTTGAATCATATCCCTAGAGGGCACCTTTTTATGTATGGCCTTGTAGTGGCGTATTAATGCACGTTTGGTATTATACAGATTTGTACACATTTCACAGCGATATGGCGCCAGACCTAAATAAGATTATAAATATTTTGTAGAATAGAATGATGAATAATAAAATGATAAAGGTCTTACCCCTATGCAGGAACATATGATTTTCAAATTGATAATGACTAAGGAAAGACTTTTGACATTGGGCACAAAATGATTGTGTGGCCGTCCCTGTTGAGCCTGTCGCTGTTCCTACGGTTTGCTGTTGTAACTCCTCATGCTGGGTCTTAGACATATCCTCATAATCGTCATCGGATGTTAGGACAATATTACGCATATCATTATCATCCGATTCATTTTCTACATCAACATCATCGAAATCTTCGAATAATGCATCACCATTAAAATCAAAATCCATATCCGTTTCTATCGTCTGCTCCATCTCTACTATCTGGGGTATGGCATCGGAGGGTAGCGTATATGTAGAACTGGAGGAGGGTGTTAAGGGTGCAGGATTATTTAGACTGTGATTGGGTGTAAAGGTCAAAGACATGTCGTCTACATTATCAAAAGTTTGTAAGGAACCCTCTAGAGACTCTGTCGTAGTAATGATGGTCTGCTGTTGTTGATGTTGCTGCTGCTGCTGAAATTGCGGTTGAGAATCCAGTTCTGTTTGTACCTGTTGTAAATCTATATGCTGCTGCTGTAGTTCTGTTGCAGCCTGCTGCTCTTCTGCTTGAGACTGTTGTAATTGTATTACAGGCTGCTGTAATTCTGTTGCAATCTGTGTCCTTTCCGGCGCCGTTTGTACCGCGGCCTTTGATGCCTTCTGTTGTTGTTTCTGCTGCTTCAGTGCCATCTCTTCTGCATTGTGTAATTTATAGTGTTCATACAATTCATTGCGCCAATAAAATATTTCATTGCATTTGCGACAATTCAAACCATTTGGATAGTCAGGTGGTCCTTGCTCTTCTGAATTACTCTGTACATTTGCTGTATTGTTCTGTCGATCTGTTTGCATTGTCTTGGGCTGAATTTGCAGCATTTCGTTGAATGTCTTAGAAACTCTCTGATGCACCTCGGTGGCTTGAATTTTATGTTTAGTGGAATAGTGACGTTTTATCTCATATTTCAAATCGCATTCATAAAAACATATATCACAATAATACACCATTCTCGGTGACTTGGCGAAACGTTCAATTCGCTGAACAACAACATTTTTGCGCTGAGATGATGCCGGTTCATTGTGGATACTTCCTGCGGCTCTTTGTTTATTTTTTGGCTGCAATTGCTTACTGGTAGGCTGGAGATTATGTTTACATTTGTAATGTTGATGTAAATCAATTTTAAAGAATGTATAGAATGGACAACGATCGCAAAAGAAATGTGGTATATCTGGTAGAAGGGGAGAAGGGAAGAAAGATAAATTGGCGCAATTATGTATGGAAATGGACAGTGATGTATTAGCGTGTAATTACCACTGTGAGTTAGCATGTGATTTTTCAACTCCACTTGTGAGTCGAAATCTTTGGTACATATTTTACAATTGACTTTCTTGATTATTGTGGCGGGTATCATGTCTTCGTCAACGGGCGGAGGAACATCTACAGAAAAAGTAAATAAATAAAAAAAAAATGGATGATTGTTTGTCACTATTTTCTTGGGTTTTCCATTGACAAACTTATTTTTAAGCTCTATTTCTCGATCTAGAACGAAAGCCAGTCACTTGAATTCGACTGAAATTTGGTTGCTCGAAATCAAAATGTTTCGGTCGAGTGACTTTATATTTGGTGGCACATTTGAAATAGAGCTATTGCGCGTTTTCGTTCGAATTAGAATGACTATATTGTGAACCTCCGATCTAGCGTTTCGAGTAGAATCCGAACGAAGCCCTTCGTTTGACACCGAGGACCCGGCAGTTATTTAAAGTTTTGATTAATTGCAATTATGAATTTGCAATTATCTGACGACTATTAAAAACTTTTCTTGAAAAACATTTTGTTTCAAAAAAAAAAATGTTAAATACGGACTGTTTCAGCACGTTATTTTAGGATTTGTTTATAAAAATCTTGCCCTGGACAGCAACAATATGTTTTAAATGTTTTGTAAAAGTAAACTTCTCTTATTCCTTTTGCATTCTTTTGTTACCTTGCTCCGGTGAATTTTGCGGATCCTCCACTATCATATCATCAACATCCATCTGGACAATGTCATTTTGAGCCATCATCATATTTGCTGTCTCCGCATTTGGAACTTGTATGAGATTTTCCAAAACTAAGCCATTTTGTAAAGCCAAAGAACCATCGTCGGCAGACTGTAAAATAACAACTCCTGCAAAAAAAAGGATAAACCAAACATATTATAAATTGCACGTTATAACAAAGACAACAATTACCTCTGCCCATTGCGTCCTGAACTGTACCATCAGCCATAACTATAAATTCATTGCCAACATTAAGATCATTCTGAGCATTGAGCTCTCCGCCATCGAAGGTATTGAAAGTAAACGTTCCCCCATTTGGTTGAGTGAATATTGCCGTCGTTGTTGTATTACCCTCCAGGGGTAAGGCCAAGGATGGTGTGATATTGGTAGTATTGGGAGTGGTATAAATAAATTCGGAATTTTGTGGTAAAGGTGTTGATGTTGTGTACACTTCTGAAATAGTTTGTGAAGGGTCTATAAACGTATCACGCTGTTGCTGCTGTTGTTGTCCCAGCAATTGCTGGTGCGTTACGTTTTCCTCTGTATAATCATTACCTATGCTAATGGTCGGCGATGCTGTTGCTGCAGCTGC
The DNA here is from genome assembly GCA_963931995.1 of Phaonia tiefii. NCBI lineage: Eukaryota > Metazoa > Arthropoda > Insecta > Diptera > Muscidae > Phaonia > Phaonia tiefii. Next base: position 25,167,270 of record OZ008371.1, read on the forward strand.
TGATGTAGAAGCAGAATTCGAGTTGGTTGGGGAATTTGTTTTTGTCCTGGGCTTTAATTGGTCAGGGGATGCCTCTACACCGTGAACCAACTGATAATGTTCAATTAGATAGTTACGCTTGTGGTTTTCGTAAGAACAAACTTGACAACTATAAATAATAATATCTGAAAATATAGAAAACGCCGATATTAGTAATACAACAAGGGGAATTAATAGAAATTTGTTCATAATATATCAAAAATGATATATCTTCTTATTAAACTCCACAATGATACTATAAAACCGGGTCCACTTCAGCCAAATACCACAATTTTGTACCTATTAGTACAAATAAACCAACTATTGACAAAATTAAATGCGGGCGTCTATTATGCGCGGCGTGGATTAAAACTCATTAGCAATTTTCTTTAGTTTCCTTCGGTGACAGTCAGCCCTTACAGTGGCGGCAAGCTAGCATTGCCGTTTGCAACCAGTATAAGGCTGTAGGTGACCAAGTCCCACTTGAAATTACAAAAAACGTCACTTAAACTCCTTACTCCCGCTCATTAAAAACACCTATTGGGAACTTCAATTTGTTTTCTTACCTGTGACATCATCACAAACAACCCTTTGCACCCACATTTTCACGTTTACCCTCGCAACCATCAATAACAACGCATTGTTCATTCTACATACCTAAATGTAATTTAACGTGATCTTTTAAAGATCTTTTAGTTTCCAATTTTGCATTGCATATTTTACAACGATATCGCTTGGGCTTCTTTAAAGCCTCTGCAAAAGCCTAGAATCGTAGAAAAGATAAAAACCATATTAGTCATACATACTCCACAGCGACCTTAATGTTCACAACTATGCCCTTCTTCACCCACCTGACGTTCCAATTGCCGTCGCTTCTCTTGCAATTCTTTTAATCGGACTTTCAACAGCTCCTGTGCCTTGCATGCATTCTTCATAAACCAATAGGCCACCTGCAGAGCAGACGCACATTCTTTGCATATATTTGTGGGCATATCCACTCCTACTTCCTGCACCGGCACACAGTAGCGTAGACATTCCATAAACGTTACTTGTATCTCTCCCGTTCCATAATTATCACTAATAAGCGCGCTTAAATTTTGCATTTCGCCATTTGACTGCAGACACGTCCGACAAACCGACGAATAGTCCTGTACCACATCTTTGTCACCCATCTTAACATGGAGCTGCTTGATACGCGATGCGGTGTCTGTTTCAGTTAACACTGAATAAAATTACTAAAATATAACTTAATTTTATGGAGTTTTATTAAATTCCCTTGATTTTTGCGTTATTTTGCACAAAACATAGCAGAAACTCTACATAAAAATCCCCTTTTTTCTGTTGTTAAATGAAGAAGACGCACTCAAAGAACAATGAAGAAAATAATGACAGATGTCAAACGGCCATATAAAAGCATTGAAAATAAAAAAGAATATTAGGCGTTATTACACGGAATCTGTGTGAAAACAATGGGATATGGTGTTGCCATTTAAATGGGCATATTGTTGCCAATCATTTCAACTTCTAGTTGGAAGAAGGATATTGTATATTTTCCAGGAAAATTCATTTAATTTATTGTATACTAAATAATATTAATAATAAATTAAAATTAATAAAATAGTACAAAAAATGGAGCAAATTTCTTTTAGGAGCAAAATTTGACTTTTTCCTTTTTTTTCCTGGTAGAGCATTAAATGCGGATTTAAAAAAAGAAAAATGTTTTCGGAACTCCATATTTTCCGAAATATAGGTTTCCAAAGCTTGAATGTATAATCGCGCATAACTCTGCCCTTTATTATCCGATCCTGATGAAATAAATTTCATAAATCGTTAAATTTATATTCCAACTAGTCGCCCGACCGGCCAAACATTTTTTAAATGAGCCCTCAATGGTTATTAAAAGAAAATATATTTATATACAGAGTTATAGAGTTTCACAAGGGCTTTATAATGATACATATTTCAAGCAGATCCGATGATAAATACCTGAGATATGACCGATTATATACTCAAGCTTTAAAGGCCCATATCTCCAGAAGTTGGACCTAGCGAAAAAACAAAACTTATTTTTCAACTCAGCGCAAAAGCCTTTACCGTTGGTGAAATTTTGATGCAGATCTGATTTTGCTGCTAAAATAGTTTTATGCCGTAAAATCGTTTGCGATGTTTTGCTTTTTTCTCAAATTACTACGAAACGTCACCGATATGGCCGATGCCTGAACTAGTAGAGGTTGACGCAGTAGGATTTGTTGTAATTGTGTGAACCAACAACAGGCAAGAAGCTTTTGTTTCATGACTGAAATTCAACAGTAAACAAAAAAAGTACAACAACAAAATACACTGCGCCAACCTTTACTTATGTCAAATCTCTTGCCGAAGTTACTGTCGTAGAAAAATCAGAGACAGTGGCGAGGCAAGTGAGAGAAGTGTCAGTGTGGTAGTAAAAATTTGTGAATGTATTTCTACTGTCGCATCAAAACTGTGCCGTGTAAACGCCAGGTAACACGTCAAGTCTCGTTGTCAGTTCTTGCGAAATTTTCTTAAGAAATGTTGGCATTTATCTCTAAACAGTAATTATTGTTGCGGAGAGTTACCTTGCAGTTCCTGAAATAGTTTTTACCACTCACAATTTTTCGCAGCATGACATAAGGCTGAATATCATCATTACTGTGTCATAATATTTTCTGAATACAAAAAAAATCAAATTTTTCTACAAATTGAATAAGAATTGACACATTTATCATTTCCATCCATATTTCGCAAGCAGTTTTTTATGGACATTTGTAAAATTTCACGTGAAATTTTTATCTTGTAACTCTGCTTTAAGCGTGGTACTAACTTCGCTTGCGTGAAATAGTTTTAACAACTCATATTTTTTCGTACCATCGTCGCCAATCAACAAAATAGGTTTGGCTACCATATTTTCTGTGTTCATAACATTATTTTAACATAAAACAATCAAGTTCTTCGACAAATCGAATGAGAATTGACACATTTATCATTTTCACCGATATTTCACAGGCATTATTTTTCATGGAGATTTGAAACATTTTACATGAAATGCCGGTGTATTGTGTATTTTAATCTTTTCATTTATTATTTGTTTGTAATATAAGTAGCATTTATGGCTAATTTTTTAATCGTAATTGAAAATTTATGTTGTTTTGTTATTTAGTTAATTTTTAATTAATATTCCACAATAAATCAGTTTGCAAATGACTAACATTATAGGGAAATTGAGTGGAATGCCAACAAAGAAAACTAGTGAACCGTGTCGTTTCTGTGCTCTCTCCCTTACTCTCTTCGTTGAATATTTCAATACACGAGCAGTTTTCTAATGATGTTATTGTATCTAACTATAGAAATTCCAACCATATTTAAATAAAATTACATAAAGTATGTAAAAAGTATGCAATAATCAAGTTATGACGCGGGAAATAAATGCGTTTGAGTGAAGGGTGTCGACTTTTTCGGTTCTCTTCTACTAGGGTTACCAAATTGCGGGGGGTTTTCCTCTCTACCTGTACATCCTTTTTGGTTTTGACAAAGGATGACCAAAGAGTATAGAATTTGAATAGTGAAGAAAATTTACTCATAGAGTGGAATACCAACAAAGAAAACGAAAGCGCCTAGTTTCTCTGCCCTCTCTCTTACTCTCTTCGTTGAATATTTTGGTTCCCTTCTACGAGGGTTGCCAAATTGCGCAGTTTTTTTTCTCTAAAACAAATGCAACCATTATAAAAACTGGCAATACCAAGACCCGCAAATTTATGTTTTCTGTTGTGCCGCCGTAATCGACAATTTGGTCAATTAGATTTTCAAGGTTGCATTTCGCTGAATTGTGTATAAAGCGACACATACAGATTTTGCTCCCAATATAAGTATGTGTAGGTGAAATTGACAAAACACGAAAATACCTTGATATTTGCTTCTTGTTGGTTTGGTCATTTAGTTTATATTTTCGTCATATTAGGCCTGTTTTATATTCCCTGCTAAACTAATTTTTCGACGACTTTGTATGGGTAGCCGTTTAAAATCGCTTAATATCCATACAAATAGCAGACCCTATGTTGTCCAGTGCATTGGCAGATATCATACTATGAATTTGGGTGATTTTAAACGGCGTTTGAACGAAATTCAAAAACGTACCCAAGAAGTTTGAAAATCTCCGTTTATTGAGGCGGAAAAGCTACAAATTATGGTCTCACATCATGTGATGGAGTATGTCAGCACGTAAGCTCTTTGGGTTGAGTGCCCGAAAATAGTGTTGCTCTATTTTCTAACTCTCAGAGTGATTACTCTTTAAACGATCTCAGTTAGTGTTGTCGCTATGGGAAGAAAATTCTCCTATTATCGTGTATGATTGCTGTCAGCAGACATAACTGTATTTATTGACATTTATTGATTTCTTTGTATAAGTTCACAAAATATACGCTTTTTGAATATTACTATTAGCAGGAATTACTCGTATTATAGTTTGCTCGTATGCATACGATTAGGCGCTTCACGTTCGTGTTGCACTCTTGTGTGTTTGTGTTCCTCGCGTCACTTGATTGGCGTATAAAAATTTTTAAGTAGTGGGTTTCGAAACCATTTTATCGCAATTTTACACAAGGTTTCTTTTACTATGTAGACATGAAATTATTATTGGCCCGAAAATTGTATAGAAGCTGAATACAGGACTTTATCCTCTAGCACAATGTGGCAACATACTCCAATATGTCGTCACTCGCATGCATTTTAAACAAGAAGAAGAGTTATTGTTGTTGTTATATCTGATGTCATGTAAAAAGTAAACAAACGATTTCTTATAAGACCTTTAAATTTTGGTTGATTCATTTTTTCTGATTTGAATTATTCAAGCCATGAATGTTGCAGTACCATTCGAGTTCATGGAGTGTGGTAGAGTGTTTGTTAACCAAGAGAATAGTGCTAGGTTTGTTATTAAATGTAATTATTGCACTGATGAGAGCACTGATTGGTTGGAGTATGTTGGGCACTTACATGGTGACCATATGCCAGTCCAGACGGATGAAAAGTTGAATGCCAATGAACAGGAAGTTGATGTTTACGATGTCTATGATGATGAACGTGATGTCTCTGGCTCTAATACGACTGCCTCAAATCAATTTTCACAACCAGAAATGGTGGTAGAACACGGGCACGGCGACGAGAATCATGGTGGAATGATTGACGGACATTTAGATGTATGTTCATCCCCGAATGGAAATTATGTATGTATATATTTTTGTATGTTGCATTAAAGACAACTGAGTTTCTTCTGCGTTTTGCATTATAGGAAAACTCTGAAGAAGAAGTTGGTGGCGACTTTAATTTGGAATCTGATGTTGATATAAACAGCACTGAAGAAACTTCAGCAGCCAATGGAAATAATGTTAAGGTAATCTTAAATAGGTATATTTTCGTTAAGTGTGAAGGAATTGAAATTGTGATCGGCAACCGTTTCTGTGGCGGAAATAGATTAGGGTACCGCGTCGCGTTTCCGGAAATAGTGTGGGTAATAACACGTCGCGTTACGTAAAAGTACAGAAAGAAAAGAAACAATGTTCCCAAAATTGCAAGTGTTCACAAAAGTACAACAAAGTGTAAATAAGAGCGCGAAAAGTGTATACAAAAAGTACAAGAAGTGTACATAAAAGTACAAAAAATGTTCACATGTGAACACAAAAAAGCACAAGTACAATAAGTGTACACAACAATGCAGAGGGTGTAAACAAAGCTCAAGAGTACAAACATCCACGAAAAGCGTATATAAAAGTAGCAAAAGTGTACATAAAATTAGTAAAATTTTGCAAAAGTACAAAAAAGTACACGCAAATACAGAAAGTGTAATCGAAGGCACAAAAGTGACAATAAATGTACCAAACGTTTACACAAAAGTACAAACTGTACATAGAAGTAAAAAAAGGCCAGTAGACTACAAAATGGGCACACAAAGCTGGAAAAAGTGTAAACACAAGTACAAACAGTTTGCATAAAAGTTCAAAAAGCGTACACAAAAATATAAAAAGTGTACACTGGCACAAAGTGTACAAGAAGCACAAAATCTGCACACAGATACAAAAAAATGTGCAGGAAAGTACTAAACCTACACACAAGGTCATAAACAGTAGTACAAAAGTACACAAAAAGTACTAACAATAACGAAAAGCGTACACAAAAAACAAATGTATTACAGCTGCAGACAAAAGCTAAAAAGCGTACAAAAAAGTATATAACGTCTTCGCTAAAACTGCATATAAAATATTAAAAAGTGTACACAAGTATACATGAATTTTACACAAAAGCACAGTGTACACCAAAGTACAAGAATATTACCCTAGGCAGGAAAAATACATAAAAGTACAAACAGTGCAAACAAAAGATCAAAAAGGGTACACAAAAGTATAAACAGTAAACAAAAGAAAGTATATAAAATTGACACAAAAGTACAAATTGACAGAAATGTACTAAAAACGTACACAAAAGTACAAAAAGTGCACACAGAAGTACAAAAAGCGCACACAAACGTACTAAATCTATCTAGGCCGAAAGGAAAATTCACGACGAAAATATACTTGACTTATTAAACACATTAAGCCTGGTTTTTATCCCTTCTTAATAAATTTTCGACCACTTCGTACTTGGAGCTTAGACATTTTAAGGATTTTAAGCGGCTCCCCATACAAACTGGTCGCAAAAAATAGTTTAGCGGGGTAAATAAAACATATTTATTGCGACTAATAAACAAAAACACAAAACCAGCTATATATACACCAATGCGCCTCACCATGGTAACTGCCTACACACATACGCAATCACTCACTGTATAAGACGAACCACAACGATTTCATTGCGATATCAACGAAAGGCCTGTTGTTTTATTCCCAGCTAAACTCATTTGTGTCTACTTTGTATGGGGAGCTGGGCGATATTAAACGGCCCCAGTCTTTTTATTTAGCGGGAAATTAAAACACGTTTGAAGAAAATGAAAATAATATCAACTACTCACGAAATTTCACTTCTGTCGCATTTAATTTATTTATTTTATTTTATTGTCTTCTTTTTTTACAAAAATGTATCCCCGACATACTTTTATACTAGAAAAGCTGCAGACTTTTATACGAATGAAGTTGCTCAAAAAGGCTAAGAAGGTTTCCATTTCTGAACGTATTTTCTATATTTCCAATTTCTTTTTTTTTACTTTGCAGTTCCGTTTTCCACCTTCAAACAATCGCTTCTTTCAATTGCGCACAACACCCATTAACATTATGATGAAGTTTATCGATATATTGCGTGAAAATCCTTTGCAATGGGATAGTGCACATCCCGAATATTCCAACAAAGAAAAACGGAGAAAAAGCTCCTTCCAACTCAGCCAACACATAAACCAGCAGTTCAACATTAATATTTCCCCAAGGGCAGCAAGTTGTAGCGCATTTGCCTTAATAAACTGGTTTCAAAGAGAATACAAGCGATTTGTGGCCTGTGAAATAAAGGATTTGCAATTTGTTTGTTATCGCGGTGAATATTTTGAAAAATTGCTGCAATTTCTGCCTTTAAAGAAGCTGCAAACTGTAACGTGTAACAAATGTCAAAGATGCTTCAAGTCCCAACATCTGCTGTTGTCGCACAAATATAAATACCACAAAGGTGGGGCTCCTTTCACCTGTCGCTATTGTGAGCGTGTATTTGTACATCCTTCCTCGCTTAAATTGCATGAAAATCGTCATATTAAAATTGATCTATGGCCTTGTACGGAATGCTTGTACCAGTCCTCTTCAAAGGCTGATTACGTGAAACATTTGGCTAGCCACTCGCCCGCACAACCATACAAATGTGATATTTGTGGTCTGGCCTACAAGACTTCAACCAATTTGAGTGTCCACAAGAAGAGCCATAGGCTGCCTGAACATGAGTGTAACATCTGTCACAAGCAATTCTATGAGAAATGTCGTTATAAACGTCATATGTGGCAACATCAAGAGGATGATGGGGTGCAATCCTTAGGGTACAGTAACAACTCTTCAATACCATTCAATTGTACCTTGTGCGGCAGACGTTTTATTAGCCATCAAACTTTACTAAAACATCAAGTAGTTCATATGCTGGAAAATTATAAACTGGATGGCGATGAGACGGACTTACCCCAAAATATCAAAGACGAATTGCAACTACACTACTGTGATTATTGCTCATTGGAGTTTATAAATAATCAAGCATATGGAGAGCATATGTTGCTGAAACATGCAATAAGTATTAAATAAAATTGAAAACTATTGTGTGTTGATTTTGTTTTTATTAATTATTTAATTTTATTCAATTTTACAACTTAATTGTTAAGTTTTGTGTATTGTTTTTTTTTTCATACGAAATGGCCAAGTGCATTCTTTAATTTCCTGTATAAAATGTTGAATTTGTCGTCAACTTTGCGTATTTTGCAAATAAACAGTCGTAAGTTTTATAGCAATCCATGAATATACATGTGGATAAGTGTGAGTGAAGACTGTATGGACGTTTATCGCCAATTATGATTTTTTTTTGTTTTTAAATGTTCCTCAACATTTTCTGACTTAGGAGTTAATAACGATCTTCCATAACATCTTCCATGAAATCGTATTCAACAATTTCTTCTACAATTTCTTCTTCATTCATACAATTTTCTCCAACACCCTCGTATGGCAATTGTTGATCTCGCGGTTGGCCAACATCAATTTCGGCATACCCCTCACCAGCGGCACATTCTTCCTCAATAATATAATGCTCGTTGCCATCTTCATCTTGATATTCATATTGTTGGAATTCCTTTGAATTCGGTTGTCCACCGCCGAAGCCGTGCGGACTCAGGCCATAATAATCATCATCATCATCGACATCGTCTTCGTTGTACGAATCGTCTTGCATTTCGTCGTAGTCATGATCGATGCCAATGTCATTGAAGAAGCTTGACCGATAGTAATCGTCGTCATTGGAATCTTCGTCGTGGGACAGTAAAATATTCTCCAGCTTAAGACGTGACTCTGCGTTGTTTTCAAACTTAAATGGATCATAGGTATGATTTAATTCTTCTTCGATGTCTTCAGATAAACTTTTAATAGCCCTGGAGATTTCACACCCCACATCTGCTGCATTCTGTTGCTCGTCTTTAAGTTTTTTCGCCAAAGTCTTGGCCACAAACTCGCAGGGATTATCGCTTGATTTCAATTGATCGACTTCAAGGGGGCTTAGTGTCTGAAATAGGGGTTTAGTGCGTTTCACCAAGTCGTCTATTTCATCCCAAGGCACTTTATGCACATCCGTGTAGTGCCGGCGTACGCTGTTGGTGTTTGAGAACAGAGCCTTTTCCTTGTTGCACAGCTGACAAATGACTGTTGTCTCCGTGATGGGATGTTCGTCTCTGTTGTGCTGCACCTTTTCTTTACGCGATTTGAAAACTGTTTTGCATTTATAGCAGCCGTAAAACAGTTCACCCGGTGTCGTTTTCATTCTCATTTCGCGTCGCCACTCAAATTCCCTGCGTGCTTCAGCGTTAAATGGTATCTTGGAATCAGTGCGCGATCGTGTTTTCTTTGCAATATCCTCGCAAGTGCCAAACTCGACCACATGACGCTTCTTCTGATGCTGAACCATGCGATAGTTGGAAATAGAAGTGAACTTGCATACAGGGCACTTGTGGCGCATATTAAAATGCTTGTCCTTTTTGTGATAGTTGAGCGCACCCACGGACTTGTACGACACCCCACATATTTCGCAGACACATGGCTGCTGTCCCTTTGGAGGAGGACGCTGTTTGCCAGGCAATTCCTTATTGGTGTGACCATGAGAACATTTCTCCGCTACATGGGAGGAATAATACAATCGTTTGCAGGTGCTACATGGATACTGGGGCGGGAAATGTCTAGCACGATGACGTGTCAATTCGACCATACTATTAAAGTCAATGAAACAGATATCACAGATAAAGGGATCCGGTGGTGCTGCACTAGTGTCTAATTCACTTTTAAATGGTTTCAAGGAGGGTGTATAACCTTCTTCTTCCTCTTGATCCGTCTCACCATCTTCGGAAAATTGCAAATCCCTAGCTAGACTACATCTATCATCGGACATAAGGGTGGTGCCTTTACCACCGCCTGGCTCTTTGTACAACATCCATCTGGGATAGCGATGCAATTCATTGACATCTTTGTTTTGAAAGCGCTTTCCCAGAACCAAATCTTTAGTGCAATTACTATCATAGGACAGGAATTTTTGCAGCATTTTAAAATATTCCGGAAATGTGTGCTTGAATTGTCCTTTATTTGCCTGTTGGGTTTTACTGTGCTTCTCCATCTTTTGCAATGTACGACAGTACCAATATTTTATTCTTTGCACACTCAGACGTACCTCGAAGTCCGTCATTTCCAATTTGAATTTCTGATTAATGTGTTGATGTAAATGACGGATACTTTCGTTATAATTAATCGTGACATCATTGTTGCGATTAAACTGCCACAGCTCGGGATATTTCTGCAATTCAGTAATGAACTCTATAACGATATTGCGATTTGTTAAACCGAAAAGGATCTGCAGACATGACAAAGATAAAGGAAAGGAAAGAGATTAGTTTTAAATATAAATGTTAAAAATATTTAAATAATAAATTTTTAAAAACCTGTCTTTTTAAAAATAAAAACAGTTTTATAAGATAAAAGTGTGTGCAATAAATGTTTTCTATATAGAATTTGGTGTACAAGACATCTTTTTTAATGTGACCGATGTGTGTATGACATTATTACAACATAAAAGGGTAAGAAACCCGTACCCATTTTCTGTCTGGCAACTTTTTGAACATTATTCTTGTTTTTCTTCAAAATAATATCAACTTACACCACAACCATTTGTTGAACTTGGTAACTCATCTTCGTTATCATCATTTGAAGGCATTTCATCGTCTGAATCCAGTAAATTGGAGGGAATTGGTTTTGGTTTTTGTGTTGTCGCTGTTATATTCTTTCTCGAGTGCATATATTTCTAAAGTAAAACATTTAATAAAAAACAGACAGAGATTGAGAAATTGATACGAAAGAAAATTGTAATCGTAGCAAATACCTTTCTGTGACGTTTCGCTTCATCCTTAATTCTTAAGAGACCAGTCTCCTGAAATTTGATATTAATATAAAATGTATGTTTGACTGAAATGATATAAAACAATTTCCGCTGCGCTTACATCGCCACTATCGTTATCAAAATCCGGTTCAATTTTTACATTTTGTTCCACATCCGTTTTGGAAATATCCAGGGAATCAGTTTTTACATCCACACAAGAGTCGACTACAGTTTTGGAATTATCCAGAGAATTATTTTTTACATCCGCACAAGTGTCGTCCAAACGGAATTCACAAAATTCGATACTCTCATCCTTAGTAGAGAGGAGGACGTATAAACATGTTATTTGATATCAATTAAAACATTTCAGCACAAGTTTTAAACTTACTTTGGTTATGTTGGATTGTACTACAATGTCCTCTGAGAAAGAATCCATTGACTCCAAAGTTGTGTTGTGGGCGGCAGGACCATCTGGTGCATCCTGTATATGTCCATAGGTAAGATTTAAAATATTAAACAAACCATGTTTATTTCATACCTCAGTTTTAATTGTAGTATTGGGTTTTATGAGTTTTAGTCCCTCTACTATGTTGGGCATGCCGCTATTTAACTTTTGCTCGGGTGATTTTGTGGCTTCGCCACTTGTTCTTGCCTCCTTATTCGGCGGTAGCCTCTTAACAATTTTTATATTTGAAGGTAAATTTATAATTTTGTTTTTGTATACAGGATGCTCAGTTACTTTCCTTCCATCACTTGTAGCCGTGCCAGATTTAGGGGAAATAACAACACCCGAGGCAACTGTTAAATGCTGTCAAGAGAGAGAGAGGAAGTAAGACGAGTATACGATAAATATTTTTGAAATTTCCATGCGAGACTACAAAACATTACATACCTTAGCAGAAGGATTTGCTTTCAATTCAGTCATAGTTTTAATGGCTCTTTCAGATGTTTCCTCAAGTTTAGGTTCAATTGCTTGCACGTTCTGTGGCTGAGTCTGAAAGGTATTCACGAGAATTATGAGGCTATCTTTTTGTATTGGATAAATGCCCTTACCATTCCCTCATTTTCTAGTTTTATGATTTTCGGAGGTGGTGAAGAAATAGGTTCGAAATTAATCAGCTCTCGTAGTTCATCACTTTCATCATCTTCATCTATGCAATTGAGAGCAATTTCAAGATCATTTTCCAACTGGCTATCGTACATACTCTCCATGTCATCCATAGCTGTAGCAGAGAAAGTTTCCAGCGTGCCTATTTTCCTCTTGCCACTTAATATTTTTGAACCTTTGAGCGTGTTCACCTGAACCTCCTTCGACTTCATTCCCCATGGTAATATATTTTTTGGTGTCAAAAGCGCATCAGCAGCTGCATGGCTTTGTTCTTCCAGACGATGCGAATTCCTCATGTGCTTTATAAAAGTTGGCCACTTTCTCAAGGGAAATACATCGTAACAATAAAAACAATTGATATTAAATTCTGCCGTGTCAATGATGCCACAAATATTATCATTACAAGTAAATCTAGGGAAAGGTGGGGAAAACACATTCATATTCAAACAAATCTGTAAGTAAAATCAAGCAAGCTTACTTGGTTTGAATGGCCTTTGTGGCTTGATTACTTGACGCTCTATTCGTTGACTTGGGTGCTTCGGTTTGGGTAGACTGTGATTGATAGTAAGCGCTAAGCTTTAGGTTGCACTTCCCAGTTGTAGCGGGTACTTCTGACATCTTTACCACTTTCGATAGGATAACCGTTTCAGGGACCTTTGGAACATTTTTAATTGTGTTTGAGTCCAACAGCTTTACGACTGTTAAATTTTGCGTATTTGGAAGTTTTACAATCTTTGACATCTCAGGACTTTTTACCACTTTTGAGATCTTAATCGCTTGCGGTATATTAATGACTTTTGGTTGGTTTAAAGCATTGGAACTCTTGGTTTCTTTTGTCAGTTTAAAGGATTCCGGCATTTTGACCACCTTCTCTAATCGAACAGTATCGGAATTCTTTATCACCTTCGATAAGTTTACCGTCTCAAAGTTCGTTAAACTATTTAATGATTTTGCCGCTAAGCCAGTCTTATCTGTAGACTTTGAAATTGTAATGCCTTGTGGAATTTTTATTAATTTTGATATTGGAACTTTAACCATTTTCGGTTGTTTGACTATTTTTGGTAAGAGCGCATTTGGCGACATAGCGAATGGTTGATTGATATTGAAGGATTTCTTAACTATTTCCCTACTGGGATTTTTGTCAAGAGTTTTAGTTTGTACAGGTTTTTGAATTGAAGTTTTATTATAACCACTCCCAGGACTGGCAGCTTTATTAACTGCAAACATATTCATAACTTTTGTTCTGTTAGTATCAGTTGGCTGTTTGCTTGTTTCTCTCAATGTTGATGGCAGGCTTTTATGCCATTCAGTCGCACGTGCCGACTGCTTTTGTTGGCCACTTGTTGCAATGGTGACATCTTTCTTAGCAGATGTTAGTTTATTCATTACTACTGCTCTGTTGGCTGCATTTTTAAAGTTAACTGTGTTCTTGGAGAGTACTTCCTGGTTTTTATTATTGCCAATTGAGCGTACGATTACTTTCTTAACATCTACACTTTTTTGAGTTAACGCACCACTAGTATTTGAACCTTCTTTAAAATTCGACAAGAAATCCGCCAACGCTGTTCTGTTGATTTCCCTTTTTACTTGTATTGTGTCCCTACGCATTTCTACAAAATTATTGCTTTCAAATTTCACAACCGATACAGTTTTAACAGATGAGGGAGGATGATCCTTAGTATAACCTGTTGCCGTAGTTTCTTGATTCTTTACTGATGATATTTTTGTATATTCCGATTGTAGCGGGCGTTTTATTTGCTTTATAGAAACATCTGATTTGTTTACAATTGCATTTGATAGTTGAGGTTTTGATGCTGCTGGATTTCCGCAGTTAAAAACTCCACCCAGTTTCTGGCCAGCCAGTGACTGCTGCTTGTACTTATTGTGGACTAAGTTATTAAAAGATGTGCTTGGTTGGGATGACACAGATTTCACAATTTGGCGAATATTTGCTTGAGGTTTATTCATTAACATTTGCTGTTTAAAAGGTTTCTGTGTGGGAGGATGTAGCGGACGACTGGACGTTGTTACAGTTGAGATAGAAAGTAAAAAAAATATATGTAAGTTTATGTAGGAAAAGAGAAAACAAGGCAATACAATCTGTAAAGGAAACTGTTATGGCCAACAGTTTATATATGAATGAAAAGTTTCCGAACTACTTTTATCATACAAAAACTATGTACGACAAGACAGGAACTGTTCCGCCAACGTTTTGCTTATAAGAAATGTTGTCCGGCCAACGTTTTCTTTATAAGAGTTGTCCGGCCAACGCTTTCTTTATAAGAAAAGTTGTCCGGCCAACGTTTTCTTTACAAGAAAAAACGTGCCCGACGTTTTCTTTGTCTTCTTTTTAGGAAAAGTTGACCGGTCAACGTTTTCTTTATAAGAAAGTTGTCCGGGCAACGTTTTCTTTATAACAAAACTTATCCGGCCAAAGTTTTTTTATAAGAAAATTTGAGCGGCCAATGATTTCTTTATAAGAAAAGTTGTCCGGCCAACGCTTTCTTTATAAGAAAAGTTGTCCGGCGGAAGATTCCTTCATAATAAAAGTTTTCCGGCCAACGTTTTCTTTATAAGAAAGTTGTCCGGCCAACGTTTTCTTTATAAGAAAGTTGTCCGGCCAACGTTTTCTTTATAAGAAAGTTGTCCGGCCAACGCTTTCTTTATAAGAAAGTTGTCCGGCCAACGCTTCTTTATAAGAAAAGTTGTCCGGCCAACGCTTTGTTTATAAGAAAAGTTGTCCGGCGGAAGATTCCTTCATAATAAAAGTTTTCCGGCCAACGTTTTCTTTATAAGAAAGTTGACCGGCCAACGCTTTCTTTATAAGAAAAGTTGTCCGGCCAACGCTTTCTTTATAAGAAAAGTTGTCCGGCCAACGATTTCTTTATAAGAGAAGTTGTCCGGGCAAAGTTTTCGTTATAAGAAAGTTGTCCGGCCAACGATCGGAGTTTGTTGCGCTGAGTTCAAAAAGTTGGGGTTTTCCTACCACTCGGCCGAACTTCTTGATTTAGACCTTTAAAGCTTGAGTATATAACTGGATATAGTTCAAATGGATATCATTACAAAGGTATTTTTAAGCACTATAAGTCCTTGTATAAATATACTGTGTTTAATAATAATAATTAATGGCTGACTTTTGTCCGATTATATATTCAAGTTTTGGAGGCCTCTATTTCGGAAAATATGGACCAGCGACAATTTTTTTTTAATTAGCGCTTATTGCCATTTGCTCCTAAAGGAAATTTGCTTCACCAGATTTATTTGATGCCATGATCTTTATTTTCTTACCCAACTTTTGGTCCATATTTCCTCTTCTGATATCTTTCCACTACATCCCGCGACAATCGCTTCACTAGGACTCGTAGCTTCTTCGTTTTTGGCAATGGTTTCTTTTGTGGCGCCATCTCCTTATTATAACGATGAAAGCCAGCCATAACATTATCGTCCTCTCCACTATCAAAATAACTTGAAGAGTCCATTTCCAGACTATAATCCGGTAAGATTTGATGTTTGTCGGTTCTATTGAGCACTGCCTTATTCATATTTGTTATTCGTTTAATATTACGAAGTTGAAAATTTCATTGAACAATATTCCCATTCTGTTTAGACTAAACAATAATCAACATGTTGTCTGCTCACTATTCACAATCAATATGGCAACACTAACAACTGTTCAAGTTACCACGACCCGGTGAATGGATATGAAAAATTTTACAAAAGGAAGCATCCAATTTATGGATTATATATACAAAAAAAAGTTTTTCCCTATAGTTCTTAGTGATTCCTTTGCTAATTTATGTTATTTTCATGCTAAGATGATATATTTGATTGAATATTGAAGCTCTGTTCAGGAATCGAGCTGTTCCGTTGGAGAAAAAACACGCAGCTTTTTCAATATTAATCGATTCTTTAATGTCTGTTTTGCTTTGATTTAACTGCACTTTTCACAAGATTTCACTTTAACATTTTTTAACAATTTTATTGATTTTTATCAGAGATGTAGGTTTTATAACTATTTTATTTAAGAAAAAAACACTGCTCTGTTTACAAGACCGACTACAATAACGCACTGAAAATACAAAGCGCAATTCCAGCGTTGCCAGTTCATCATTTTAGTGCATTTCTAAAAATTTGTCTGTCCTCTTCCCCAAATATATGCTAAATAACTTTTAGCACTATTTTGGCAAATCCGCTGTAATTTTTAGCATTTGTTGCCAAATCCATGAAGACCAAGCTAGATTTGGCTATCAGGTGAAGTCGTTTGAACAGTCGATTATTTTTCATGTTTTTTCAAGAACTTGAAAGAAGAATTTTTTTTTTTTTTAACGAACGATCCCATCGCCGGCACTCACACCCGCCCCAACCGACCGAGGGGGCCTCATCCCTATGACGTAGGGATAACGTACACACCACAGACCCATAGAATAACACATACGTAGAAGGTTTTATTCGCTCAATAAATTAAACGTCATAGGTACGATGGAAATTACACAGTGGAGGGTGGAAAATATGGGTTCAATAATACCAGATGGTGGCAATAGTATACAGCGATCCACAAAGGAACTACACCCGAATTTCGTGTTTTTGTGGCAAACTAGTTGTGTTAAATACAATACAAATGAATACCAACGTTAAAAGTCAACAAAAAAGTGCAAAATACATTTAAATTTTTCAGTTCTACACCAAAACGACAGGAAATAGTTAAGTGAACATATTTTGTAACTCCACCTGGTGTATGTAAACATTTCCACAGACCTACCGAGAGAGTGTGAAATGAAACGTCAGATGAGAGAATAAGTTCTTCTATAGTATGTGTTATTCTATGCACAGACCGGTCCGTAGCGGGGAGTAACTGAGAGGAAAACGTGCAACGGCTATATAAAACTTCACAGCCGATTAAAGCAATACCAGTTAAAAGAGGAATAAAATCCGCAGATTACCACTATATACTTATTGAAAAATAATAAATCTTAAAACATAAAACCATAAATTATCAATACACCATTAATACTCGTACATAAAATACTACACACTAGCTATTTAGATGATTTATAATAAAAGACTTTATCGTGTCCGGTGATATAATAAACTGATAATCAATAAACTGATAAACATCATTAAAATCTGTGCACATTCTCCGAACCGGTTCATTCAAAGCATAATTATAGCGTCGAAAACTAATATACAGGGGTTTATAGTTCCTAGAGTTCTCGAAGGAACATTTATCGAAATACGACCAAGAAGATACTCAGAGCGTATATCGCCCCTGAGAATCTTATATATTGTAATCGAGTTAAGCATAGTCCGTATACTAGCCAGAGTAGGTAATTTAATCAAAGACAATCTACTGACATATGGAGGAAGATGGTCGTTAGGATCCCATCTCAGGTTCCTAAGACAAAAATAAGGAATTGTTTCTGTACCGATTCTATCATATTCACATAAAAGTCATACTGTGGATCCCATACCACTGATCCATATTCTAATATGGGCCTAACAAGGGATGTAAAAAGATTTTTCGTGATATATGGATCAGAAAATTCCTTCGCCCAGCGCTTAATGAACGTAAGTACGCCATAAGCCTTATTAACAGTAGCAATAATGTGACTATTGAAAGACAATTTCCTATCAAGTAAAAAACCTAAATCCAAGAAAGAATTGACCAATTCTAATGTAGAACCACCTATAGAATACCGGGAGGTAATCGTACGTGATCTGTAAAACGCCATATGCTTACATTTACCCAAGTTTAACTCCATAAGGTTATGATTGCACCAACTCCCAAACCGATCCAGATCATTTTGAAGTAGAATATAGGCTGAAGTATTTTTATATGACAAATATTTTCACATCGTCCGTGTACATAAGCACATTAGACTCAGCTATCGAATTAGGCAAATCGTTGATAAACAAGAGAAATAAAATAGGACCCAGGTGACTTCCCTGAGGAACGCCGGAAGAAACTTGTATAGGTCTAGATAACGAATCCCCAAAAATTACCATCTGTTCGCGACCAGTAAGGTAAGATGAAATCCATTCAATAATATTACTATTAATTACTATTACTTTAATATTACTATTAAACCCGATAGCGCTTAATTTACTCAGTAGGAGGCGATGGTTAACCTTATCGAAAGCTTTACTAAAATGCATGGGTTTAATAATAAAGTGTTCTACTTAAAAATAAAAAGAAAACGTTTGAACCATTTTAGTTTTATTACTCGACCTTTAAGATGTTATGTTCTTTAATAATTTTTCCGGTTCAAGATTAATTTCTATGAAAAAAGTACATTTTTATAGAATATATTATTAATAAAAATAATCTGAAATTGATTGGTTGGATGGTCCATAATGGATGGTTGGAAATATAGCTATTACAATGCCCACCAAGGCATATCATCAGCTTCTTTCTCCACAAGTATTTGGGTATATCATCACACACTATAGGGATAAACAAATGTCAACTATTGGTCTAAACTCCTACTTGTGCGAAAACATCCACAACAATACTTTGGCATAACAATAAATATTCACAACATTTCTTTTAAAGATTTTTTAATCAAGCTTTAGTGTGTTTTTTTACCCCGCTGAAGTTAATTATAGCTTAATTTGTACGGGACAGCTAAGCGATATTAAGTGGCATTTCAATTTCCACTTAAATTCCGACTTGAGCAATGACAGTGTTGCCACATGTTCAATTTCAAGAAATGGCAACAAAAAGTTATCTTAACTACTACATTTTGTTATCATTTCTTGTGAATGAAAATGTTATCAAGGAGAGACTCAAAAGCAGAAATTTGCAAAATGGCTTATACATTTTAAGTTCATTAAACTTATTTTATTTAATGGAAGACTATTTGTACTTTTATATCTCTAAATTTGAAGTATGAAAATTTGGATGAAAATTGGAAATAAATTGTTCACAACAACGCGCGGTAAATGTTATACATGGTGGAATTATCTATCAGGTATAGTCGTTTAAACAGGTGATGTAATGTTTTCCATGTCATTTCTCGTTTCACTTGTTAAAATCATATGTATTTTGATTTTATACTTGTTTGTATTCTTGTATTGTTGGTATATATTTGTGTAGAGTTTGACAACTGAAACGAATGAACGAAAATAAAATGTCTGTTGTTGCTGCTTACAACAACATGTGCTGCTACCATGTATTTGTTGGCACGTGTTGCCATATCGAATTTTTTCCACCCATTACAGCAAATGTTGCCACAATTCGTAGTATTAAGTGTGGATCGTTTTATTTGGAAAGTCGTAAGTGGCAATAGCTTAATGAAATAAAAAACAGCCTTAATAATATTAGATTTTGTGAGATTTAAGCCCCTTATTCAGCTATGGTGCAGATAGTTTCGACCTACCTTGTTGTTGCCTTGCAAATAAATAATGAATAATTTCTCTTTGTACTTAATTTTTGGTTTTACGTTTAATTTTATTTGTTAGAACAATCGAAATGTCAAAACTACGGTATAACAGCCCTGTAATGGATTTGGTTCACGAATTGTTTGCATGGAGCTGAGTACCAAACGAATGAAAAGTAAGCAAAGGTTTCGTTATCTTTCACTGTTTTATGGGGAAAATGTCATAAGAGTTGAATACAGGGCTTTAGGATTTGAAATTAAAGATTTTTTTAGCATAATTTTTTTCGGCAACTTCTGGCAACGCTTCGAAATTGTGTCAATGTTAAATACAACAGGGTGGGTCACATGCTTATTTTACCCAACTTGAAATATATGAAATTGTTAGGAACGGGGTGTTTCACAGTTTTGTGGATTGGATATTGTAGAGCGTATCGTTTGAATTCCTTTTATTTTAGTTTCAGGTTTTGTGCAAACAGTAGCCGGAACGCCACGCTTTGAATAGCGCTATTAAGCCCGCTGCACAACAATTTAGCTCGCTCCACGAATGAAATGAGACGCATCACCAAGGCCCCTAAAGATGTAAAATCCTATAGTAAACGTCTTCATGTCGACTAGTGCTGGACACTTGCTTTCTTTACAACTTCGCAAAAGTCATTGGGAAATTGTACCTCTAGTCTAATTGCTTGCATCATAACAAACTTTGATGTATCAAGTCAACAGGGAACCGATAGTTAATCATGTCCAAATATCAACAAAACTTTTTCAAAACGGATGCAATCGCACCAATGAAATACAGATTTCCTCACGAAACGGATTTGCCGATCCACCTCCCATGAGTGTAGAATTCACACACAGTACAAAATCTTTCGTTCCATCAGGACCTTTCCAGGGATACATAGCTACCTATTATGCGTAGTCGAGATATGGAGGAATGATCTGCACATCTTTCCACAATGTTCCATGACTGACTCTGATCCTTCTGCTTAATGGGAGCTGTAGAAACAATCTTATTTCTTATGGTAGTCCAGTATACTTATAGTTCTGTATTTATCACGCCATGAATATCATACACAATATTAGGTCTGTTTTTTATTCTCACCTAAACTAATTTGTCGACCACTTTGTATAGGAAGCTAAGCGAAAGTAAGCGATTTTAAGCGGATTCCCATACAAGTCGTCGACAAATTAGTTTAGCGGGAAGTAAAACAACAAGTTTATTAATGATTTTACCACCGCTGTGCGGATCCAATGAATAATTTGCTGAGCTTACAAACTGAACTGCACTGAAAGAAACACACTACACATTCGGGATTACCGAAAGAATTATATTCGCATTTTTCTTTGAGAATTCCTCTCACTGCAGAGCAAATGACAAACGACCTCATTGTTCGCATGCTCAAGTGAGACCATAGTAAAATTAACAAGTAGACCCAGTAGATACAACAACAATTGTGGGCAATAACAATATGAATTTTGTTTTTGTTTAGGTTCTACTCATGTCAGAGTCAAAAACAAAACCTTTGAATCTGACCGCAGCGGCCAACTAAACAACAAGAAAAATATTAAATCAACTGTTCTACCTTCTCCTTCCACCTTGAGTGAGACTAAACGACTTCGTTTGCCTTCGTTCAAGACACCTTTTAGATTATGCGTTTCACCCGCGGCTTTCACCATAGAGTAATACTTAAGAGTTTCCATTACTCTCTTCGTTGCCTCTTCATGACGACGAGGTAGTAGGCCATTTCATAGAGTTTTATTTGCTGCTGTATTTTACCAATTTTACACTTTCGTTGGACATAAAACGGACAGAAATCAAAGGGAATGCGTATTTTCGTTCAATGCAAACAATATAAAACATAATTTAGCTGTCATTAGTATCAATAAACACTATTTAAAATTAGTTAAATTAGTTAGTTTTTGGTCTCTAATTCTCTATCATTTCCCTAGTACTTTTTCGATCAGCTGTGCCATAGAATCCCCCTGCTTTCACCCAATACTTTCGACTTCGGTTGGCGAGAGATGGGAAAAAGCAAGAGGGGTAGACAAACACGCACTAGACGAGTATTCGGGAGGAGTATTGATGTTTCTCTTTGCTCTTATTCATATTTCTGCCATGTTGTTTCACACTTTTCTGTTTTTGAAGAGAGAACATCGTTTGCGTAGATTTTTTTCTGTTTATTTGTATAATATGAATAGAAATGAATCAAACATATTAAATTAAATTTCAAATTAAAAAAACATTAAATGTCAGCAACATGTAAATATTTGTAATATTGTTTTTATTAAGAATATAAGTAAGAAGCAGAACAGGCGATTAGACAACGGAAAAAAGCCCGCGGGTAGAACGCAGAATATCAATGATCGTGATTTACGGTGGGTGTTCAAAAGAGAATTTAACGATTGACGCAGGCTGAAAACGCATACACGAAAACACGAAGGAAAAAAATGCAAGGTGCACAGGCTTTGTCGGCCACTGTTATAAACACCTTAAAAGTGTAAGGAAATCATTGATTTTGGGCCAATCTTTATTGAGGATTTCATGTCGGTCAGTGTCGTGGATGGACATGAGAACGTGGTTTCGATCCCTGCTTCGACTACCTTACATTTCTTTCGACCACGGTCACCTCATTTAGTGATATCGACACTATCGAGTACTTATTCGTGAAAAAGCTATCCAAATTAACATTCAGAACCGGTGGAAAACTGTAGGTCCCAGTCAGTGGGTGTAAAACCAGAAAGTACGCAGATCGCTGGTTGTGAGAGGCTTTCCCCAATCGCTTCATGGGATGTAATGGGAAACTATTTATTATTTTTTATTTTCAAACCTGAAAAGAGGCTTGGATCGAATGAATAGATTATAACTGAAATTCAGGCATATTTTGAGGACAATACAAAATAGGAAAAATTAGAGAGTAACGTCCTTATTCATAAAAAATTATTAAATCAGCTCTAAAGCATTCATCAGTTATTGAAAGCTTTAAGATTTGGCGAAGGTGTTATTAGAACCGTAATCGTAATGAGTATTTTAACTAGGGAACAGATAATTGACTGACAACCCTGTTTTATGTGTTCTCACAGTGCTTGTGATTAAACACAAGATGAACAATAACCGAAAGACCGAATTAAATTTTTTTAATTAAATTGCGTCAATGCATTTTCGCAAAATTTTAAACATTAATGGATTCAATAAAAAGATCAATTAATATTTGCTATATTCATAAATTTGGAAGAGTGTGTCAAAAAATCATATTGAATTGGATTTCAGTTCTGGGTAGTCGCATATAAAACCGGATAATAGGTTGTAGTTTCAATGTTTTGATTTTATATACATCACTATGTAAACAAAAGTTCATTTTGGTTAAAAATTATAAAATTTGGAACGAAACTATTTGGTTGCTTAGCAGGATAATGTGACACTATAAACGCTGCAAATATACGCAAAATAATTCCAATTGTTTATATCGCATAAATATTTAAGTACGGCATGCGTGAAATGTAAAAAAAATTATTTTATTTATTAATTATAAAGAAGGGTTAAATGTTCAACAAAAATGGCGACGTTAGATAACTCTTAACAGAGGAATTTTTCGAGTATGAATACAATTTTTGGGCTTTACCTTTTTAAACCTTTAACAAACCTATGACAACTTTTTATGAATAATTCCGTAAATGTATAGTGTAACATATAAAGAGTGTGCATGTGTGTTTCAGTTCCATCAAATTCTCGTCGAAAATCACTGGGTTAACGACAGTTTTGATACGGGTTTTTTTATGCCAGTTTTTCTGGCAGAATTTGGACTTAATCCAAATAAAAATTAAAGAACCTTGTTGTGTTCTTAAAATCGAAACTAACTGATTGCATATAAGGGTATTTTAAAAGTCATAAGTTTCAATAAAATCAAATTTAAAAACAGTTTTTTTTTCAATTCGACTGTCTCTCATTCTGTTCGAAATTCTATCCTGTATCCTGGTCTATCAGCTGTATCAACGAATCCCCTGATCGGGCTAAAAGGAGACTTATTTGAGAATTTAAACTTTTTTTCCATACCAAAATATATTTGATTGAAAGTGTTACTGAGTTGTCAAGCTGCCCTCTAATAATGTTGAATTTTTAAATCTAGTGTGTTGAAATATGCAACTAGTGGACCCTAAATTGAAATATGCAACTAGTGACTCTAAAACCATGCTCCATTCCGGTATCATCATACAAGAGCCACTAATTTCGAAATCTGTATACAATAGAGATAAATCTGTATACAATAGACCCAACATTTATTAGAATTTTATTTAGTGTAGCCGTCGGTGGTGCAATGGTTAGTGTGCGCGCCTCTTGTACATTAGATCCTAGGTTCGAACCCTGCTCTGACCACCTTTAAATTTCTTTCGGCGGCGGTCACCTCGCATAGTGACGGCGACACTATTGAGTAGTTAGCCATGAAAAAGCTTCTCAAAATACCGTTCGGAATCGGTGTAAAACTGTAGATCCCAATCAGTGAGTGAAAACTGGAAAGCGTACAGCTCAGTGATTGTGAGAAGCTCTCCCCTGTCCCTTTATGAGATGTAATGGGAAACCATTTATTATATTTATTTATTTAGGAAACTGAGACTGTTCAACATGAAGTGAAAACAATTTTGAATCCACCATAACCAGAAAAACTCCTTCAAATTCTTTAATAATTTTTATAAAATTTTTAATTAATTACAAGAAGATATTAAAAACTAGAGACTTGAAAGGAAAACCAAGTACAAAACAATTTAAATTCTTAATAAGAATTGTAAGGAAAACTTCATCATTTCATTGCAATTCATATACAAATGCAAAAATTATTTACACAATGAAATTCAATTTACTCACATACCCAAAGGAATTCAATTTGCAACGTTGTGGTGGTGAAGGGGGAACTTATACACAAATACACACACACACACACACAGAAACACAAATACACTTACACAACACAAGGAAAATATATAGAATATTGCAACATATGTGTTTGTGTGTTAAGACTAAATAAAGGATGCACATTTTCATATATGTACGACAATAATTCCAACACACAGAGGATAGCAAACAAATACTCCTTGAGTCAGTCACTCTTCCATTTATGCACTCACCCATTCACTCATTCATTTCATTCCGAATTGCTTTGGTAAAGTGGAAAAGGATTCCTTGCGGGTGTATGTACGTACGTACGTACAAGTAGAGTGTTTGCGTTTTTAACGCATAAGAAAGATCCCCAATTTAGTGTCACAAAACGGAACTCAAAGGATTTGGCATTTGGAGGATAAAACACAAACGCACACACACAAATACACACATAGTATACGTTGAATGTACCCAGCAAAATATTTGATTGCAAAGAACCAATAGTGAAACTTCTTATATTGTAAATCAACTTGTTTTACTTCTGGTTCAACCTTCGGTTATATTTGTTCGAGTTTGCCCATAGGGCAATAGACAAGAGTCCCCATCCCTATCTTTACGTTCTCTCGATGACGAAGAGGTAGTAGGTAATTTCATCGAGTTGCTGTTGGGTGTTACTCTTTTGTTGGCCACAAAACGGACAGAAATAAAATGGAATGTGTATTTTCAGTTGATGTAATCAACATAAAACATTATTTAGCTGTCATTAGTATCAATCAAACCCTATTCAAACTGAGTTTGCTGAATGGTTGGCTTCTGGTTGCTTAACGTTCTCTTGCCGATCTACTCTGTTTTCTAGCAATTTCCTATATCATAGTCGATCAGCTGTATCATGGATACCCCCTGGTTATTTTGTGCAAAAGCAGAACATATTGGAGTTGACATGATGGTAGCATGCCCACTGTATTTTCCTTTCGTTTTTAATATTTCTGCAAGTGAACATTGATCATATTATTTTAAACGTATTAAAAGAATCTACAAAAACTTTAACATGTGCTGAAAAGAGATTGCCCTGAGCGACATCGACATTCAAAAGTGACGAAGACTTACGAAATGCTTTCTCCATTAGCGTTTTTTCCTCTTAAATAAACAGTGTACCTATCCCTTCTTATACCGTTCTGTTGCAGCTTCTGGTGCGACTTACTGAAGCTTTGCCATACGTGCGGCGTTCTTTTCATCAGTAGCAGTTGAACATTCTTCATCGTGCCATGGTTTGTCTTGAGGCGGTTTTTTATAATTAAGATCGTTTTTTGTAGTAGTTTTATGGAGTTGGAAATGTGTTTTTAATGCACTTCAGAATCAATGGCTTATATTATTGATCATATTATTTTAAATGTATTAAAAGAATCTACAAAAACTTTAACATATGCTGAAAATGGATTGTCTTGAGCGACATCTACATTTAAAAGTAACGAATACTAACGAAATGCAATTTATTCGCCTGAAAATATTCTATACTATTTCATTATGTTGTTATTTTCTCGATTACCAAATTATCCCCGATCAGGACTCGAACCCATTCGCATTAGTAACACATTTCTTGTGACAAGCAGCGTGTCAGTTGTTGACAATTTTTTCCTGATGGATTTATTCTGTGGGCGGAAGGTCATTGCAAAGCAAGTTGTTCTGCAACATATGATGTTGGCAAAACAGGTTCTCAAAAATTTTGCTGGGTATGTTTGCTTAACGCTCTCGGGAAAGACAGCGTAATAAATGGGCTAAGCGAATTTTAAAAACTCATCCAGAAGATAGACAAAGTGTTATAATTAGCGATATAACAATTAAACTCTATAGAAAAATGGGACAAAGACACAGGGTTAACCCCGAAAAACTATTTATTAACAGCAGGACAACCAAGCTCTAGTAGTTTTTATTAGAAATTGTTGATAAAGTGAGAACTTTCATTCGAATATATTTTAATTTAAAATTGTATATTATCAGAAATCTCTTCACCAGTATATAACGGGAAAGAGGAGAGTTTACTCTCCTCACTATCCCGATCAGAGACCAACCTCGGCCGGAGAAAATGGTTATGGCAAAACTGCTAACTAATTGGTCGGGATCACTTGGTTGCCAAATCAACAGCAGACAATTCACTGCTATATTGTTGGATGTAGGATGGATGGCTGATGTCTACTCGCCGAATTTCACTGAATTTCATCTTACGATCTTGAGCTGTTTATCCACGGCGCTGATGAATCACCCAGTCAGTCACCAAGCAATTTCATAAATATAGATTGCGATTAGGAAAAAACTGAAATTTGCATGCGCTCTGTGAAATTGCATGTGTCTACATGAAATTGTTTTTAGAAAGGTCCAAATAAACAGTTAAAAGAATTATGAAATAATGTCGCTTAATTTTACAGATTTATAGCAAGTTCAGACGGCTGGCTTTTTTCGTGTTTCGTTCTCTCATTCGTGTTTGGCCCCCCAATCATGTTTGAAACATCATGGTTCGCCATACAAAATTTTGAGAGCGAACCATCTCGTTTCAATTCGAAACATCTTACCAAACATGAATAATTTACTACCATCTCTAATTCATTTAGTACGCTATCGCTTTTTTATCTGAACTAGTTGTCAGAATAAGCAAAACAAAGCAAAAAATAAATAAACATAGAGCGAAAGTGAAGTTTGTGTTTAAATATAAAATAAAATCAAAGCCTTGATTGTTAACACAAATAAAACATTTATATAAATCATAAAAGTAACAAAACAGTAAAATGGAGAAAAAACAAATAGTTAAAAGTATTATCATGTGTAGAACACGAAACACGAATGTGTCTTGTGAACAGGGCGATTCACAATCATGGTTGAGTAAACGAAACAAGTGTTTCACATCACCGTCTGAATTAGCTATTAGGAAAACAACATTGAGTGAATATATTTGGACAACCCTGTGGAGAAGTGTTTGGCTTCGTACAGGGTGCCCCGAAACTCACGTAAGGTTTGAATTCCGCGCCATTTATGCTGTAATGTGTTCTTGTTGATAAAAAAAGGACAACGTGACATCTAACAGTTCGGGTTTATTAAATATGGAGCGCTACTTGAGCGCGCTTTCATTTTTGAGCAATATTTTAGAAGTAATGATGGTTTGGCAGATATAGTTCACAATTCATCATCTTCAGGTTTAGTCTCTTCTCATCTTCATGGCTTCGTTGGCTTTTTCGTGGCCAATTACACGTCAGTCACTACTAAATAATGGCCAAAGGGCACTCAAGTCCCACCTATGTGAGGAGGGATGACGGGACATGGTCAAATAGCTCAGCTGAATCGCTAGAGATACTCCTGAAAACTCACTTCCCGGGCTGCGAAAACACATTCAGGGAGGTGCCGACATTATTAACCCAATACTCGGATACTTATGGTATAGAGGATATAATCAGTCCAGACAGGATAACCTGGGCCATCAATAGCTTCTCACCATATAAATCTCCGGGCCCAGATGGAATTATACCAAAGATGCTGCAATGCGCAGAGGTCATAATCAGGCCGTGGCTCTATATTATCTTCCGATCCTGCCTGACTCTTAACTTCTTACCAAAGAGTTGGAGCTAGGTAAGAGTGGTTTTCATTCCCAAGGCGGGGAGACGGAGTCATGAGAACGCAAAGGATTTCAGATCGATCAGTCTCTAATCGTTTCTTCCGAAAACGTACGACGATGGATGGATCGCCCAAAATATCACGCAGCCAGCATGCATATATAAAAGGCCGCTCAACCGACACAGCCCTGCACGAAGTCGTCAGAACTATTGAGAGGTCCTTGGAACACAAACAATATACCCTCGCGGCCTTCTTGGATATAGAGGGTGCATTCAATAACGTGAGCTCAGCGGCTATAGAAGATTCACTAGGCGTGGAAACATTCCTCAATAGTTGGATAGTGACAATTCTACAGAGCAGAATTATCAACGCCTCTATAGGAAACAGCGAGTCATCAAAGCGAGTGAATAGGGGAACTCCCCAGGGTGGAGTCATCGCTCCCCTACTTTGGTTACTCGTGATCAACAAAATACTACTGAAACTGGACAATATGAAGATCAAACCCATGGCGAATGCGGATAACGTGGTAATAATGGTGTCTGGTTTGTTCCCATCCGTGTTGAGCGAAATCATGAATGGGGCCTTGAAATCACTTAACGATTGGGCCACTGGGAGTGATATTGAAGTGAATCCAGAGAAAACTGAGGTCATGCTTTTTACCACAAAGACCAAGATACCAAAGCCTAATCCTCCTCGGCTAAGTGGAATAGAGATTCCACTGTCAACTCGCGCCAAGTACTTGGGCGTGATTCTAGACCCTAAACTTTCCTGGAAGCGTAACATAGAGCACTACATACAGAAGGCAACCGTTACGTACTACGCTTGTCGGAAAATGTTCGGAAGCCGGTGGAGCAATGGTATGGTGGCCTGTCGCTGGGAAGTCGTCCACCATGAAACTGTTGTATAGAGTAGTACAGGGATCAGCTTGCATCGGCATAACAGGGACAATGAGGACGAGTCCAGCTGCAATGCGTCATATTACACCAATCGACCTTCACATCACAGTTAATGCGGCCTGGAGTGCCACCCGACTAAACGCTCTTGGACTCTGGAAGAGCAACGCATGTGGACATGCGAGTATACTACAGGCAATCTCAAGAGAACTCAATATAACCACCGATTACTGCACCCTCTCATTGACGTTCGATAACATATTCGATGTCAAGTTTCCCAGGAGAATAGAGTGGGATAAAGGGGAACCACTTACAGGTTTTGACACCAAAGTATTTACGGACGGATCCAAAATGGAATTTGGAATCGGCTTGGGTATCTTCTCCGAAGAGGCAGGCCTCAATTTATCATTCAAACTCCCAGACAAGTGCAGCGTTTTCCAAGCGGAAGTACTGGCCATCGAAGAAGCCTGCGCCGCACTTATACTACAGCTACTAAGCGAAGTGACAGTCGCCGAAAGAATTGAAAGGTAGTTAAATTAGAACCAAACGTTCTCATTTACCAAAGACGCAAGTACTGCAGCAATTGCACCAACGATGCTGATCCTTAAAACTTAAAATTTTCCCATTACTTTACTTCCTATTTACTCTAGAGAATGGAAATACCTTCTAACAGTCACAAATAGAGGATTATCTTGAAACTATCTCAAGTAATGAGCTGCTTTGATAGAATTTTTCTTGTAAACTCTTATTATCCTTATACAATTTTGATGAACTTTAGACTGCACCCTCGTATAACATATTTGGACAAATAAAACGCATTCGTATTTGTTTCAAAAACTATGCAAACGATTTGATTTTCCGTATGTAAATATGCAACATATTACGCTGTTGATGATGATGTCGATGTAGCCACTTTTTCAATTTCGCTGCCGCTCCCCCACCCTCTCAATTTCTCCCTCTGCATCCCTTTCAATTTGACTGTTGCACTAAAGGATCAAAGAAGCTTTTGCTTCTAGAATGGCTTTATACTAAGGCGCTGAGTGCATAAGTTTGTTATTAACAATTAATGTGACACAAAAGAGGATGAAGACCAAAAAACAACCAACGTTAAAAGGAGACGGAGGGGAAGGATTTTTAAGAGAGAGAGAGAGAGAGTTGAAACGAAAACATTATACATGTCACAAGGGCTGTGTGGTTTTTGAGAAAGTAAATGTTTTAATTAAAAGTCTGTTTGTGAAACGATGATATGATGTGAACATTTTGTATAAAAAATTTAACCTTAAACTAATTTTTTTTATAGCAAAAGTTGTTTATAATAGTGGAGTTCAAGTAAACGCGAAAAGCTCGAAAACTTGCACAGCAAAAGTTAAAACAAAATATAAATGTTCTCATAGAAAAAGAATTTCACAAATGTTCGACGTTTCGATTTCGACGTTTGCTCAGCAAAATCGACTCGAAACTTTCCTACAGTTGTGTAAGTCTGCGCAAGTTTTCGAGGTTTTAGAAGCTCTTTCGCGTTTACATGAATAACACTCATATTATATTTGATCTAGAGCATTCTATGAGAGTAGATTTTAACCATTATAACTTCTGCCAATTGCGCCATATTAAAGTAGTCACTTTTTGATTCTACAGGTTGTATGAGTTATATTTATTTAGTTGATTCTTTGCATATAGCTCATACGTCGCCATATAAATGTATTTAAATTAATTATATGCACAGATGTATATTAAATTAAAATATTGTAATTCAAAAGAGGATGCATTGTTGTGATGTGTTAGAATATTTGCATTTTAAATGTTGTTGTAGAAAATTAAACAAACTGTTTCCATAATTACTACCACATAGTATTTAAATTTCCTACCATTTCCGTTTGTATCCATAACTCCTCTCTCCCCTCAAAAATGCATATACTTTTAATTGTACACAACTACATGTATTTCCGGTATTTATATGCAACATTTTCAGTTCTCTAAACAGAGTTTATTATTAAAATAATTGTTTTTGTTGTTAATCTACAATGAGTTGGAGTCGTTGCCCGCGTCGGCGTCATCTCTCGGAGTCCGTATCGGTAGACCCAACAATGGACTAAGTCTGTACCACAAATTGCTGAACATTTATGGACGTGTTTTATGTTTGAAATTAATGTTGCTGTCGGGTTTTTATACGTTCATTTCCGATTTTTAGTTGTTCACATTAGTGCAACTAATGTTGATATACTATGTTTTTATATGTATGTGCGTCATTGTAGTTGTTGGATATTGCTATTTTGTATTACTGCCACTGTTGCCAAATGCTTAGGGGCTAATTTACCTTGCAATAACTGGTGCACAGTGGTGTGAAACAATTTAAAACAACATATTTCTGTTCCT
Organism: Phaonia tiefii; assembly: GCA_963931995.1. Taxonomy (NCBI): domain Eukaryota; kingdom Metazoa; phylum Arthropoda; class Insecta; order Diptera; family Muscidae; genus Phaonia; species Phaonia tiefii. The sequence goes on from OZ008371.1 coordinate 25,198,590, forward strand.
TCAAATCATTTTTTGGGTATACCTAAAGCTTGACAGGACTTAGTAATGAAATATTCCTAGATTTTTCTGGATTTTCTTAAAAAAGGACGGAAAGGACATATACAAAAATAATACACTTTTTCAATATTCGCAATATAACTGCGAAACATTTTTACTATAATAGTGCTTGTTTTTATGCAACTTTTGACATTTAAAAAAAGGTCATAAGGAAGTTAAAGGAAAAGCACAATCGTCTTCGTCGTTCCCTAGTGGAACATCTTCCACAATATATTTCAAAACCACTTAGCTCACTGGCTGCTTATTTTAGTGAATTTTCTTTTACTGTATTAAGGAAATGTCTAAATACAAATCAGAGGTAGGATGACTAAACACAATGTCGTTTTTGATGACACCTAGAGAAATTTGTTGGGCAATAAATTTGCAGAATATTTTGTCACCCAAACAGTTAATTTTTTGAGCAATATTTTGTTAACTATGTTAGGTTGGGTTAAGAAAGATGTGCTTTATCTTACAGCGCATTTTTAGATATAAACATGAGCCACACTTCTGTGCAATCGTCGTTGTTACTTAGGCACCTTATTATTGCAGAAAGTTTGTGCTGCATAAAAAATGTCCATACTGTTGGCCAATGCGCTCCCCTAAGATCGATGAAACTAATTCTCGAAGAGGTCTTGGAGTCTTAATCTTGCAAAAGCGGGATAAACACAAAACAAGTATTCCGTCGTTTATATGTCATTCTAACACGACCCTCATTCGTTTGTGTCGGTTTGTTTAATTTCAGCAGATGTGCCTTCATAATGGAGTTAAACCCTCATGAATCGACAAAGCTCCATTTTACCCAACTTCATTCTGATCCTGTTCCCATCAATGCCATTCCACATAATGTTTAATCATCTGGTCTCTTTTTATTCTTGCCCACTGCCTAAGTTCAGCTAGTATTATCTGCGCTATCCATACTATATACTGGCCGTCGGTGGTGCAATGGTTAGTGTACGCGGCACTTGTACATGACAACGTGGGCTCGATCCCTGCTCCGCCCACTTCACATTTCTTTCGACGACGGTCACCTCGCTTAGTGATGGCGACACTATCGAAATACCGTTCGGAACTGGTGTAGAACTATAGGTATAACTCCCTTCGAATTCGAGAATGGCAAACTAATGTTGAACAGCTGTTAAAAGCCAGCAATTCAATAAAAATGGTTAAACCAACACCACGTATAAGTATTATTAATACGCTATACAATATTGTTTGTGCACCACTGCGTATGATATATTTTAATCGTTACTTACACGTAATATTACTGTTACAATTTTCAAAATTAAAAACCCGCGAAGTATTTGGCTTGTCTGCGATATTTAAAAGGTTTAAAGGTTAAACTAATGGTGGACTGTTGTTAAGAGGCGGTCCCAAAACTGGCCGATCTAACAAAAAAGACACAAAAAAGTTGGGAACAATTTTCTTTATTTTTCAACATAATTTCCTTTTCGCTCGTTAAACTTTTCCCAGCGATAGTCGATAGCTTCAAAACCCTGTTTATAGATACCCTTCGATACCCTGTTTAGTAAGAACTGGCAATCTCCTTAAAATCAACTGCAGACTCAATCCTCTTCATTGTTGGCAGATCTTTTCCCACCGAGTCATTTTTTGAAGTTTGGAAATAGAAAATAGTCCGAAAGAGTTAAATCTGGTGGAAAAGATGCGTCATGAAGTAATTCGAACTTTAGTTCATTAATTATGGCAATCGCCATAGTGATGTGCGAACTGGAGCATTGTCTTGATGAAACAACACTTTCTTTTTCGCCAAATGCTGCCTTTTCCACAATTTGATCACTTAAACGCTGCAATAAAGTAGCATAATATTTGCCGTTGATGGTTTTTCCTTTCTGAAGATAATTAACAACCGACGCCATGACATAGCTTCGTCTTCGCCTTCTTTAGACACGATACTCCGTTTCCAGTCCACTTCTGTGACTGTTCCTTTGTCTCAGGTGTAAAGTGGTGGACCCATATCTCATCCATGGTTTTAAGCGACGCAAAAATTCGGCTTTATTGCGGTGAAACATCACCAAACACTCTACTGAAACATCTTCACTACGCTGTTTTTGCTCTACTTAAAGCAAGCGCGGCACCCATCTTGTGCACAGCTTTCTCATCTTAAAATCTTCGGTCAATATACCATGTATAGCAATTTTTGAAATGCCTATCATTTCAGCTACCTGAAGCATCTTCAGCCGATGATCATCCAATACCATTTTGTGGATTGTCTTAACCGTGTCTGGCGTGGACACCTCAATTGGTCGACCAATACGGTGTTCATCTTGGCAGCTCCTACATTGTCGTTTATGCTCTGCTACCCAATATTTTACTATCGTAAACGAAGGAGCAGACTCCCCCAGAGTAAAATCTAGCTCGGCTTTAATATTGCTTGGACTGCGACCTTTAAAATGGAATTATTCAAATACCTAACGGTGACCAATTTTTTCCATGTTTATAAATTCACTGAGATCGCTTTCTAATACAAATTGTAGAGAACGTTGCGCCTTGAAACTTGAAACATATATTTTATAAGGTTGCCACTTTTCATCAAAATAGTTTTTCAAAACTACTGGCACCATCAATACGTCAGGTCGGCTAGTTTAGGGACCGCCTTCTAAATGTCGACAATTGTAGGTAGAAAAAATTAAAATGCTTAAACCAACACTACGTAAAGGGTTTTTCAACAGAGACGCTACAAAAGTAAATCGATAGGGACAGCAAACGACGCCATATTTTTTCCCGCTCTTTCGACATTTCTCTTCAGTAAGGTTTGCCATTTGATCATGGGAAGATATACGAGCCAACAATGAGTCGAAATTATTAAAATTTACTACCGAAATTTGGAGTCAGTGGCCTCAACTTTAAGAGCGCTACGTCCAATTTATGGTCTTAAGCGATGAAGCTCATTTCTGGCTGAAGGGCTTCGTCAATAAGCAAAATATGCGATATTGGTCAGACAGCAATCCACACGTAATCCATGAGTCATCATTGCATCCCGAAACAATTACGGTTTGGTGCGGTTTATGGGCCGGCGGCGTCATTGGGCCGTACTTCTTCCGTGACGATCAAGACCGGCACATTACTGTGAATGCGAATCGCAACCGTTCAATGATAACCGAATATTTTTGGCCCCAATTGGATAATATGGACTTGGAGGACATGTGGTTCCAACAGGACGGCGCCACAAGCAACACAGCGAATGCCACAATCAATTTATTGGAAACCAAGCTTGGTGAACGTGTTATCTCACGAAATGGCCCAGTCGATTGGCCGCCTCGGTCGTGCGATTTGACGCCGTTAGATAATTTCCTGTGGGGCTACGTCAAGTCAATGGTCTATGCCAACAAACCAGCGACGATTGATGAACTTCGTACGAATATCAAAGGTGAAATTGCAGCAGTATCGGCCGATTTATGCTTGCAAACCGTCGAAAATTGGGTTCAGCGTCTGGACTTCTGCAAGGGTGCCCGTGGTGGCCATGCAAAAGAAATCGAGTTCCATTCATAATGGCATCGAACATACTTTCACAGGAATAAAGAATTTCATTGGTATCTAAAACCGGTTTTGTTTTATTTAAAAAACTTTTGCAGCGCTCTTATTGAAAAACCCGTTTTAAGTATTATTATTACATTATGTACTAATTTGCGTACATCACTGCGTATGATATATTTAATTAGAGTACCACATCGTTACTTACACGTACTGTACTATGCCACCCCAATTAATATTAATCATAATACCCGTTGCATTTTAAAATAACAAACTAATGTTGGTCTATTATTGAATGACAAGAATTTTCCCGTTCGTTACTCAATATGCCGCAATGTCTGGGAATTAATGTGATAACCAGGCTGTCAATGGGTATCTCCTCTTTACTCTCGAGAATCGTTCGTGATTTGTCCTTTAATCGTTTGTTGGTCTTTAGTGAAGATCTTCCCATTAATTTTACACTTTCTTTGTTATTTCATCATTCACATTCCATGCTCACTTTAGACTCGTCTTGCAAATTAGTATTATGGTCAGAAAGGCGAAGTGAGGCTGTCATTTGGTTCCTCGACATTTGGGTCCTTAGTAAAGACTTCTATGAATGTTCTTCCATCTGTCCTATATGTTTTGGAAAAGCAATTAAGACTTTCGGCCTAAGCAAGCACTTTAGGGATAAGAACCTCTCTCGAGACACGAAGATCCAACTATATCAGAGTCTCATACAACCTGTCTTGCTATATGGCGCAGAATCTTGGGTTCTATCGCGTGCTAATGAAACATCACTCGGAGTAGTCGAGAGAAAAATGCTCAGAAATGCTTCTATAATAGAAAACGGCAAATATCGACGACAGATGAACCAATAGCTCTGTAATCTGTTACCCGATACCGACCTAGTTATGGGATACTAAATAACGCATTTTCGCCTGGCTAGGCTATGTCAGTACAATGGATCAGGATGAACCAGTGCGAACGGTATTTGCAGATGTACTCGAAGGACATCGTAAAAGAGGACCACCAAGACTTGGCAGGAAGGACCAGGTGAAAGATTGCCTGCGAGAGCTTGGTGTTACCAACTGGAGGAGAAAAGCTGAATATCAAGCCGGTTGGAGAAATATATGATCTTTATTCTGTTAGGCTCTTGACTTCTATGGTATGTTTGAGATCACCTATGTAAGTCAGTATGGGAATACATCGATCGCTGTTGACTTGGCATTCACCTGTCCACTATATTCTCTATTGGATAATTGTGTAGTAGTGTTCCATAGAGGCTATCTGCGGCGGGCGGTGGGTGCTCTGATGCCTTGGTAAGAAGTCCGGTAGATTTTCGATTGAATACTTGTGAAACCATTTTGAAACCTTTCGGGACCATTCTCGTATTAACTCCAGTTGTTTCGATACCATAGGAGTAAGGATTTAAGCCTTATGGTAGAGAAAAAGTTGGTTGTTCATATAAATTCCTACTATTGAGTAGTAGCCCTATAGAACAGTTTATATTCAACTCATATACAGAATTTCTTACATAAAATATATATTCCTTAGTTACCAAAATTTTCCCCAAAAATAAATCATTATTGAAATCACTGTAAGCTGACCCCCGGCCCGCTCTGCCTTACATTATCAGGATATTAAACAACCTGTACTAATTTGAAATATCCTTGGTAGTGTAGTTATATTATATTGCGTGACCAAAGCTAAAGTAGATTAAATTAAATTGTTACAAATATGTTGTTGTGTTCTGCCACATGTTTTTAGTTTTGTAGCTGCAACATATTGTTGAATACATATGGAATGTTATATATACCATGTATATATATATATATATACATATATATATGCCCTTCCTTCCATGTACATCCTTTGTGCGTGTTTGTAAGCTTTGGGTGAGTTATTGTATGTAAATTAAATGAAATTGTTTCGACTTAATTGATTCCCCTTGTACACAAACAAAGAAAGAGGAAAAATTAATTAAATCCATGCATGTTTGATTGACAGTATTAATACATAATTGATATCTTGATTCGCAATGTAAACACAAAAGCTTGATTCTAATTTAAAAACAAAGGTCAACACAGCTGATGTATGGCAATTGATTTGTTATTAATTAGAATCCATCAAAAAGCCATTAAGATCGTACGATTAAAGTCGAGTAAATGCTAATAGAATACAAAAGATAAAAGAAAAAGGATAATGATAACACATATGCTCGGTAGACGCGTGTTGGGTCCTCTTAGGTTGGTAGATATGTTGAAAATTTCAAATAAAATGCAATAGCTAATTTTATTTGTAGTGTATATGTTCCTATGTGTACTTTAACGTATAATCAATAAAAATTGGTAAACCAACATGACGTATAAGTTTTATTATTACATTTAAGTAAGGGCGGATCAATAAATCCGTGACTTTCTGAATGAAACACAGATTTTTTTTGCAAAAAAAAAATATTTTCAACGTAATCTCCGTTTACCTTCACATCACAGCTAGTGCGACCTGGAGTGCCACCCGACTAAACGCTCTTGGACTCTGGTAGAGCAACGTATATGGACATGCGAGCATACTACAGACAATCCCAAGATAACTCAATATAACAACCGATTACTGCACCCCCTCATTGAGGTATGATAAAGGGGAACGACTGACAGGTTTTGACACCATAGTATTTACGGACGGTGAGTTTAAAACTATAACGTGCACAGCTCACTGGTTGTGAGAAGCTCTCCCAAATCCCCTCGTGGAATGTAACGGGAAACCATTTATTTATTTTATTTATTATCTCCGAAGAAGCAGGCCTCAATTTATCATTCAAACTCCCAGACAAGTGCAGCGTTTTCCAAGCGGAGATACTGGCCATCAAAGAAGCCTGCGCCGCACTTATACTACAACGGAGAACAGAGAGCATTGGAATATTTGTAGATAGCCAGGCGGTTCTCCTATCACTCAAATCTTACAACACTGCATCTAAACTCGTTAGTGAATGTAGGGAAAACTTGTCGATCTAGATCGGCTGGCCAATGTGGTTCTTACTTGGATACCAGGCCATAAAGATCTTCAAGGGAACGAAAAGGCAGACGAACTAGCTAGGGCAGGATCCTCTTCCACCGAGCTCCATATGGTGTCAGTCGCAACGCCTATAAGATTGGTCAAAAGAGGTATTTTCCTGCATTACCTTGAACGAGCGAAGATCGCATGGAATAGGACGGAAACGTGCAGCATATCCAGAAGCACATGGACTAACATACAACACTCACCGGACTAACTCTCTGATTAGCCATAATCGGCGAGACATATCTAGGCTAACTGGCGTGCTGACCGGGCACTGGCTAATCGGTAATCACGCAAGACGGTAGAAGCTGCCATATAATGTCCACTGCCGTGCCAGCGATGACGCAGAAGAGGAGGAGACGGTGGAGCATCTCCTCTGTAGTTGTCCGGCTCTGATGAATAGACGCCTGAAGACTATGGGCCGTCTCTTCCTGCATAACCTCACTGAGATACACGAGATAGATCTAGGGGATCTAATGAGGTATCTTCAAATAACAGGCTGGATATAGACACGGTACTTTGGATCTTCTAGAGTAATGTGGAATGCAAAACGGTGTCTCAAGACACTAATTGATGCTAAATAGTATCTTTAGCAACCACGAAAACCAACCAATCACCTTTAGCTCAATACATTTAGTCCAACGTTTCTCAAACTTTTGTATCCCTTCCAAAAAATAGGATTTTTCGAGATCCATAAAATAGGAATTTGTTTCATCAATACTATCATCGTTCGCCGTTTATTGTTTTTCCTTTTTGAAGGTAATAGATGTGGATTATCCCGCGAGCATCACAAAAAACTGTTGTCATCACCTTATTGGCCGACAAACTTACCTTGGCCTTCGTCGGAGCCGATTCACCCGGAGAAACCCATTGTTTAGGCTGCTGCTTGTTCTCCGAGTGTTGTAATAGATCCATGTTTCAGTTACACAGTTACAAAACGCCGCAAAAAATCTTTTGAATTGCGATTAAGCAACTCCAAACAATCCTTTGAAGTTGTCACACGATTACGTTTATGGTCAATTGAGAGCAAACGCGGCACCCATCTTGCAGACAGCTTTCTTAAACCCAACTGATCATTTAAAATCGAAACCACACTGTCATATAAAATGCCTATGGCATCAACAATCTCACGCACTTTTACTCTTCGATCGGCCAACACTATATAGTGGATTTTTTCGACATTTACGGGTGTATTGACCTCAATTGGCCGTCCAGAACGTTTAGTGTCATTTGTACTTGTGCAACCACAACGAAAGTCAGTAAACAACTTTCGATGGTGTAGATACCCCATAGAATTTTTGAAGCTTTTCTTTGGTTTGATTGACGGCTTTTGTTTTAGCAAAAAATAATGTTTAATGAGCACTCGAAATTCACTTTTTTGCATTTTCAAAAAAAATGCACGAGGTTGTATGTTTTGAACAGCTGTTAAACGAAAAGTAAATGACGGGTCTTGCTCAAAAATTTGACAGTAGTCTATTAACAGGTGGTACTTGATGGGAGCAGTGTTGCATTTCATATAACTACGAGGGAAGTTCGTAAAGTCATGGGCTTATTGATCCGCCTCGTAGTATAAATAGTATCAACATAACAATCTTATATTGACATCTACTAAACAATAAATATATAAATAAAAATAAACATTTTAATTTGTTAACTGAACTAATTTATTTTGTTAATAAAGGAAACTAAGTGCACTTGATATATGTAACGAAAAATATCAAAGGTGTAATAATGCCATAACGGCTTTAATTCATTTCAACTTTGGAAATAAAACCATATGGCCTTATTTCTCATTACATTGGATTTATTGCCTATGGTCGTATACAACTTCAAGAGTATAACACTACAATTGATGAAGGAGTCGCTGTGATGCAGCGGTAAAGGAGGAATAAAAGGGTAATTATTTTTTATATGAAGAACAGCAGTGTTGAGTTTTTCTCCGATTCATAGCCAGTTGCGACAGAACTAAATTGTTGGTTATTGATTAATTAACATTCACCGGCATTGCATCACTCACTGTCCGAGGAAAATATTTTTTAAATGGAAGTCAATACAATCAAAAAAGACCCGCCAATAAACTACTCAAATCTTATATATATGAAATTGAAATCGTTCACCGTTTTTTTTTCCAGAGGATGGAAATAAAACTGAATTGCAAAAATAAAAACAAACAAATATCCTCCAAAATAACAGCTATCAATGCTGTTCAACAGCTAAAACTTCAACCTCTCTCCCACACCATACTCCGCCAGCCAGCTCAGGTTCCCCTTCCATTCGTTGGCATCCGCCATTCGACACCATGTCCTAACCAACCAAATCCACTGCCATTCCTCTTGCACTTTTGTAAAACAAATACTTTAAACTTTGAGGATAAAATTTCGAACGTCGTCATCGTTTTTGGTTGGATGAAACCAGTACACGTTACGTACTCAGTGAACCCCCGGCACCAGTTAAGTGAAAGTTTACATAGAAAACTAAATGATGTTAAGCAAAGAACTTTTGATCTTCATCCGGGAGCAGCAACGAATAAGCCAGCGAACAGTTAAGCATTACATGAGCTCAAAAACTAGATTTGAACGTAATACAAAATTTGGTACTATATGAAAAAAGGGTTAAAATCAATTTGCTGTATAGGGTTTTCTTTCAGCGTATCAAAGTAACAACAATTCTAGAGCTCTTTTCATTATGTTGGTCGTTTAATTACACTCGAAGAAAAACGACGTCGAATAGAGTATATATTAAGCTAAGGTGAATTTGGTGTGGGCATTTTCATATAGGAAATACTTGCACAGACAACTTTTATTGAAGAATCGTTTTCAAAATATTGTGAAATATTTTACAAGTTTATTTAATTTGAGTTGCGGTATGGGGGCTACATGATTAAAATTACACAACTTTTTTTAAACAATATTATGCTTAATCCCAGTATAATCAACTATATTGGGTACATTTGCTTTGTTTTGTGTCTAGACTAACAAATGTGAGGAAATTTCTTGTTTAACGGGAAGTTTTCTAGGTGGAGAATGTAACTAATATTTAGCATATATTGCAGATTTGAACCCAACAAAAAGTAAATTTAGAAAAGCCAAAGAGAAAGAAGTTTTAAAAAGTTAATTCTCTCAAAAGAAATACCTGTTCTTAAACAAACTACATTTTCTTAAAAAAACCCTCATCTTAAAGATGTGCATTTGCTAAAAAGTACCTTTTCTTAAAAAAGATTTTTTTTTTAAAATAAGTAACTTTTCTTAAAAAAGTAAATTTTCTTTAAAAAGTACCTTTTTTGTGAAGCACAATAACTGTTCTTGAGATGAGTACCTACTCTTAAAAATTTACCTATTCTTGAAAAAATCACCAATTCTCAGAAAATTCCCATTTCCAAAAAGGCCTTTTCTTCAAAAAATACCTTGTCTTACAAAAAATACCTTTTCTTACAAAAATTCCTTTTCTTAAAAGTACATTTTCTTAAAAATAATATAATACCTTTTCTTTTCTTTTCTTGAGATAAGTAGCCTTTCTGAAAATATGTACATTTTCTTAAAAAAGTAACCTTTTCCTAAATAGAGTACCAGGTCTTTAAAAAGTACCTGTTCTTAAAAAAATACTTAAAAAAGTACGGGGATACTGCAAAAGTCCTAAGGAATGACCATCACATCTATGCTATATACGCTGTGTTGGGTACGTTTGCAAGGAGGGAGGGGGCTGTGGGCTCGGTTATTTCCTTAAGTGGCAGTTTTTGAATGTAGTGCTATTTATCCACCTAAATTTCAAGTTGCCCCCCCCCCACCACCGAAAGCAAATCCTGCGTACAGTATTGCCCTTTGAGAGGCGACAGGTAGTGAGTTCTCTCAAGTTTCCGTCTGCGTCGTGGTGGATATGACGACCAATCACGTTACCTATCATTCTTAGAAGACTTTCAATCACGTTTCGTCCATCTGCGATTCCACTGGGACCTTTACTGACTTGATTATTAGCGGCTTCGTTTCCGACTATATTCATATGACCGGAAGCCACACTAAAGAAAGTATTGTCATGACACCGATCTCGTCTAGCAAACTCCTGCATTCACGAACCAGTATAAATCTATTCCAACATTCCCCAGGAGTTGATTGAGAATCACCCGGGCGAATGTTTGAGTCAGGCCACTGACCACATGCTGCCGACTGTAGACTTTAGGCAATGCCGGAGATCATGATGCCAGATAGTAGTGATTGGGTGGGAGGTATACCTCCCTCACTCTCTGGTCATCTGCTCTTTACAGATAGCTCCAAAATGGAATCGGGCACAGGTGCGGGGATCTTCAGTGAGGACCTTCAACTCGGGTTCTCGATGAGTTTGGTGCGAATTGTAGTGTCTTCGAAGCGGAAATCGTGGCGATTATGAGAGCTGCAACTGAGATTATGGAGTCATGCTTGTACCCAGCGCGTGAATTCGTCATCTGCGTTGATAGTAAGCCAGACCTCAGTGCGATCAGGTCACACATGTGTAAATCTAAATTGGTTAGGGATTGTAAGCCGATCTTGAAGAGTATAGTGACTCTGCTGGGTTCCGCGACATAGTGATGTCACAGGGAATATTGAAGCAGACTGCCTTGCTAGAGCAGTATGCACTTCTGCTGATTCGAGAGTGACTGCTTCTGCAAATCCACCGATCTGTTACTTGCATGGCTTGATTGATCGCTGGTCGCTGGACGAGATCGACGCTGCCTGGTAGACCAGAGTAGATTGCAGAATTTCGAGGGACATATGGCCAACAGTGGACTCAGGGAGAACTAAGTCCCTTCATCGACTGGACAAGGCTGACTTGCGACTCCTCACTGGGATAATCACGGGTCACTGTGATGCCGAAGGCTTCACGCGCAACTGGATTGTTGACGAAGTTGATTACTGCCGTGCTTGTGCTGATGACGAAGAAGTGGAAACCATTGAGAACCTTCTACGTCAGTGCTCAGTCCTGCAGCGTAGGCGTCGCAGTTGTTCTGGTTTGTTTCAGGCTGAGGGCCTGGCCTCTTTGCGCGATGTGGCCATTGATGATTTGACGGAATTCTCGCGGTGTCTGCCATGGATCCAGGCAGGCGATACCATCATCTGATGATTTGTCTATTGGTTCCTTCTATCCCACTGGGAATCTGCAATTGTAAACCTTGACCTATATAAAGGGGTTTTCAACAGAGACGCTACCAAAGTAAATCGATAGGGACAGCAAACGACGCCATGTTTTTCCCGCTCTTTTAAAATTTCTCTTCAGTAAGGTTTGCCATTTCATCATGGAAAGATATACGAGCCAACAACGAGTCGAAATTATTAAAATTTACTACCGAAATTTGGAGTCAGTGGCCTCCACTTTAAGAGCGCTACGTCCAATTTCTGAATTCTGAATTTCATTTCTGGCTGAATGGCTTCGTCAATAAGCAAAATATGCGTTATTGGTCAGACAGCAATCCACACGTAATCTATGAGTCATCATTGCATCCCGAAAAAATTACGGTTTGGTGCGGTTTATGGGCCGGCGGCGTCATTGGGCCGTACTTCTTCCGTGATGATCAAGACCGGCACATTACTGTCAATGCGAATCGCTACCGTTCAATGATAATCGAATATTTTTGGCCCCAATTGGATAATATGGACTTGGAGGACATGTGGTTCCAACAGGACGGCGCCACAAGCCACACAGCGAATGCCACAATCAATTTATTGGAAACCAAGTTTGGTGAACGTGTTATCTCACGAAATGGCCCAGTCGATTGGCCGCCTCGGTCGTGCGATTTGACGCCGTTAGATTATTTCCTGTGGGGCTACGTCAAGTCTATGGTCTATGCCAACAAGCCAGCGACGATTGATGAACTTCGTACGAATATCGAAAGTGAAATTGCAGCAGTATCGGCCGATTTATGCTTGAAAACCGTCGAAAATTGGGTTCAGTGTCGGGACTTCTGCAAGCGTGGCCGTGGTGGCCATGCAAAAGAAATCGAGTTCCATACATAATGGCATCGAACGTACTTTCACAGGAATAAAGAATTTCATTGGTATCTAAAACCGGTTTTGTTTTATTTAAAAAAACTTTTGTAGCGCTCTTACAGGGATATATACATGGGAGCATTGAGTGGTTCTTCTGTCTATCCTACGTCTATCTATCTTTCTCTTCTCTTCCTTCTCTATCTCCTCTTCATATATATGGGCAATCACAATGGGTCAACCGACCTCCGAGTGTAGTGACAATAAGTTGTATACTTATACTCTCTCTTGTTGTCACGTGTCCTAAACCTAACCTAACGTAAATATATTCTGATCTAATCAGCCCTTGGCTTTCCGAGAAGGATTTCACATTCTTCCCTACTATAACGTGATTTTGCAACTGACGACACGCCTCCGATATCGCCAATACTTCCGCTTGGAAGATACTGTCAAAAACAGGGACACCGATTCAGAGTGTTATTCCTAGTGAAGTTGAGTAAACCCCAGTTCCCACTCCACTATTCGTCTTAGTTTTATTCATAAAAATGTATGTATATGTGAACATCCTGCAATGGTAAGTGGTTCTTCCACCATTCTCTAGTTCAGAACTTTTCCGGAGGTTCAACTTTGGTCTTGCATAGTCCTTTCTTTCAGGTATGACCCCATTAGGCATCATTCACATAATCCTTCAAAGTGCATCGCTTCGGTAGGTCCAGAATTTAAATTCTCTAAGCCACAGAGCACACTTAGCAAACAGTTTAATCGGAAGCAACTTCATCATCGTATTGTGAGCAGTATCTGCGCTGTTGACAGTTATATATCTTTCTCCAAAGCCGGCCACCATAAATAACAACAAACATACCCTGCATACAAACAACAAAAAAGGCAGATTTTCAGCGTGTGGACATAATCAAATCAAAAAGAGACTCACCTCTTCCGTTGATTGTACTGTTGCTCCAAATGCTAGCATTGGCATCATAGCAAACAAATCAGACCTGCACTCCTCACTGCAGCTCCAGCCACAAAAGTTCTCACCTCCTGCGGGGGAGTTTCTATTATGTCTCATGTCCTCTTGTGTCCCTGATGGAGACGACTGCCATGTCCAAGAAACTAAGATATGGATCCAGAAAAACGTCAATATTATTTTCAGATAGAATACAAGATCTGGATGTACTCGTCTGTCACTTATGTTAGGCTCTTCCAAAGGCATAAGTCCTCCTAGTTGAGAAGGACGCTCAGGTTATCTGATGGTAGCTTGCTACGTCTTAGATTAAGCTGAGCAAACTTCTACTTGAGTTTCGTAGTTGCTTCTTGTCATATTCTTCAGGCAGTCTGCAGGTATTCATTACCTCGTCCACCTCATCCTCTGTGGCTGTTCTGGAGAATATCTTAAGTTTGGAATGTCTTATACTGAACTTGAGCTAATTCCTCAGCGTCTGCAGCTCTTTTATACTCTCCTCCTTGATGAGTAATGGATATATCATGCTGCTCAGATTTATAAAGGGTGTCTCAGTATGAGTGCACTTTCTCATTTCAAAATAAAAACACGAAATTTTTGAGATAGTTGTGATTGCATTTTATTGGATTGTAAAGAAGACTTGTTCCGATAAAGTATGGAATGAAATATCCGTCAAATGGCCACCACGGCTCCAATGACATTCCATTACTCTTTTGATGCAATTTTCCATGACTTTTTCACAGAGGAGTGGCTGTATCTCACCGCTGGCGCGTTGGATCTCGGAGTTGAGTTCAGGAATGGTTTCTAGTTTATTCGCATAAACCCGAGATTTCACGAAACCCCAAAGAAAGAAATCGCACAGCGCTATATCGCATGATATTGGTGCCCAGTTGACATCAGAGTTTCTTGAGATAATTTGTTTTGGAAATCGTTGCAGATGACGCCGTCTTGCTGAAACCACATATCGTCCAGATCCATGCCATCCAATTGAGGCCACAAGAACTCCGTTATCATGTTCCTCGAACGAATGCCGTTCACAGTCACTGCAATTTCGGTCTCATCTTCAAAAACGTAAGGCCCAATCATGCCGCCTGACCAAAATCCCCACCAGACAGTTGCTCGTTTTGGGCGCATTTGTTTCTTATGGATTGCATGAGGATTTTCCGAGCCCCAAATTCGACAATATTACGGCTGTTTTTTTATTCTATTAAGCTATCGCCACTTACGACTTTCCATATAAAACGAGCCACACTTAATTCCACGAATTATGGCAACATTTGCTGGAATGGGTGAAAAAAAATGCGATACGGCAACACGTTTATAGACAGTGTCAACAAATACATGGTAGCAGCAGATGTTGTTGTACTTGTAAGCAGCAACAACAGACATTTTATTTTCGTTCATTCGTTTTAGTTGTAAAACTCTACACAAATATATACCAACAATACAAGAATACAAAACGGTATAAAAACAAAATACATATGATTTTGAAAAGTGAAACGAAAAATGACATGCAAAAATGTTATCACCTGTTTAAACGACTACACCTGATAGATAATTCTACCATGATCAATATGTATAACATTTACTGCGTGTTGTTATGAACAATTTAGTATTTTTATTCTGTTGTTCGACCTTTTCCTTATCAATAAATAATCAATATTCTTCGAGCTTGAGGTCAGATTTGCTGTTGTTATATTTATTTTCCTCGATATTTCGCTACTCCTCTGTGTACCATCATCAGGAAATTTAAACAATATTTAACAATTAAAACAAAACAAAAAAAAAAAAAAAAAAAAAAAAAAATTGTTAAATATTGTTTAAATCTCCTGATGATGCTACACAAAGGAGTAGCGAAATATCGAGGAAAATAAATATAACAACAGCAAATCTGACCTCAAGCTCGAAGAATATTGATTATTTATTTATGAACAATTTAGTTCAAATTTTGTTTTCAATCGGAAATAAAAATCTATCCTTCAATTTTGGAGATATAAAAATATATGCAGTCTTCCATTGAATAAAATAATTTTAATGAACTTAAAATGTGTAAGCCAATTTGCAAATTTCTGATTTTGAGTCTCCTTGATAACATTTCGATTCGCAAGAAATGATAACAAAATTTATCTAAGGTAACGTTTTGTTGTCATTTCTTGAAATTGAACATGTGGCAACATTGTCATTGCTCAAGTCGGATTTTAAGTGGGAAATTGACAGCACGCTGTCTAGCACACTTAGGCTAAAGAAGCCCATTGTGATACCTTCAGTTTCCTCCATAGCAACTATTGACTAGTACTCTAGCCAATTTGCCCTTTCAATAAATTTCTCTATGAGACCTACATGAATTTCTAAAAGTGTACCGAATATCGTACTTTTCAGTCCTGCCAGAGCAGGGCAATCCAAGAAAAGGTGTTTCGTCGTTTCCTCGTCCACATCATTCTATGTCCCAATTTTACAAGACAATGTCCCTTAAGTGTTCCTATCATTGTGGATAACCTGCCTCTCGGCAAGTTAAGTAGTTGCCTAGTCCTCTTCCTGTCCATCTGTGGCCAGAGGACCCTGGCTTGTTTGCAAGTTTAAGGAAGTCTCCACTTGTCTTTGAACATATTATCGGACCACTGCCTGATCTGCAAACGGCAGGTAGAGATCGACATACTAACACCTTCTTTTGCCGGAGGAACCTGTGCCGTAGTACCTTGTCTAGCTAACGCATCCGCTACGCAATAGCCTGGAATGTCGCTGTGTCCCGGTACCCAGATGAGACTGATGTCAAAATACTCTGCCATCGCTCTAAGTGATGAGTGGCATTCTTTCACCGTCAAGGACGTAGCAAATATGGCTTCCAGGGATTTTAAAGCAGCCTGGCTGTCTGTGTAGATACATATTCTCTGGAGGGTTGTGACACTACTTTTCAGTAGTTCAGCAACCTCCAGTATGGCGGTAATTTCCGCCTGAAATACACTACAGTGATCAGGCAGCTTGAAGGATTAGCTGGGTAAAAAAAACACACTGATTGTGTATTCACGAAGCCATTCAGATGGAAATACGCTTCATTGGATAAGATGACATTTTTATTGGCATTGACTTCACTTTGCTCCATTACACATTGAAGGCATTGCCGGCGCTTTGCATGGTCTGCTGGTTTGAGCTCCTGAGTAAGCTGAATTTTGAACGCATGAAGGTGGAGAAGGTCTTTTGTCAAAATTGGCTGCGTAGTGCTTCGTGAAATTTGAAGTTATTGAGAACGATGCCGAATTGATGTTTTCGGGATTATGGCGACACTCTCGTTTACAGCAGCAAGGGTTTCAAGAGACCGACCGGTACGTTGACGCACAGGAGTCCTACTGTCCATAACTGATCCAGTTTCTTAAAATTTTTGGACTACTCTTTGAGTGGTTGAGACATAAGATGCACTTCCTCGACTGAACGATCCTCGAAGTATGCGCGCGGTCTCAGCATAACTTTCCAAATATTTGTAATAAGTTTCCATAGTTATAACGCGTTTTTCTTTTGTAAACCGATCCATGTTTAATAATCGGAATAAACATAGGTGACAGTGTGACAAATTTCAGAGCTGCCACTTGCACAAAAAAAAAATGGCACTAAATTTAAAAAGTGCAATCTTACTGAGACACCCTTCGGAAATAGTGTCTGTAAAATTAATAATCGGAGTAAACATATGTGACAGCTGCCAAATGTCAGAGTTGCCACATGCACAAAAAATTGCACTAAATTTAAAAAGTGCATTCTTACTGAGACACCCTTCAGAAATAGTGTGTCTGTAAAAATATTAAACACATGTGGTGATGTTGCAGTCAGATACAACGGTTGATGGAGCGGTGTTTTATAAAACACACCGAACATACCTTCTCAACTATTGCCTCACAATGGATGAATGTGAAATGAGAACCAACGTTGCATATAATGCGCCTTAATTTTTCAACCATATTTTTTCTCTGTGTGTATTGTATTGTGATGTTGCAGTCGGATGCAACTCTTGATGTAACAGTGTTGTATAAAGTACACCTAAGCGTATACAAAACATTCCTTCTCAACTATTGCCTCACAACTAAAGAATATGACTCTATCGTATGGCAATGTTGCAATTGGTTGAAATGAAATGAGCACTAATGTTGCATATAATGCGTCTTGATTTTTCAACCATATTTTTTCGCTGAGTGTATTATTTTTTGCCCCGTTTTTCAATAAAGCGAAATCAAATAGTAATGCGATTAATATTAATTGGATTTTTGTATGTGAGAGGGGTAGTTTTTGCCGGAGGAAAGTAACTTAGTTTAATTTTGGCTCTGGCACATCTAAGTAAATGCAATTTTTGTTTGATAAAGAAAAAAATTAAATTAATTGAATATTTTCATTAAGTTACATGCCACAAAAATAACTTACTACATTTCAGTTTTAAATTCGATTTTTGTTGTTGTTTCTGCAGGTTCTGCGGTAAAACACTTACAGTTTCGTCATCAATCACGTAGGGTTATACTTGGTAAAAGGATTAATCACAAAGCTGATATGAAAATGAGAAGAAGGTCAGCTGGAAAATAATTCTCAACATTCTGACATTTCTTCATTATTTAAGTGTTAGACGTTAGACGTAAACTGCCAATAGGACGCTAATTAACAACTTTATATTTCATACTACTCAATTCAACACAGTTGAGAAACTTTTCCACTCATCCTCTTCCACCGTCTCTATGACTTTCCTTTCCACTTTTTGCGTTTGTTTAGTTATTTTGCATTACGTAGGAATTTCATTGTGGAGTACATCAATGTCGCTGTTCAACTCTTGTCCCGGTTCCTGCGAGACGAGCAAAACCAAGTATTTTTTTGTTTTAATACTTGTCGAAACTTTTATAATAAAGTTTTGAGGCTAAAGGAGAAATAAGAAAGTTTTATATACGATGTCCTTTACATACTACTATAGAGCAGGGGTTTGGTTGATGTTAGCACTTTGTCTTTGGCATCTTTGGCAGTTCCTTCGTGGTTGCTCATTTATAAATGTTTGATTTCTGTGCTGGCATTTAGTTTCATCTTGTTGCTTTTCCTAATAAGGATATGAAGGATATCTTAAGGTTGTGCTTTTGGTTTAGGGCAAAACTTAAGCTTTTAATGCTTTACAAATGAATGACAACAACTTTTTCCTTTAGGAACATTTTTCTTCGAAATATTTTCAGATCGAATCATAATATATAGCAAACATTTAAAAGGTTGAAAGGTTAGCCTAAACCTAACCTAACCTATTGTCAGTTCTTGAAGTTAGGAATACAGATTGCAAATATTTTACAGCAGTCTGACTGCCAGAGTAGATGTTGGTAGCCCTGGTGGTGAATTCTTTTCGCACCAGCCTAAGGCCAACTTCTCCGACAACATTGACTTTTGTCTGAAAGACACCACAATGGCTTGGTAGCGTTTGTGCAGGGCCGAGACTCAGCTCATTAGGATCGACTCCGAACCTAGCTTTGCCATCTGGTTTGGAGCCATCAGTGTAAAAGACTAACTATAGTTTCTATAACATGGTATGCGTCCCTTCCTGTCCGGGATATGAGTCCAGAAGTTTCTTTTAAAAACATAAGTTAGTGTAATTAGTCGACTTCTATAGTATGGATTGTCACAGATCTCTTATATTCGTCCCGTGACAATATGGGAGGGTGATCCATTGCGAGGAATGTGGATTGAAGAGCTATTGCTCTTCCCAGCAAATCTGGTAGTAACAGGTCAAGAATAAAACTCAAATCCTCGGTAGGGGTTGTGTATAGGATACCTGTAATCCACACCATCGCAAATCTCCGAATTTTTGACAAAATTAATTGGATTTTTCAAGTACCGGTCATCAAACGACAATTACGTAGGGGAATATCGAGCGGACAATAGCTGTATACTCGTATATCTAGTAAATAACCCTTTTAATCCAATATACGGCCACTGTAGATCTACCGACCCTATCCATAGTGTTTAACTTTCTGCCGAGAATCACACCTATATATCCTGTCCCATCCTTTAAGCAACTTTATCCACCACATACAGAACTACTGCTTCTTCGTAAATAGTCCTATCTCAGTTTCATTGGGATTTGCTCCCAACAAATTCTCCGTTGGCCACTAAGAGAGTCTCCTAATAAAGCCCTCTGCATACGAAATGGTATTTTGCCTTTATTGCAACTGCCAGGAGTATGCAACAAAATCCCTCCAGCTCAGGAAAAATACTAGTACGATATGTGTTCGGCTGATTGGCTTAATGAATATCTATCTGAGAATTACATTATAATGCTAACAAAGAGGATGGTTTATAAAGTTAGTTACACCTAAAAGTATGCCATTGTTACTGGAATAAATGATACTCACCACGAATGTTTGCTCTCACCACCAACCAGGAAGTCAATGCCGAATGCACGAGATAGACGAATGGAAAAGTTACCATGAGAAGGTACTTGAATCGGCTAATATCGCTGATTGCGAGTCGAATGAATAGCAGATGTGCGTCGCATATTGAGCCAGCATCATTTAAACCACGTAAAAGTATGTACCGGGGAAAAATAGTTATTATTTTTAATTTTGGTACGAATAATAGAATGTTTAATTCCATCACTGGTATAAAAACCAACTAAAAATTCGTGAATCAAAAATTTCGTCCTCTTTTCATTTGCTATCGTTTAGCACATTTGAAACTGTACAATAACACTATTCTCAATTACACTATTGCCGACAACCTGTTGACCGTCTAAGCTATTTATTCCGCACATAAGCTATTTATTGATACGCAAGCCAAGATTTCATCAGATTCCCGAACCTTCTTATAGTAACACAATTCTTCTCAAGCTTTTTCGAAGAATATAGGCTATTTATTCAAACGCATGCCAAGATATCAGCAGATTCCCGAACCTTCTTATGGTAACAGAATTCTTCTCAAACTTTCACGAAGAATATATATCGACTTAATGATTAGTTGTGTCTATTCCCTATTCTCACATACTGTTCACATCGTGGTGAGTGGGTATGAGGTAGCTTTTCAAATTGTAACGACGGTACTTTAAGGCGTAAGATAATCAAGCTACAATATCCACCACAACTGATATTTTACCATAAATGTTAGTTAGTTCAAGCCTGTCAAGCAGTTGTAGTGACAATATCAAGTACACTGTTGCTTGCTCAGTTAAACGAACTTCCTTACAACTATTCAATATCTCCCTCATCTCCATCTCTCTCAAAAGGCTGCGCTATAAAACTTTGGAAAAGCTTAGTGTGAATATATTGAAGGGCATTTCACGAGATGCAAGGACCTAATACCCTTTGACTACAATAAATTGCTGGAAATAATTCGGGTAAGGAAAAGCCAAGAAGAATATCCATTTTAAAGGATGTAGGAAAGAATTCAGGTAAGATTGATGCCGTTTGTACTAGAGGTATCTGTTCTACCACAGAATAGTATCAGTATCAATATCAAAAGTATCAAATTCAAGGAGTATTACCATTTTAAAGGATGTAGGAAAGAATATAGGTAAGAATGATGTCATTTGTACTAAAGGTATCTGTTCTACCACGGAATAGTATCGATATATCTGAAAGCTGGCACAGTCTTCTTTAATACGCTTCAGTCTCTCCCTCTCTTCGAACTCATTTAAAAGCCTGAGCTAGGAAACATAGAACAAAGTTTGACTATCTGAGGGAGTATTTCAGGTAATGAGGACTTTAAAATAGGAGGGAGGACCTTAAAATATTTGCTCATGATGTCTCTTAACATCAATGAGTTTTAAGATTTTTTTCTGTAGGAAAATTGAAGGAAGGTATCCTTTTTAAATATTGTTAGAAACCATTTCAGCAAGAATGTTGTTTTTAGTAAATATGTCTGTGCTATCACGGAATAATAACAATAAATAGCATTCAAATAGCATTCTAGAAAACACTGTAATACCTCTCCCTCTGTTTTTCGTAGGAGCCTTTTCAAAAGCTGCGCAAGAAAACTTGCAACAAACCTTATTGTGGTTATTTTTATTTAAGAAGACGGAAGGACCTTGAACAGCCGCCTCTTAACATCAATAACTTGTTAGAAATAAATTGAGTAACGGAAAGTGAAGCAATGTTACCTTTGTATACACTGTAAGAAACAATTTAGCTAAGAATTGGGTTCTTCGTAAAACTATCTGCTCTACAAAAAAATAATATCAGTTAAAATTATTTCTTCACAGTCAAACAGCTTTCTTTAAATAGTTCCAATATATCCTCCATTTCCCTCTCTTTTTCTTCGGACTCTTTTCAAATACTGCACTATAGACCTTCAATGAAACCATGGTGTGACTATTTTAAGGAGTAGCTCAGAAGATAGAAGGATCTTAAAATATGTGCCCCAAGATGCATCCTAACATCAACAAGTAGTACGAAATAATTTGGAAAAAGCGCAGGAATATCAACATTGTAAATGTCGTAAGAATCAATGTAGAATGATGACCTTTGGAGGGGTATCTGTTCTACCACGGTATAGTATCAATGATACTAATTGCTTCTACAGTCTAACGGCCTCTTTAACAAACGCTCTACTTCCCGGCACTCTCTTTCTTTCCCTATTTCTCTCTCTCCTTCTTCCCATGCAACCAAACATGTCATTCAACTCTATTTTTATTATTGTGATAGAATCTGAATGTTCCCCGTATCCTTTTGTTAGTTTAAAAAAAAAACAATATCATTATCTGTCTGGCAAAGAGAATACGCACATGTGAATGACAACACTTTACATTCCTGTAAACAATGACAATTGCAGAGCAGGATACAAGAGGATACCCTGACTGTAAACGACATACAGAACATGAACAACAACAAGAACATCAGAAACAATGAAGACTTCAGCAACAATATCAACAACAACAATGGCAGCAACAACAATAGCAACAACAGCAATAACAACAACAAACGCTACAATAACAATGGCAGCAACAACATCACTAGCAACAACATCACCAGCAGCAATGGTGACTCAAATAACAGCAGTAATGACCGACTATGGCGCCCAATCATGATGACAAAAAGATGAGGAATATTTCTGTTCTGTTCCCTTTTACCTTTTTTCTTTTATTACAAAATTGCATGAGAAACTATTTTGAGATGTTGACGATGACGTCTACGAGTACCATACATGGCTAACAGCATGTGGGCCAAGCACTTGTCGTACGGGTCTTTTGTTATTATTATTCTCAAACTCTTAACAAAAGTCAAAGGAAAAACAAAATACACAACAAAACACTATCTACGTCATATTGTTCAGAAAATACTCAGGAAATTGTTAATCTTTAAAAAAAAAAATACAATGGCTCGAAAGAACAATCGAAAGTTTGTGAAGGAAAACAACAGAAGGATCTTTGTAAATTTCAAGAGACACAAACGAAAGCTTAATGAAACAGAACATAAATTCTTTTGCAGTTTTTAACATAGGGGAATGGTTTTCTATGCAAGTAAAAATTGAAAACAAAATTGCTGAAATCTTTATTGTAACCTACGGTAGGCAAATGTCGTTCATAGAAGTGTGAGCGTTTTATACCTAACCAAAGTTCCATTAGGTCTCAAAACGTTTTGTTAAAAAACGGGGAAAATTTCCTAATCCCGAAAGCAATGGGTTAGTGATGTTTTTTATACTCAAGATCTTTTGTATAGTGTGAAGTTTGAAACCTAATGTAACTATTTGAAAACCTATTAAGGTTTTCTGAAATCTGTAAACAAGTCAACAAAAGTAAACAGTCGGTTATTCAAATCAAATATTTTGAGATTCTGAAGGTACAAATTGTACACGCTAACGTATAATCACTATTAACTACTAATGAAGACATTTGGTAATAATTATTAATTATACGCTATATTAGACAATCTCATAAAGTTTTCTGAAATCTGTAAAAAATATTCAACAAACGTCTATAATTCTTAATGGTTTGAGGCAAATCAAATGAAATATTTTGAGATTTCGTATACGTATCAAATATACACGGTGACGCATAATCAATATTAACTGATGTTGCAAATGAAGCGTATGGGCAACATTCAATAATAATCATTACTCATACGCTATGTTGGAAAGTCTCTTAAAGTTTTATGAACTCCGTAAAATTTGAACAAATGTCTCCAAATAGTAAGGAGTTGAGGGTGTTCAAATTGATGATTTTAGGATTCTACAATGTGACGTATACTCTACAATTATACTCTACGTATATTCTACAAGGTAACGTATACGTATACGGCTAGTGAAAATAGAGCGTATGGACAACATAGACAACAATTTATTACTCATACGCTCTGTTGGAAGTTTTGTGACATCTGTAAAAATTCTACAAATGTCTTCAAATCGTGAGCATTTGAAATTGTTTTAATCGAATATTTGTAAGACTCCAGAAATCCAAAATCAATATTAATTGTCAATGAAGATGTCCCGTATGGTAAACAGTTTATAATAATTATTACTCATACGATATGTTTAAACGTTCTTAAATTATTATGAAATCTGTAAAATGTTACAAATTTTTACGATATATGTACAAAATTCAATAAGAGTCTCTTAAAGTTTTATAAAATCTGTAAAATTTCGACTAATGTACCCAAATTGTTACCGTTTGAAATTGTTTTAATCGAATGTTTTAAGATGCCAGACATAACAATTGTGTTCTGTGGCGTATGATCAATATTAATTGCTAGTGAAGATGTAGCGTATGGATAATATTTAATAATATTCGTAACTCATACGCTGCGTTTGGAAGTCTCGTATAGTTTTATGAAATCTGTAAAAAACTAAACAACCGGCTTCAAATCGTATGGGCTTGAGGCTGTTCAAATATTTTAAGATTTCAGATTAAGAATTGAACAGGGTGACCCATAATCAATATTAATTGATATTGCAAGTGCAGCGTATGAGTAACATTTGATAAATATTATTACTTATACGCTTTGTTGGAAATTGCAATAAAGTTTTATGAAATCGGTAAAATTTCAACAAATGTCTCCAAATCGTTAGCGTTGGCAGTTGTTTAAATCGAATATTTTGATATCAGATGTAACAATTGTACACAGTAGTATCCAATTCTACAAAAGTATCCAAATTGTAGGGGTTTGAGGCTGTTCAAATCGAATATTTTAAGATTTCAGATGTAACAATTTTGTACTATGGAGTATAATAAATATTAACTTCTGAATCAACCATAAGTTCACGACACTGGTATAGGGTATACCGTCTATTACCAGGTGATCAATCTAATTTTTGGTTCAGAGACATTTTCCCTACCGACTTTAGCATGAAAATCACATAGGATAATTTTAATATCAATGCAATAGGGTTCTTCTAGGCTTCGTAGGACATGTCCTTGGTGTCATCGCTGATAAAAGTACCGGCACATGTACACAAATTAATGAAATTTTAAAGTATTACGATTTTCTGCAGATGACGGCTCTACCTTGTTACACGGGGTTGAACCTAGATACTAGATGTCACAGTCTTTTGTCCACTAAAAATCGTTTGCTGCTCGTTTAGCGCCTCGAATCACAGGTACGTCCATTACTCTGGTAGAGTATTTCGCATTTTATGGACGAGAGATATACGGTCCCTCATCGGGATGAACCTAAAGACTTGACTTCCATATCCAAATCCATGATTTTTTTCATGACAGGTGCAGTAGATGTCACAGTTCGCCTAACTTCTACAGCTATGTCCTGCCCATCGAATCTACTGTATAGCAATAATGTAGGCCTTAAAAATCTGGGCGACATCTGCCTGTTGGGTAATGGTACTGGATCTGACTAGTGCTCTAGCATTCCAAGTGCATATCCGTAAGTAGTGGTCCTTAAAATATTTGCGAAGGTCGTGAAAAAAGTGGGGAGATTTGTGTTTTTCATACAGATTTCATATTTTCGTTGCTAATTATAAACGGCGGCGGAATGAAAACCGTGGGCTACCTGGATTTGCATGTGCGCGGCTCTTGTACATGTGGGTTCGATTCCAGATCTTCATTTCTTTCGATTGCAATAGCCTCGCACTGTGACGGCGACACTATCGACTATTTAGCCATGAAAGCTTCTCAAAAATATCGTTCGAATCCGGTGTAAAATTTTAGGTCCCAATCAGTGAGTATACTACAAAGCGCATAGCTCACTGGTTGTGACAAGCTCCACCCCATCTCTTTCTGGGATGTAATGGGTTACCATTTTTTTGTACTGCCAAAATGTAACCACAGCCGTCTACTCTAGTTCAGACCAGGATACAGCTCTCAATGAGTTTGTTAAACCTGAATTATTTTCTCCCTTGCGATCATCCACCGTTGACCAGTAGTGTGGGTTCCTCTGCCTTGTAAGGCAAAAACAGAAATGTATGCCGAACAGTTCCTGGGTATAACTGGATGCCCGTTGTTATTGGCATACGTGATAACCTTTAGCTCGACTCTGTATCCGAGTGTCTATGCTTAAGCCCCCAAATCGTGATAGATACTTACCTCAGTCGAGGGACAAAAAACAGTACACAAAAG
Source organism: Phaonia tiefii (assembly GCA_963931995.1). NCBI lineage: Eukaryota > Metazoa > Arthropoda > Insecta > Diptera > Muscidae > Phaonia > Phaonia tiefii. Next base: position 25,224,562 of record OZ008371.1, read on the forward strand.
AAAATAATATGTACATAAAAGCACAAAAAATGGATAGGTCGAAAAAGGATTCGTGGCAAAGTCCATTAAATATATTGAGGCAAACAAAAAAACACACTTACATAAGACCAGCCATATGTTCACTAACGCACTCCAACATAATATCTACCAGCCCATATACGTAATCACTCACTGTACAAGACGTACGACAACGACTCCATTACCAAAACAATGAAGAAAACGAAAGATAGACAACCAGATAAAAGAAATCTTAACTGCACTAACAAAGAATTAACCGTAACTGAATTAAGACGTTGTAGCAACCACACTAGAGGTCATCAAAGCTGAATTAAAGGTTATGAGAGCCGAATTAGCGGTTGTATAGTCAACGAATTAAGAGGTTGCCACAACCACGCTAGAGGTAGTCACAGCTGAATTAGAGGTTGTCACAGCCGAATTAGAGGTTGTCACTGCCACCGCAACCGAATTAAGAAGTTGTCACAACCACACTAGAGGTCATCACAGATGAATTACAGCTTGTCATAGCCGAATTAGAGGTTCCCACAGGCGAACTAGAGGTTGTCATAACCGATTTAGAGGTTACCACAGTGGAATTAGAGGCTGTCACTGCCGAATTACAGGTTGTACCGTAACCGAATTAAGAGGTTGTCACAACCGAATTTAGATTGTGCGACAACGGAATTTTAAAATTGTTGTCTATTAATTCAGTGTTGAATTATTTTCCTGATGATTTTAGCTTATTTAATATTATATTTGCTTGTAGAATTTTAAACGTCAGTTTTAAATTACATGCAATTATGTTGTGGTAAGCGAAATGGAAAATGGAAACTGAAAACCGAACCGGACGCCGAATTCGGTCGTTGCAAGCGACTTAAATAATATTTCTTACCGAATTGATGCCAAATTCTTTTGTTGCAACTAAATTGATGCCACAGTTGGTTGCTGCAACCGAATTTAGTATAGTATATAATTAGTATATAATATATAATAGTATAGTATATAATTAGTATACAATTTTTTGCATCCGATCTAATTCAAAATTCGGTTATTGCAACCGAAATTATTCCAAATTTAGTTGTCACAATCGAATAAATAATGAAACGAGGTTTCTTCAACCAAATTTCAGTTGTGGGGATTAAGCTCAGTCGTGACAGCATCAATTCGTTGCTACAAACACTTTTCGAACTATTAGTTCTACGAGTGAACGAAAGCGAACATATATTTACATTCACGTATAATTACGTATATACCGAACGTATATTTACAGTCATCGGACAAAAAAAGCGAAATGCAAAAATAATTTCACGTACCCACATCAAGTTTCACCTCTGCCACGTGCTCCAGGACACTGCAATTTGCTTCAAATGGGCCTCTTTATTAATAGCATCCAATGACAAATTTCTACATTTAGAATTTAAAGAAAAAACATTTATTTATCGAGAATATGAAATACATAACAAACATGACCGTTAAAAATAAATCTTAACAAATTGAATTGAAAAAATCTGACCCCCGCCCAGAAGGGCCAAACTACCATAAATCATTACTCGGTTTTAGTTTCAGCGTGTTTTGTTTTCGACGCAAAGAAATCGTTTGTGATTTATATGAAATTTCCGTTTCAAATTAATAATAGACTTTTAACTGCACAACCGGCGAAACCTGCAAAACAATCGCCAGCAACAGTGTCAAAATCTTTAGCAACGGATACGAGTGTAACCGCCACCACCAGCAGCAGTAAACAGTGGCGGCGCCAGGAGCTATAGCAGTGGGAAATATCACACCTTCACCCGCGACTCTCTGCCCCTACTACACTAAACCACTGTTGTGTTGCCTCTGCCCCAGTCACTGTGCCATGAATGGCAAAGCAGGAATCATGCGAAACAATATAACGACAAAGAAGGACATTTTCCAACATCATCATCGTCGCCCGTATCATGCATGTATTAGTATAAATGTGTATGAGTGGGAATCCAGTAACAAAAGATGCGTAACATTTAACAACATACATACAACTCTGTTTTAGGTTACAAATACACTCAAAGAAATAATAAATTTTTTTGTAAAATATAAAATTAAAATATAAATTGTACAATTAAAAAGGAAAAGTTTTAAGTAAGTGGAAACTTCTCTTCTTCTATTAGGCGTCTGACAGATTCTTCACTGTCTTTGGTGGACGCTGGTATCCACGCACGAGCACATGAACGCGACTGGATGTCCTTCTTGTCAACGACATCTAGTTTTCTGACAGAATCAGTTCTGTTTTCCAGAAAACTAGATGTCGGTGACAAGATGAGGTCGTGCGTGGATACCAGCCTCCACCAAAGACAGGGATGAGTGTGCCAGATGCCTAATAATGCCCAGTAAGCGTGACCTTCTATTTGTCAATTGAAAGGTTGCAAACTTGGAGGACGCTGAAGAAATTCGGCCACAAGTCATTCTTGTCATCAACACAGAATCACTTCCATTTCTCAGAAAAACTGAAAGCGTGATTTCATGTGGCTTCGGTTACATTCATCTTTGGGCGTATTAAAGAGACCAGCAAGCGAAAACTGACACCATACCCACCGCCTTAGTGGAGTAGAAGACGGGAATCTGGATGAGACTCACACTGTTAAGACCGCGGGGCAAAGTACTTCACTGTAATGATTCCAAGCTCATTGGCACCGACATGTTCCAAAACAAATTAGTAGTGAGGGATGTAGCTATAAAATTTGAATCCCTATCTGAAATCTAAATTTCACTGATTTGACTGACCCTGCGGATACTGTGGAGGATGATACTTAATTGATCAAATCATAACTCTTTGCTGAGCATTCAGATAACGTACTGTAAGATAGCGTCGATGAGACCAATAACACTGTAGTTCAGAGGGATACAGCTGCACAGTTTGACGCTACTGCAGATGAACTTCCACCACTCTAAAACAGATTCTGCAGCTTCCCCGCTCCATATCCAAAAATATGCAGCCGATGACATACAAGAACCCTGGACAAATCACGCCAAGATTTGCGGATTGATGATCCAGAATTTCAATCACATTTGAATATACTACTTTTATCTAGGGTAGGTTAGGTTAGATAAAATTGGCTGTCACTATAGTCACACTTAGTCCAATGAGGATGTTTATGATACCATTGGACGTTGTAGTCCGTCCCCATAGTTGAGCCGGTAAATTGACCCGGTATGGTTCTGGGGCGTTCAATCCATATGAAACCTCGTCCCGATATTCCAGTATGTGGCTGAAGTAGAGACGTATATTGGGCCCTGATGAACCAATTAGTTCTCTACAGACAGTCCTAAGATCATTCAGTTTGACTTGCTGAATGTATAATAGATCCAACATAAATTAAGATCCTAGGTATTTTATCCTATTTTTACAAAATGCCGGGCAGTAGCGGCACTCTGTGCCACCTCTTCATCCCCACAGTTTCTTCAGTAATCATGAGCTAAGACTCCAAGTCGAGACCCGTGTCTGCCTGTTAAACAGTTTCCAGTGATAACATCTTCTACAATATAGATATCTTGTCTGGGAATGGATACCAGGTTGAGCGTTCGACTTAGATCATAACTTGACCTTACTTGACTGGAAATCCTGACATTTGTGCCGCGAGCTTGTGAGAGCTTCGTTTTTAAGAAAGAGCTTGTATGCAGAAATGGGCATATCCACTTGTTGCATAGCCCATGGAACAGGCAATGCTCCTATGTATGTCTCGTCACCCATAAAGGGTGAATATCGAACGTGTCCTCCCCATATTTATAGATGCGTGGCGGTTGTGGGCAGTTCTTGGACTACACCAGGACTACATTTTCCAAGGATTTTATAGTAGCCTGACTGTCAGAGTAGTAGATATTGATACCGCCGGGTAGTGATGGCGTTTCTGACTTCTGCCTGAATGACACTAAATTGGTCAGGTAGCCTTTGTGCAAGGCCTAGTCACAGCTCTTCAGAATACACTCCTAACCATACCCTGTCATTTAATTTGGAGCCATCAGGGTAGATGGCTAAATACGATCAATACCCTTTCGGACGTTGAAGCCATTTGTCTTCCGAGCAGATCTAGTGGTAACAGGTGAAGAATAACCGCCAAACCGCTGGTAGAGGTTGTGCGAATGATACCCGTGATTCACACCATTGCCATTCTTTGGCTTTTTGTCAACAGACTTAGGTAAGTGGATTTTTCCACTATCGGTCACCAAACAACAATGACGTAGAGCAATTTCGGTCGGACAACAGCTGTGTATATCCAGTAAACTATTTTCGGGGATAGGCCCTTTTGACACGAATATACTGATCCTATCCATTAAGTGTGACTTAAACGTAAGCTTTCTGTCGAGAATCACACCGAGACATCTCGCACTATCGATAGATGCTTTATTTTTGACGTAGAATACGTCTTACCTTACGGTATGAGGAGTCATGTCAGGTTTTTATTGTTGTAATCTTTATTTCATTGAATTTGAGGAAACGGCTAGATGAATTTTTTTAAAATTTTTTTTGTAGGTAAATGAAGATGTTATCTTTCGTTTGATATACATTTCATATTGGTTGATATATTTCTAGTATTTTAATTTCTCAAATGAAAATTGTTTAAACACATACACTCAAACATATGTGTGGTGTTTGGTTGAGTGTTTTTGGTTGCTCAACATTGCTTAGGAACATGTATCTAGTAAAAAGTGAAACGAACAGCAAGCTAATGTTGCTTGGCAACATGTATCTAGTAAAAAGTGAAACAAACAGTAAGCTAACGTAATAAAGCTTTTTTGCGAAAGCTTCAATAAAGCTGTTGTAACATTAATTTTGAATTGTAAAGCGTAAAGCTTTCACACAACGCTCGAATGCTAATGCGAAGACTCGATAAGGTAAACCTTTTTTAATATTAGGGCGGCCCTCTCAACATTCGCAGAACTTATTTCAATAAAAATATTAATTAAAATACATAAATTAAATTAAGTTTAAAAAAATTGAACATAATATTTTTTTTTTAAACGGACTTGAATCAAATGCCGTAGGTAAATATAAAAATTACAGCAGACAGTTGTCCGAGGCCTTCGGCCACGGACTGTCCCTTCAGGCTGTGTCAGAGACACGGCCATTAAGTTTAACGTAGAATACGCCATCCGATAAGACAGAAAACATATATAACAATAAATGATAAATAATATAAGCAAATGAATAATACCTTAATACCGCTGAATATGAAAATCTTACCGATGCTCTCACCTCGGCTCTCAATACATCACTTGACTTCATATGCCTCACCGGTTCCTACCAAGGTAACAAGAAACCTCCGTGGTGGAACAAGGATCTGCAAATTCTAAGAAAGTCTTGGAGAAATATTTTTAATAATGGCTAAGTCCTCAAGGATTGAGCGAGACTAGAATGTGCATAAAATTAGTCTTAAAGAGTATATGAAAGAGTTAAGATCTTCAAAGATTGGCTGTTCTTCTTGTTGTTAGATTAGTGAAGGTTCATGCTAATGAAGTGCCGATAAACACATCGTGTTCAAAAACGATCAAGAAGTTGACGACCAAAAATTGTACCCAAATTGGCAACCCTCGCGAAAGACATTCAAACAGTCGAAACGATTCTCTCAAACGCATTTCTCTCTAGCGTTATACCTTGATTTTTTCATACTTTTTGAATAGTTTATGTAATTTTAGTTCAATATGGTTGGAATTTCTACAGATATATACAATAACATCATCAAAAAACTGCTCATATATTGAAATATTCAATGAAGAGAGTAAGAGAGAGAGAGAGAGAGAGAGAGAGCAGATAATGATTAAATCTTCCCTCGTTTTGTTTGTTGGCATTCGAGTAAACAGAAATTTTGACTTTCTACTTTAGTACATAATTTTTGTCGTGTCTCCAATTTGAAAGATTCCGCTCACATTCTCACCACGAAAGGTTGATGAATTCGCTAAATATCTTTAGCGAATGACGCTATTATTCTCTCCTTAAACTATAAGAAGGTTGTGGAAACGGTTGGATGGCGCTTTGTGGAGAGTTGTATATACATATAAGTCCCCTTTCTACGTGCAAAATTTTGCTTGCAAACTCGTGAGTATGTTGGCGAGAGGGGTGAGAGGAAGAGAAACAAAAAAGTTTCGACACGTGTTTGCCATTCGCGCAAACTCTGCTTTGCTCTCTTCGTTGAAACAAATGTTTTTGACATTTCGTTTTTAACGCATTCGTTGTTTATGTCGAGTTTTCTGACAAATTTGATTTGATTTGTGATTTGTTGTAGTAAAGTAAAGCATTTGATTAATTAAAAATGGCTTGTAAAGGGATTTTCGCACTCCTTGTACATTTTTGCACCGCTTTTATTAAATTATTTTCATACTATTTACATAGACTTTGAAATGTAAACAATTTTTTTGACGTTTCTTTCTTTATTTTGTATTTTCATTCCCAAGAGTTTGCAAACAAAAGTTTGCGTGTGGAAAAGCGTTCGCAAACTCCAAAAGAAAAAACAAAAAAGTTTGCAAACAAAAGTTTGCACGTGGAAAAGGGGACTAATGAGACTGATTTCAAGTTTGATTTAAAATGTTGTTATAAAGTATAAAAAAACACTTGGCATAAAATATAAAAAAAAAATAAATAAAATTAAATAAATAAATAAATACTCTGTTTTATTAGCTCACAATCTCACCACGAACGGTTGATGAACTCGCTAAGTAACTTTAACGAATGACGCTATTATTGTCTTCTTAAACTATAAGAAGGTTGTGGAAACGGTTGGATATGGTTTTGTGGAGAGGTGTAACTACTCAGTCTTATTTGAAACGTTGCTGTCGAGTATAAAAAAATTGTCATAAAATATAAAATAAAAAAAAATATAAAAAAAAATAAATAAAAAATACCCTGTTTTTATTAGCAACAACAAAAACAACGATGCAAAGGGTAACTCGTAAAACTGTAATAGTAACATCATTTCCCTTGCGGAAGTTTATAGACGGCCTGTTTGTTGAGCTTTAATTTTCTAAACATCTCTGTACATTTTACTACGAATATGACATATTTTTAATGCCCATTTATTCCTAGGTTATGATATTATACTATTTAATGAAAATGTAATAGATTTTTATTAACAAAAAAATTAATAAAATAAAAAAATTTTAATGCTTATTTGTTCCTAGGGTTTCCAATCAAATTGCTTAAAATCACATTGCCATCTACGATTAGTCTTGTCACATTTTTGGTTAACTTTTTTCCTCGAGTGTATGTATTTGCTCCACCACAAATCAAGTCATGCAAAACTTTTACTTTCAAATTTGTTTTACCCATCTATCTTTCTACTAGTTACTTTCTACATATGCGATGTAGCTGAACAACTCTTTGTCTGCAGTGGTTCAGGTAAATTGAATGAAATTGTAAACCCTTACGGTGTGTTCCACCACTACTCCAAGCCATTGTCACAAGGACAATACCGGTTGTACAGCAACGGAAGTTGCGAGAAACACAAATGTAATTCTATACGTTTTGGTAATATGTCAACTGTGAAAATAGATGAATTTTCGGGTAATTTGTCTCTGGCAGTCATCAGTCGTAGTCGGCAGCGTCAGCGTCATCAAGTCGTCAGTCATGCATGCTAATTAAATTAAAATAAGAATGGTGTTCAGCAACAACTTTGCAGTGAAACGTCAATTATAGAATGTATAGAATTTCTTGGTACAGAAAGGTACGACAATCCTTGTACTAGTATATTGTATCTCTGATTTGTGTTGCACGTAATTGCTGTCAGCCAGCCAGCCAGAGATGTTGCGTTGACGTTGCCATCACTATGCCCACCAGTGCTCTCTATGGATGTTTGAGATAAATGGTGGCTGCATGAAATTTGTAAACTGTCAACACTTGTGAAAATGATATATAAACGCATTTGTTGGTATTGGTAGGATTAGGGTCGATGTGGGATTCGGATTTGGCGACATTTTTACGATTTATGAACAAGATAATCAATCAAAGTTTAGATTTGATTTTCACACTCTGTTTCTTTGGGAACAGATGAAGCAATTGTCTCAAAAGTTAATTGAGATTTTGGAATTTGCAATCTTAAAAATGAGTAATAGGTGGCGTACAAGGAATGTAATCGAAATACTCAATTGGCATGAAGCGGTAGATAGAGAATTTCAAATCGATTTCAGACTTTTAACTTTAAACAAATTCTGCACGAGTTTTTTCTGCTATAGAAAATAGATCAATGTTACATGAAGCTAGGGGGAGTCTTTTCATTCGCTGAAGACATAACTTATGTTTTAGAGCAATATGGCGTTATAGTTCAAAACGTTAACATAACTTAGCCTTGGGATGATCATCGACTACATGGAAAGTGCTAAAACACCCCACTATGCCTCACCAGGTCCATTTTCAATATTGCTATGAAATTAAGGATGTAATTTTTCCAGCGTTATTTTATTTATTGGTAATAAAACAAGGCTTCTTTTTAAATAACGATAGTTTCAATAGTACTCTTTATTTGTACTGTAAAAAATTCAACTCTTCACAATTACTCGATACCCGATAAAAAGGCACAACACTTATCCTTACACTTAGTAATGAGTACTTTTGCGCATTTAAAAATAGATTGATTCGAAATGTGCTGCCAACCTGTTATTAAAAGCAGTCATAAATCTTTCTCTCGCGCCACCTAGCGGCTTCCCTTTGTATTAAGAATTATTCTTAGTGAATACATCAACCCTTAGTGGTGAGATCGAAAACAGCTGCTTTCAACCATAGATAAGTAAAAACCATAGATGATTCATTTTCTTAATCACCATTTTTACCAGAGAGCACATGCTGTTTCTGTACGGAAATTTTTCAATCGGATGTAACGAAAAAGCACTCAAACATCATTTTTATTTCGATTCTTTTATTTAAATTTGAAAATAGAACATAAATAAAAGAAAAGCATATCGCTTTTGATATTTGCTCAGAATACAAAAGGCAAAAAAGCATCGTTTTATGGTTTTTTCAATAGTTTTTGGTTCCAGGGAAATTTTCCCATATCCACCAATCTAGCGCCATCTACAACATTTCGCTTTACTTTCAAATCTACCACTTATCTTTCACCATCTATGGTGTTTTATTTATCTATGCAAACATTTACGGTCTCATTCACAAAAATTCGCGAGAGGGTTGAGAGACAGTTTGTCAAACAAAAAACGTCTCTCAAACTTCGCACAACTTTTTATGAATAAGGCGGTTAGTTTACTTGTATTTTCTATTTGTCAACCTCATGAGGTCAGATGCCTTAAACATATAAATTAAACAAACAAATTAATAAATGAAACAAATTGTAACATATTTCTCCAACTGGTTCTGTTTTTTCGCATTTTTTCGCCAGTTGGTAACACCAACGATACGGATGGATTGTTGGACCTGGTTCTCTTTTTCCTGCTTCCATCGCGTATGTTATCGAAAACCTTTCGCGGTGGCTCATGTTCATCCATTGTGATAAGTTTAAATGTCTGCGTTATTTTATTTTTTGGTAATAAAGTAAGGTTTCTTTTTAAATTACGATAGTTTCAATAGTAGTTTCTTTATTTATACTGTAAAAAATTCCCCACTTAACAATTACTCGATACCCGATAAAAACAGTTTAACAGGCACAACACTTACACTTGGCAATGCGTACATTTGAGCATTTAAACAGAGATTGATTCGAAATGTGCCGCCAACCTGTTATTAAAAGCTGTCAAAATCTTTTTCTCGCACCACCTAGCGGTTTCCCTTTGTCTTGAGAAGTATATTTAGCGAATACATCAACCCTTCGTTGTGAGATCGATTTCAACTCAGAAATAGCCAGTTTACTTGTATTGGCTATTTTTGAACCACATGAGGTCACGTGCCTTAAACATATTATATCAAACAAATAAATAAATTAAACAAATGTTAACATATTTACCAAATCGGTTCTATCTTTCAACCAGTTGGTAACCCCAACGATACGAAGGGATTCTTGGGCCTGGTACTCTTTTCCCTGCTTCCATCGGGTACGTTATCGAAAACCTTTCGCGCTGGCTACTCCTCCTCAGTACATATGGATTTTCGTGTTGATGGTCTTGTTCGTATTTACTGCAGCTTTTCTCATTATTATCTCCATTCAGATGTTGAAGAGATTGCATGAAAGTGTTGCGCCTTGTCTCAGTCCTTGGTTGCTACAGAATGGTTCAGTGAGATCTTTCTCCCACTTTCACTGCTGATTTGGTCAGCGTCATTCTACAGAGGCGGATCAGTTTTACCGGAATCCCAAGTTCAGACATAGCTCGCACAATTTTCCCCGTATGGGGCTATCGAAAGCAGCTTTGTAATCGACAAAAAGGTGCTATGTATCGATTTGCTTTTCGTGGGTCTTTTCCAGGATTTGGCGTAGCGTGAATATTTGGTCAGTCGTGGTCTAAACCACACTGATAAGGTCCAATCAGATTTTCAATTTTAACAATTGGCTTCAGTCTTTCACACAATACGCTCGACAGGACCTTATACGCGATGGATAAACGACTGACACCACGATAGTTGGAACACACGGATAACGCTTTTTGAATACAGGACATAATACCCTGAGACTCCAGTCGTCAGGCATAGATTCCCCCAAACATATATAAATTGATGCATATGGGCTAGCAGTGCTTCGCCACCTGCCTTAAAAAGTTCAGCGGGTAGCCCATCCACTAGCGGCCTGGATAGTCTTAAGCCGGTAGATTGCCGTTCTAATCTCGCCTTGGTTGTGGGAAGGGGGGATACAATCTACACTATCTTTCATTATCATTACCTCCTGATCTTCAGTGGAAGAATCTGAGTGGAGTAGTGCTGAAAAGTGGTCTCTCCACATTTTGAGCACACACTGCTTATCAGTCACCAGATTCCCATTCCCGTTATTGCAGGAGGGCAGCCCATTATTCGGCACGTTATTTGACCTTCTTACCCTATGTAAAAATTTTCGGGATTCATTATTCATCCTGTACATTTCAGTCATTTCACTCTATCTCTGCTCCCACTGCCATTGTTTCCACCTGAATAGTTGGGTTTCCTCCCTTCTCAGCCTCTTGTACCGCCCATTCGCACGTGTTGTAACTGACTGTTACAACAAAGCTACATTCTTCTCCGTACTACGGCTTATCCTTCTGCGGTGGATAGCCAAATTCAGTCCTTGCAGCGGTTTTCACAGAGTGGAAGATGTGTTTCCACAACGCTTCTGGATCCTACGGAGGGGGACTAATCTGCTCTAGCAGGAGAGTGAGCTTTTATTGATAGGCCTTTGATATCTCTGGTACTTGCAGCTTGTCGATATCTATCTTTTCCGTGTTCAGCTTCCTACGTTTTCGCCCTAGTCAGTCTTGTGTTTCGCAACCACCAGGTAATAATCCGAGTCGATATTGGCACCTCGAATCACACGTACATCCAATACACTAGAAGAGTACCTGCAATCTATTGACAAATGATCAATTTGGTTCTTCATTCTCTGATCAGGAGATAACCAGGTCGCCTTATGTATGTCCTTATGCTGGAATCGTGTTCTATGTTATTTACAGTCGCAAAGTCTATCAGTCTCATACCATTTTCGGAAGTGGTATCATATAGACTTTGATTACCGATGGTTGGTCGAAAGACATATTCCTTTCCCAATTTGGCATTAAAGGTCGTATACTTCCACCAGACTCTCATACAATGATTCCTTAACATCGTCGTCTTTAACCCCTGTCGGTGCGTGCACACAAATTAACGAGATTTTGAAATATTTCGTTTTGATGCGACTTGTGGCTATGTGTTCACTCACTGGGTTGAACCTTGAAACTATAAATCCGCACCCGAATTCGTGCTTTCGCTCATGGCAGCTGTAGTAAATATCGCGGTTTTTCTTTCTGGTGCAAGCATATCCTGTTCATCGCATTTCCTGGAAAGCTGTGATGTCAGCTTTATAATTTTCGAGGACATCCTCCAGTTGGAAAGTGGTACCCGTCCTGTATAGTATTCTGACGTTCCAGCTACATATCCTTAAAGCATGGTCCTTATAACGTTTGCGAGAGGCGTCAACAGTTAGGGGTTTGTTTTTTTATTATAATTCTTGTGTATTTTCATTGCCTATTTAACGGCGTCGAGAGGCAAACCTAGCCCACCGTGGTTTGCATTTTACCTACTGCCAGGATGATAATGTTTCAGCCGCCCATTATGAATCAGATGCTGGCTAAAGTGCAGTGATTCAAAACGGGATTTTGGTTTCTTCAGTTTTGATCCGCTGTTGGCCAGGAAGTATTGGCTCATCCGCCTTAAAAGGACAGAAGAATATGTTCACTAGTTTGAAGAGCTTCAGTGACAGGGTCACCTAATAAGCCTGAGACGTATCAGTGATCGCATAACCAATCAGGCTGCTTATTCGTTTCGCCTTCTCGCTCTAGCTAGCTAACAGAGGCTTCAGATAAAGTCATTGCCCAGGACATAGTGCGTGGTAGTAGTGAGCTGCTTGGACTGCTCAATGAAGGAATCTTTTGTGGCCACCCCCAAGTGAATGGCTATCACATACTTTCCACCTCCACGGGCAGTCCCATGTCCCGATAAGTTATAATTGATATAAAAAAATGGCGTTTCTGTGAGAAGGGTCAAGAAACTTCGAAATGACGTTTTGAATTGTAAACATTGGTTTGCCGAATGTTGATCTTAATTGCTCCAATTACAAGTGGTCATATAATTAAACCCCCCTAAACATAACGCAAGCTTAGCCCCCGAATATCTACTGATTAATGATTTGAAGCACTTCAATTAAACTGCCCATCGAGTGGTTATGAAAAAACGAATACGAATACTTGACCAACAGGTGTCGGTTTGCTAACAACAATCACAACAATCAGGGTTGCATTTGGCTAAAGCAGACATGTTCATATTAGAATTAGACAGTAGATAGAAAACAGTTGATTCACAACTACTCCTCACTAACGAGTGACGAAGCCCCATTAAACATTCTGGTTGGACACTCTTTCTACGTATCCTAACTCCAGTGACTAAGTTTTCGTTATGACTACTTAGGTAAATGTTTTTACTAAACTTAATAAATGTAGTCCTTAGTAGGAAACTGTTTTTTCAAAATAGATGCATATGCTGACCCTTCTCATTTAAAAGAAAGCCTTTCTGAGGACATTTTTTCTTACACAATTGGATGAAAAAAGTTCCCAAGTAATTTCCTATTTTTTCCTAAACAAATTGCTACAAATCAATAAACTTAAGAATGTTTACCTGTATTCTGTTCAGTTATCCTTGCAATGCTGAAAGGAGTGATAAAATTGTCCTCTTAAAGCTTCCATTAAAGTAATTTTCTAAACTTTTTGCTATGGTTTGTGTTTTTTTTTATGTCAAAGTTTCTTACTACACTACTTCTATCTGTTTTTACCTTTTATCCTTTCTACCTTTCTAAAGTAGCCAATTACCTTTATTACTTTCCTCATTTTCCGTGTCATCTTTTATGCATTTGCTCCTTGTTTTGTTGCTTGCCGGTTGGCTTGATGTTTTCCTAAGACAAACACTTAAGTGCTCAGTTGGATGTGAAGGAGAAGAGTAAAGTTTGCGTTTAAGAAAATTAAAACATAAGAGATGGCTGAACAGCCAACTCTCCACAGGGATACACCTGCGTCACGTGCACCACCCACCCACCACGTAAGTGGCAGGAGAACTGGTGTCAATTGCAAGCAATGTGCAACAGGTGGCGGTATTCTTCTTATGCTAGTTCTTGGTATCCTTTGTTTTCTTTTCGTCTAACCAACAGATTCACACTTGGCGTTGGAAAATTGGTGCCTGTGAAGACTCAAAGGAAAAAGTAGTTAACTCTCTCGGTTGTTTCTTGTGGATTTTGCTCTTTTGTAAAGTTTTTCCTTATTCCTTTCTGGAAGCAAAACTAATATGAATACCGCTAACAAGAAGCAACCAACCATCATCATCATCAGACAACTTAAAATAGCAAAGAGATGTGAAGTGAAGGTTTGGGAAACATCTTCAAAGTGTATGCAGACTTTCAGTTAAAGTTTGCAGATTTTCCAAGTGGCTGCTTGCGTGTGAAAAGTTGAAAATTGTGCATAACTTTTGCATAAAACCGAAACATACGAAACATAAAACAGGAAACGGAAATTGTATGGAAAATCAAAAACACCGGTGATAAGGTGAAAACAATGTCAAAAACGAAGCGAAAAACGAAATGACGAAGGCCAAAGGAAGCGAAAATTAATTTGTAAAGTTCTTGGGTACATTTGTAATGTTGGCAACTGACTTGAAGAGATGTGAAATGGAATATACATTTTACAAGACGTCAACATTGACCATGGCTTGTGTACACTTTCTGGGTCTAAAAGGTTGATTTAATTTTTAACCTAGGAAGTGCCCGTCATCATATATACAGTCTCTGAACAAGAAATAACAGTTCCGAATATATTTGGTTGCTGGTATTACTAATATGTTTGAAGAAAATGTACAATCAAAGATAAAGTTACGAACTTTTGTCCTTTTTAGCGCAGTTTTAGTTTTTGTTAATAAAATAAGGTCCTTTTTAATTTACGATAAGTACAACAGAATTCTTTCCCTACATGTACAGTACCAATTTAATATTTTAGAATATGTTTTCTTTGATAAAGCTATTACTCGACGATTTGTACCTTTACCCGTGAAGTAATACCGACTTCAGCTACGCTGCAACTCAGTTATCATACAAGTAGTATGTCGCCTCCGCCAGAAAGTTTCCGTCCCAAGGTGTTTTAAGTGCTTAGGATTTGGGCACAGATCATACACATGAACCTGTGCGCAGCGAGACCAAAAATGTGTAGAAGATGCGGAAATGATGGACACATCGCGAAAAATTGCGCCAGTGACCCTGAGTGTTTCTTCTGTAAGACAAGTGAATATAGGGAGACGAAACATGTGATAGGAAGTGGAAGGTGTCCTATATATAGGAGGGCAATGAACACAGAAAAAAAATCGTTTCCCATTACATCCCATTAAGGGACTGGGGAGAGCTTGTTAGCTATGCGTTTTTTAACTTTTCATTCACTGATTGGGATGTACAGTTTTGTTCATAGTTAAGTACTCGATAGTGTCGCCAGCACTAAGTGAGGTAGCCGTCGTCGAAGGAAATGCAAGGTGGTCAGAGCAGGGATCGAACCCATGTTATCATGCACAAGAGCCGCGAACACTAGCGGTGCAATGGCCTCCGCATGACCATCCGCATGAATACAACAAGATGATTAAGTTTGTACATCTTAACCTAAACCACTCTAAGGCGGCACAGGACCTGTTTCGCAGACAATCTGCGAGACTGGTGTTACTGTCCGCATAATATGCGATCAGTATAGAAATCTGGGTAGCAGCGTGTGGGTAACTGATAAAACGGAAAAGGTGTCGATATGGAAATCGTGCAATAGAAGATGTGACTGAAAACTCGGAAGATGATTTTATCAGAGCGAAAATCAGCGGAATATATGTATACAGCTATTAAGCGCATTAATTTAAGCGCATGTTGGGCAAAATAATCAGAAATGCTACAGAACCCAAGTCGATCATCATAGCGGGTGACTTCAATGCTTGGGCAGTTGAATGGGGGAAGTAGAAGAATGATTAAAAGTGGCCAAGCCCTTTTGAAAGCCATTTCAAACGGTGGCTTAGTGCTGGCTAATGAAGCAGATACGCTTCCCTGTAGGTTTCAAGGTAGAGGGTCAGTAATTGATCTTACGTTCATGAGCAGTTCCCTGATGAGAAGAATCGATGGCTGGAGGGTTAGTGAACATTACACCCACAGCGACCACCAGGCGATTTATTTTGGGATTTAGGCAAGGAAAAATTGGCCTAAATACACCGAGGAGAAATGAAACCACATCCACTGGTTGGGAGTCAAGATACTTCCATCTATCCATCTTTTCTTGCAGTATTTCAAACCCAAACCACAAGTGGCACAGCGGAGGATATGGCGGCACAGATGGATTCAGAGCTGAAGATTGCATGTGATGCTTTAATGCCACGGGATAAACTCACTCAGGTAAAAATGTTTAATGGCGAGACGTCGAGCCAGCGTGGTGGAGGCAGCCCGGATTTCGAAGAACGGCAACAACTACTCAAAAGAGCTAGGGATGAACTACAAAAGGCAATTAGAAAAAGTAAATTAGGAAGCTTTAAGCAATTCTGCCAAGAAGATGAAACGAATCCAAGGGAAATTGCATATAAAGTTGTAACAGCAGGTCTGAAATGCAACAACTCACCGCAACTAACATGTCCGGAATCGAGAGAACGTAAAGAGAGGGATGGCGATTCTTATCTGTTGCTCTTTGTATGAACACATCGTGCTTATATTATCACGAAGGCTCGTCCCATTTCTTACCACGAAGAACTTGATTTTTTCTTAACACTTTTTTTTTTTAAAATAAATACTCCGACTCTTTTTCCCAACGAAGGCTTTGCCCATTTGTTACTACGTAGAATGCCCGTCTCTCCCTTTGTCATTACGAAAGACATGTTCATTTGTTATCACGAAGAATTTTAATATTTGTTACGGCGAATCCTTGTATGTTCATTACCACGAAGGCTTGTGTCTTTATTACAACGGACGCCTTGTAATGCAATGCAACGCAATGCAATTCAACTCAATTCAATTCAATTCAATTCAATTCAATTCAATTCAATTCAATTCAATTCAATTCAATTCAATTCAATTCAATTTTTTTTTTTTTTTTTTTTTTTCTTTCTTTATTGATTTACAATATTGTTTCGTTTACATTTCATTATTTCCCCCGCGAAGCCAAAGGCTTGTATGCAAGGATATTTAATTAAGTATAAAATTAATATGTTTCATAAAAAAGACAATTGAATCTATTAAAGCAAATTAACATTAATTTTTTATCTCCGCTTCATTGCGAGTTTATAAGATGATTTTTGATAATTTTTTTACGCTTAAATTTATTTCTTATATGTAAGATATTCTGTGGTATTGTATTTAGGACGGTTGGCATTTGTACATTTAAAGTGTTCTTTCCATGCTTATTATTGTGCCATGGTACTTTGAATTTTCCTTCAGCTCTTCTCCTAGTATTGTATGCATGATTTACTGGTTCCAGGTAGTGTTCATCCAGAAATTCATTTATTATTGTTGATGTATATATGTTTTTTACATTTAAAATTTTGTTTAGTTTAGAGAAATGTTTAATTGTATGTCGCGAGTGGTTAACAGATATATGATTTAGTGAGTTGTTTGCGTATGCGAGATTATTAATGACATGAGCGTTACTTAAATTGGAGTTTGTGTTGACATTGTTGATTTGGCGGGTGTTGTCTTGCATATTAATTGAGAGTTCGCGTTGCATGGTGTTTAATCGAGTTCTCATCAATATTTTAATTAGTCGATTTTGGGTTTGCTGTAATATTTTGCAGTAAGACACGTTTCCGAACGCTGATATTCCATGGCGTAGATACGACTCAGCGAGAGAAAAGTATGCCTGAATAGTTACTGATAATGGTGCACAGTTACTTAAGTGGTACAGAACATATGAAGCTTTGCGGAGTTTCTTATTCAGCGATATTATATGATCCTTCCATGTAAATTTGTTATCCACAATAACTCCTAAGTATTTATAATTGTTAACTTGTTCAATATATGTTTGGCAGTTATCATTATCATTGTATGTTTGAACGTTTTTATGAAGGCAATTATTGTCATGGAACTTAATAGATATCGACGAATTTTTAATGTGGGGTAACCGTATGTGCATTATTTTTGTCTTCGATGCGTTTATTCAATTCAATTCAATTCAATTCAATTCAATTCAATTCAATTCAATTCAATTCAATTCAATTCAATTCAATTCAATTCAATTCAATTCAATTCAATTCAATTCAATTCAATTCAATTCAATTCAATTCAATTCAATTCAATTCAATTCAATTCAATTCAATTCAATTCAATTCAATTCAATTCAATTCAATTCAATTCAATTCAATTCAATTCAATTCAATTCAATTCAATTCAATTCAATTCAATTCAATTCAATTCAATTCAATTCAATTCAATTCAATTCAATTCAATTCAATTCAATTCAATTCAATTCAATTCAATTCAATTCAATTCAATTCAATTCAATTCAATTCAATTCAATTCAATTCAATTCAATTCAATTCAATTCAATTCAATTCAATTCAATTCAATTCAATTCAATTCAATTCAATTCAATTCAATTCAATTCAATTCAATTCAATTCAATTCAATTCAATTCAATTCAATTCAATTCAATTCAATTCAATTCAATTCAATTCAATTCAATTCAATTCAATTCAATTCAATTCAATTCAATTCATTTCATTTCAATTAAATTCAATTCGTTCCATTTCATTTAATTTCATCTAAATGCTTTTCATATCACCTAATTTCATTTCCCTTCGTTTAATTTCATTTCATCTCATTTCATTTCATTTCATTTGATTTCATTTCATTTCATTTCATTTCAATTCAATTCAATTCAATTCAATTCAATTCAATTCAATTCAATTCAATTCAATTCAATTCAATTCAATTCAATTCAATTCAATTCAATTCAATTCAATTCAATTCAATTCAATTCAATTCAATTCAATTCAATTCAATTCAATTCAATTCAATTCAATTCAATTCAATTCAATTCAATTCAATTCAATTCAATTCAATTCAATTCAATTCAATTCAATTCAATTCAATTCAATTCAATTCAATTCAATTCAATTCAATTCAATTCAATTCAATTCAATTCAATTCAATTCAATTCAATTCAATTCAATTCAATTCAATTCAATTCAATTCAATTCAATTCAATTCAATTCAATTCAATTCAATTCAATTCAATTCAATTCAATTCAATTCAATTCAATTCAATTCAATTCAATTCAATTCAATTCAATTCAATTCAATTCAATTCAATTCAATTCAATTCAATTCAATTCAATTCAATTCAATTCAATTCAATTCAATTCAATTCAATTCAATTCAATTCAATTCAATTCATTTCATTTCAATTAAATTCAATTCGTTCCATTTCATTTAATTTCATCTAAATGCTTTTCATATCACCTAATTTCATTTCCCTTCATTTAATTTCATTTCATCTCATTTCATTTCATTTCATTTCATTTGATTTCATTTCATTTCATTTCAATTCAATTCAATTCAATTCAATTCAATTCAATTCAATTCAATTCAATTCAATTCAATTCAATTCAATTCAATTCAATTCAATTCAATTCAATTCAATTCCATCTAAATGTTTTTCATATCGTCTCATTTTATTTCATTTCATTTCATTTCACTTCATTTAATTTCATTTCATCTCATTTCTTTTCATATCATCTCATTTCACTTCATTTCATTTCATTTCATTTCATTTCATTTCATTTCATTTCATTTCATTTCATTTCATTTCATTTCATTTCATTTCATTTCATTTCATTTCATTTCATTTCATTTCATTTCATTTCACTTCATTTCATTTCATTTCATTTCATTTCATTTCATTTCATTTCATTTAATTTCATTTCATTTCAGTTTATTTCTCTAGAGTGGTTGCGACAACCTCAAAATTCGTTAGATATAACCTGTAATGTGGTTGAGACTGCATTTAATGAAGTTGTGGTGACTTCTAGTGTTGTTGTCGTAGCGACAATCTCAAAATGCGGTGATGTCTAATTCGGTAGCCTTAACCGAATTTTTCTGTGGGGATGTGGTTACACTCAATCGTCTTTCCGATATTCCAACATTTGATTGCCCCTAATCTTGTATCTCCCCCTACACTTTATGTGATTTTTTTTCGAGTATTAAAGAAAAGTTTCTGACATTTACATATTTTTTTCATTTTTGTCTGTCTATTAGTGTGTTTGTTTGTTTGAACTTTAATCCTTATCCATTCGATGATTTCCTTTGCCACAGTTTTATTTAATTAATGCAAATAAAACTTGTTTTATTGGCCTCTTAAGGAAACCTTTAACATCCTTTCATTGGAATTGCTTTTCGTGTTTTTTTCTTCCTTTTACTCTCTCGTATTTTCATGGATTTGGGTGGGTGGTAAAGGGAAGCACCTATGAAAAATACAAATGTATCTTAAACATCGACACGCAGACATGCACACAAACTTCTACTAGGGTCTCGAATAAAAACCTGAATAATTCTTGGCCCAAAAGTGGCAGTGAGAAGAGAGAATTGATAGGGACTGCCTTAAGTTGGGTGAGAGTTGAGTACGTAATATACTCTTACATGCAAATTTTACCCCAGGCAGTGATTTGCTTCCGTTTCCGTTGAAAATTACTTTTACATTTACATCTTCATGTACGCCTTTGGCATCTCCTCCATTTTCCCCAAACCATTACCGAAAATTTACACCAGTGTAATATAAAACAAAGGAAAAAAAGAGAGAGGACTCTTAATAATAATAGAGAAACTCATTAAGTTAATTATTTCCTAAAGATACAAAGAGAAAAGACAAATGACAACTGAAACTCATACTCGAACTCGAACTTAAATCAAAAGGATCCAAAGAGGCGTGCAAATGTACATACATACATACAATTAGACTCAATTAGACATACATACATACAATTAGACTCTGCCATTCATATGTGATAATCAAAATCTTAGCACATCAAGGAGTTCTGAGAAACTGCTTGTGATGGGTTAAAGTTTAGTTAAAGTTAAGCAGTTGAAGAATGCCAGGATTTATGTTGACTTGTGAGGAAGTGATTTTCTTACATTCTTATTGACTGTTTTTATTTTCTTGTAGGAAAATCAAGATTTTTGTTTTGAAATGAGTTTCTATGAAATAAAAGAAAATTCCTAACATTTTTCATTTCACATGTATGAGTTCTTCGTTATTTTATTTTCAATTCAGTTATTTTTTTTTTGCATAAAAAGTAATAATAACTTATGCTACAACACGTTTTCTAGTTGCTTTTTTCATCGCGCAGTGCATGTTTTCCTTCCATTTTGCATTCGCTTGGAAATTGTAAAGAAAACATACAGATTGGCAAAGGACAATAGGGGGAAGATGCAAAAAGCCCGGTAATCGTATTTCTGATGCTAGAAAATTAAACCAAAATGGCGTTACTTCAAATGCGTGTGGCCTACTTGAAGTAAGTCTTTAACCCATTGCGTACAAGGTCCCCAACCAACTGTGGGGCCTTAGCTCGAAATGTTTGGAAAAATCAAATATTTTACAGAAGCGTTTGGTAAGAAACTGAATGTATCGGATGAAGAGTTCTAACAGATTTGAAATCCGATTAGTATTTTGAAATTGTGAAGCAGCTCAAAGTTGCAAAAATTTCCGTCTGCAACAAAAGGCTCAAATTTGAAAGAAAAATCCTCTTTCAAAGAAAGAACTAAGAAAACTATACAGCCAATCATTATTATTTTTAGTGTGTATTGGCCGTCGGTGGTGCAATGGTTAGAGGGAGCGCCTCTTGCACATGAGGTCCTGGGTTCGATCACTGCTCTGCTCACCTTAAAATTTATTTCGGCGGTGGCCACGTCGCATAGTGACGGCGACACTATCGAGTATTTAGCCGTGAAAAAAAAGGTTACACCGTTAATGGCTGCTCACTATGCTGGGAGAGAATCCGTAGGTCGACATATTGTGTGTGCTAATTTCGAAGGCACATTTCCAATTTCCGCCTATACCTCCCTCGTTCTCATACATTTATGCATTATGTAAAGATATTTGTGATTCTTGGTAGTTATGGCAGCAACCAAAAGCAAAAGTGTCTGCTCTCAGAATGCATTGTTATACTAACAATACGCAACGAGAGAACTCCGTGTGTTTGTCACTCACTCGCCCACACACTCACTCACTCACTCACTTGCTCACTCAGTGTATGTGTGTGAATGGGTGAGCTTTTATAGAATATTTTATGAACTATTGTTAAAGAAAGGAAAAAACATCCTTTAAATTTCAAAGAATAAAATCTACACTACAGTCATTACATTTTATACAAGTTTAAGTGGGTGAGGAGAAGGACACACAAGGATATGCATTACAAACAACGACAGTGAGAGTACAGTACCAAGTTGTCCAAACAGTGGCAGGTGATGGGAGGATGGGTTATTAAATTGTGTCCTGGCATCTAGAAAAACTGTTACACCATCTTGGCTCTGGCACCAATGAAAGCCAAATATGTCTGCCACTTAGACGCAAATGATAATAAAATATAAAATGTGTTAAAAATTTTCATGTACAATGTGAAAGGACATAAAAAAAAAACACAAAACAAAACAAACATATTTTTTACACAATTCAACACAACGACAAACAATTTTTAAGGAGCAAAAGAATAGAAAATGAAAAACAAAACAAACTTAAAAATAAATGAAAGCAAAACTAGACAATGGCCAAAAGTGGAGGAAAATGTCATGCAACGATGTTAGCAGCTTCTTGCAGCTCCATAGCTTAACAACTGTTCTCATGTTGAGTGTCGAGTGTAGTAAAAATACAAGGTAACATAATAACAGGACGAACGAATGTGTCTCCTTGGTAGTATATGTATAAGGTGGTGAAAGGACATATGAAATTGTTAGGAGTATGATAGTGTGGCTCTTTTTAACTTAAGGGGAATTTTTATCTTCCCTTTTCAACCATAATAAAAAAGAAATCTCTGCTAAGGCGACTTTCAAGTACACCACGACTTCTAAGTTTTCGAGATTTCAACCAAATTTCAACCAAACCAAAGTTTGCACGCTTTATTGTTCGCGCACATGGTGCAAGATGACCAGGAAAACGACGACGAAATTCACGCCGCGTTATAACAACAAATAAGCAGTAACAATAATTCCGCATTCTTCAGGTGGGCATCGCTCTATTGATTTTTGTCGAGCAATTTCCTATCTGTTGTCAACATGAATGTCAAAGCACAATGAAATTAGACGCCATTAGCAAAAATTATGACACATTTATATTATGACATTACTTTCGCCCCACCCTGTATGTAGAGATGTGTGTGCATGGACTTTTAAACATATGCGTACCTGTATTTTTACGTCTTCGAAGAAAAGACTTTATCTTTTCCGGTTACATCAGTCTTCCGGTTTCTTCCTTTGTATCGTAATGAAAATGTTGTCGTTCGTCTTGTACAGTGAGATATTGCCTATGTAATTAAGAGTTTTATGTGCTTTAAGAGTATTTATTTCCTTGCGAAATACATCCAAGGGTGTGCCTAGTCTAGTAAACACATTGACTTGGTATACTTTTGGATGCATTAGTTTCCAGGCCTGTTCATTTTCGTACTCATATTCTAACTTTTTAGTATCTTTATGTACACATTCTGTACTCTGTGTTCACTTTTTGTGGATTTGTGTATAATTTTTATACACTTATGTACACTTTTTGTACATTTGTGTACATATTTTCTACTTTTGAACATTTATTTACTCTTTTTGTGTTTTTGTGTTCACTACCTGTACTGTTGTGTACCGTGCTTGAGTTTATACGTACACTTTTTATTCTTTTGTGAACGCTTTGCACACATTTGGGAATACACTCTTTTGATATATGTACGCTTGTACGCTTTTTGTACTTTTGTGTACACTTTTGAACTTTTGGGTACACTTTTTCTAAATTTGTCTACATTTTATGTATTTTAGTGTATACTTTTTGTATTATAGCGTACACATTTTCTTCTTTTGTATACACTAATTCCAGTTGAGTCGAGTTTTTGTACTTTTTGTATATGAGCTACTTTAGTATACTTTTGACTTTAGAATATAATTCCAATACAGTGTGTACAATTTTTGTACTTTTGTGTACACTTGTACTACTTTTGTGTACACAGTTTGTATTCTTGTATGCACTTTTTGTACTTTTGTATACACTTTTCACTTTTATGTACAATTGTATACTTTTGTGTGCATCTTGTGTACCATTGTACATTCTTTTCACTTTTGTGTACATTTTTGTACGTTTATGATCACTTATTGTACTTTGGGTACACTTTTTGTAATTTGTGTACATGTTTTGCACATCCGTGTACACTTGATGTATATACATTTTGGAACTTCTTGCACTTCTGTGTACACAGTTTAAACTTTTGTATGAACTTTTTGTTGTTTTGTGTACAGTGCTTCTACTTTTGTGCCCAGTGTAGATGTGTTTTCACTTTTTGTGTACACTTCTTGTATTGGTATGTAAATATTTGGAATTAGTGCATACTTGTTGTACTTTTGTGTACACTTCTAGAACACATTTTGTACTTTGGAATGCACCTATTGTGCTTTTGTGCACACTTTTCACATTTCTGTACCAGTTGTACTTTAGTATGCACTTAGTGTACTTAGTGTACACTTTTTGTGTTTTGTGTACATGTTTTGTACTTCTGTGTACACTTGAGGTGTACACATTTTGGACTATTATATACATTTTTTGCGCTTCTGTATACACATTTTGTACTTTTGTATGAACTTTTTGTTATTTTGTGTACAGTGTTTCTACTTTTGTGCATAGTGTGGATTTGTATTCACTTTTTGAAGAATTTTTGTGGGAGGTTCTTGTATTGTTGTGTAAATATTTGGAATTAGTGCACACTTTTTGTACTTTTGTGTACACTTCTAGTGCCATTGTGTACACTTTTTGTTCTTTTGTGTACACTTCTAGTGCTATTGTGTACACATTTTGTACTTTTGTATGCACCTTTTGTAATTTTGTACACAATTTTCACTTTTCTGTACAATTGTGTACTTTTGCAAGCACTTATTGTACTTTGTGTATACTTTTTGTGCTTTGTGTACATGTTTTGCAAATCTGTGTACACTTGACATGTACATATTTTGGACTTCTGTATAAACTTTTTACACTTCTGTATACACATTTTGTACTTTTGTATGAACTTTTTGTTGTTTTGTTTACAGTGTTTCTAATTTTGTGCACAGTGTAGATTTGTATTCGCTTTTTGTATTTCTGTAAACACTTCTTGTACTCTTGTGTAAATTTTTTGTACTTTGTGCACACTTGTTGTACTTTTGTGTACACTTCCTCTACTATTGGGCACATTTTTTGTACATGCGCATACACCTTTTTCCTTTGTGTAAATTATTTCTCAAGTTTGTGCAGACGTTATGGTTTTTTGTGATTACTTTTAATGGCTATGTTATTTTTTTATTGCATACACTTTTTGTATTTTTTTTGTATTTTTCTGTACACTTTTTGTACGTTTGTGAACATTTTTTGAACTTTGTCTAAACATTTTCTACGTTTGTGTACATTTTTCATAAGTTTGTGTATACTTTTAAACTTTTTGTGCACGTTTGTGTGTATAGTTTTTCTTCGTTTGTGAACTGTTTTTGTAGATTTGTGGACACTCCTTACATTTAGGTTAACTTTTTTACATTTGTGTACAATACAAGTTCCATTGTGTACGCTGTTTGCCCTTGTGTACACTTTTTGTGCTTTTGTGCCCAATGATAGTTCTTTTGTGTACTCTTTTTTTAATGCTATTGTGTAAAATTATTCTGCTTTTTGTATTTTTGTGTACATTTTTCATGATGTTGTGTTTACTTTCTGTACTTTTTTGTACACTTTTGTATCTTTCTGTGCACTTTTTGTAGACTTACATACTTTTGTGTACTTTTGCGTAACGAAACGTGTTACCACCACACGATTTCCCGTAACATGTTACCCCCACTCTATATCAGTCATAGAAAAGGTTGCCAATCCCGATTTCAATACCCTCCCGTGAACTGGTTCACTTCAAAACAGCAACTGGATAATCCTGAAACGGAAAACATGGAACTAAAGGTAGTTACTTTAAAGTGGCAATAGATGTGTTTTGCTTACACCACTTTCTTAAGCCATGTTCAGATATAACTTGATTTCGCAGGTTTCGGGATTTCATTTCCATACGCACCTGATTTTTGCATTGCGAAACATATTTTTGGTGGGTTGATATATGGAAAACTTCGAAATGGCGGTAAACCTGAACGTCAGTTTATATTATGTATGACAAGTTAACCGATATTAAGCAGCGATTGAAATTGCTGAATTTCTCATTTATAGCAGGCACAAAGTTGAGAAATTCGGTAAAATGACACTAGATATCATTTGCTGTGATTTAAAAGGTAGAATAATACATACAGTGTGTTACAGAAAGACGAATATAAATGTAAAGCCCTCAACGTTATCTTGTAACGAAAATACACCTAAAGGCTTTTTGACTAATGCGGTTAATTTCAAATTGACCACTATCATCTGACCATAATCATCATCAACAATCGTCGTAAATTTGTGCTCCTCCAGTATTTTCTGATAACAATCAAATCCATACCAAGGAATAAAAAAAAAATGGTTTCCCATTACATCCCATGAAGGGACAGGGGAGAGCTTCTCACAATCACTGAGCTGTGCGCTTTCCAGTTTTCACTCACTGATTGGTGAGTAAAACCTACAGTTTTACACCGATTCCGAACGGTATTTTGAGAAGCTTTTTCATGGCTGAATACTCGATAGTGTCGCCGTCACTATGCGAGGTGACCGCCGCCGAAAGAATTATTTTTGAGGTGGTCAGAGCAGGGATCGAACCCAGGACCCAAGATATGAACATACTCCAAATATATAATTGAACATGAAGAAATCAGACTAGCGTATTAGTAATATTATTTAATCCTGCCTTACTCATAAGGAACTTTGTAACGAATAATTAATTGAAACCAAATAAATATCACATACGCCTTGGTGAATTATGCGGCAAAATAAAACTACATAAAAAGAAAACTCCCTAATGTACATTCTCATATCTCAGGGGTAGTGAAACAATACAAAGTGACTGTTTGTCGGTACGTTTCGCCATTCGCCCATTTGAGTACGCACTACATCCATGTACTTGCATCATAAAAATATAAGACAAAGCAAAAAAAAAACTAGAGATGAAAAACAACAGAAGAAAGAAACACTTTACAAACAAAGTGTCACAAGGGAATGTGTGTAGCCAGAGAAAGTCGCTGAAAAACATCATAATTTTCCGATAACATTTTCAGGGATTTGTTGTTTAATTAGTAGTAGTAGAGATTAAAAAACATGATAACAATTTCATGTTTAACTTTTAAAGTGAGCAGATTTTTTTAGGTTATGAAACTGTTCTGGGCAATCTATAAAGTGAGAGTTTGTGAACGCGACTTCTAAACATGAGAACAACACGGCTTAAATAATTTCTTTAAGTGACCACCACCACATTTTGTGACGCGGGCATTGTCGAGTAATTATTCATGCAGAAGCTTCCCACAGCTTAACCATTTGGAAAGAGAAAGTTAAAGAGAAAGTGAACGAGAAAGAGATGGTGAAAAATAAAGAGAAAGAGAAAAAAAAGTTAAAGAGGACGTGAAAGAGAAGGAGTAAGTTAAAGAGAAAGATAAAGATAAAGATAAAGATAAAGATAAAGATAAAGATAAAGATAAAGATAAAGATAAAGATAAAGATAAAGATAAAGATAAAGATAAAGATAAAGATAAAGATAAAGATAAAGATAAAGATAAAGATAAAGATAAAGATAAAGATAAAGATAAAGATAAAGATAAAGATAAAGATAAAGATAAAGATAAAGATAAAGATAAAGATAAAGATAAAGATAAAGATAAAGATAAAGATAAAGATAAAGATAAAGATAAAGATAAAGATAAAGATAAAGATAAAGATAAAGATAAAGATAAAGATAAAGATAAAGATAAAGATAAAGATAAAGATAAAGATAAAGATAAAGATAAAGATAAAGATAAAGATAAAGATAAAGATAAAGATAAAGATAAAGATAAAGATAAAGATAAAGATAAAGATAAAGATAAAGATAAAGATAAAGATAAAGATAAAGATAAAGATAAAGATAAAGATAAAGATAAAGATAAAGATAAAGATAAAGATAAAGATAAAGATAAAGATAAAGATAAAGATAAAGATAAAGATAAAGATAAAGATAAAGATAAAGATAAAGATAAAGATAAAGATAAAGATAAAGATAAAGATAAAGATAAAGATAAAGATAAAGATAAAGATAAAGATAAAGATAAAGATAAAGATAAAGATAAAGATAAAGATAAAGATAAACATAAAGATAGAGATAAAGATGAAGATAAAGATAAAGATAAAGATAAAGATAAAGATAAAGATAAAGATGACGATGAAGATGAAGATGAAGATGAAGATGAAGATGAAGATGAAGATGAAGATGAAGATGAAGATGAAGATGAAGATGAAGATGAAG